>LPNX010523266.1:0-41517 GCA_001517045.1 Pseudotsuga menziesii | reverse complement strand
ATAATATATATATATATATATATATATATATATATATATAAACATGTTAAATTGTTTATAATTTAATTATAATTTTGTAATTAATTCATAAATTTATATACATTGTATGTGCATGTATATATACAATCTTCTAAAACCACTTATGTTTACTTGTGAAATAATGGTATGTGCTGTGAAAGAATTGAAAAAAATGTTTGACCACTACACTAAATTACATATATACAAAGCAATTGTATTATAGTATGAGTAGTTCTAGAGTTGTCCAATGAAATTAGAGAATGGTTTATGAATATATATAATTATATAGTGCATAATATTCTAGCATAATATCTAGTTCTAAATGAATATGCATATATAACCTTGTCATTGCACTTATTTTCATCATCTTTTCTATATCCTTATCTCTCCTTTCATTGATTTTAATATGATTTTAATTTCATATTCATATATGAGCATTTTCATAGTGTTCAAATTACAATTTTACATTAAATTATGATAATGATGATAAATACATTACAATTACAATTAAAATTACATTAAACAATTTTACAATTACAATTACATTACATTACAATCATGTACAAATGACTAGGAATCATATGGTTTTAAGCATTGATGACAATGATGATCTCAAAGAAAAACAACAATTACAATTACAATCACATTACATTTACAACCACATTAATGTGTATAAGCACCAACCTTATGTCAATGGGACAGTAAGGTAGAGTAAATACAAATACACTTTTACATTACATTATGAGAATGATGATAATTACATGTTACAATTACAATCATGTACAAATGACTAGGAATCATATGGCTTTAAGCATTGATGACAATGATGATCTCAAAGAAAATCAACAATTACAATTAGAATCATAATTACAATTACAATCACATTACAATCTACTTAAGGTAAGGTAGAGTAACATATTTTACTTAATAACCTAATTTACTTAATAACATCTGGTTTGGGGCATAAGTCTCATCCATAACAATTGTGGGGAGTACTTGGGCTTTGCCCTAAAACACATTATGAGGAGTACCACAGGAACCCCAACGTAGTTGGCCATTGAGAGGACAATATTTACATAGATATGTTTTGCAAAGTATAGTGGAACTTGATCATGGTGGGGAAACATACCCCACGCTCCAATGAACCTGTCATATACATAAGGCGTTGCAGCCTCTAGCTTGAACTCCTTGAGTGTAAACGCTTGACCAGAGGCACGGTCAGGAGGGATATCAAATAATGCTCCCTTCACATCATGGCCAACTGTTGCATCTCTCACTGTGACCCATTTATCAGGAGCCTTCACATCGGCTCTTCTTCTCTGACATGCAGAGGCCCAAAGAGAACTCAATGGTCCGATGGACCTGTACAATTTCAGTAGATTGTCTACTGCCTCTAACATCATGTGCATCGAACGTGATGCAGGAGAGTTCTCTAGAATGGAGAGGATGTTTTCCTGCAAACACTCATGCTGACTGGTAATGTCTTGTGGCGTGATAGGTGTGATATAATCCTCCCATTATGTTTTCTCGAGAGGGTCAACACCCTGTTTTGAAGCACCTGAAAATTAGATGAAAACAAAAATGTCAGTCAAAATACATACATCAACTGTAGGTGAATTTGAAATCAATATAAATTAAAGGTATTGATAACTGAAAGAAATATATATATGAATTTAATGTACCTGTATCGTGGGGAACCTCCCCACCGACACCAACAGTATCTTGATCCTCATCACTCACATGCATAGAGCGGCTGCCGCTCATCTCCCCAGCAAGAGCATGTGTCGGCATAGAATACCTAGGCGAACCTGTGAAAATAGAGACATACAAGTTGATGATTAAATATACACATGTGAAACAATTTAATTTGATGTAACTAACAACAAAGAGTACATCATGCACAATTGTATACTTACGAGTCCTCTGCCGACCTCTGGGGCGAGAAATGGCCACAGATCCGCCAGTGCTCTGCCTTTGGCGAACCGAAGAACCCCACTGTAGAGATGCATTTGCATAAAATAACGCATAGTAAATGATTTTTTGTAAATAACTCAATGTAAGTAACTCCATATATGGATACGAATAAACAAATCTTACTAAAAAACCACCCAAAAGTTTACAAAACAAAATGGATTAATGAGTTTTTTGTTTTTGCTTTGAAGGTGGTGTGAAGAAGACTATCGAATATGTGGTGTGATTGGGGTTTTGATTTATTTTCATAATGTTGAGTACTCATTTATTTCTTGTTCAATTTGAGATTATAGACATGGTACTTATTTGGGTGAAGTTTCCTAAAATACGAGTTGAATTCTAGTCACTAAAGGGTTTTTGGGTTATAGGGAATGCTTTGTGAGTTTTCGATGGAGTGAAAATGAGTTACAAATACTTGGGATTTTAAACTAATTTCTATAGATATTTATAATTTCAAACTAAATTTTAAAATTATAATTATGTAACTTTCTTCATCCATTTGTTAAAAGTTAAATTACAATTCCAGTTTTTTATAATTTAATGTATAAATTTATATATTTTACTATTATTTTAAAATATTCTAAATTTATAATTTATAATTTTCAAAATGTTGAATATAAATCTATATATATATTTTAAAAAATATCAAAAATATAATTTTATCTTCTATTAATTTTTTAATTTGATATTCTTTAAAAAAAATTAAATCATGAATTTCTATTAATTTTTTAATTTGATTTTTTTTTAAAAATTTACACACTTATTTATTAGTTTTTTTCCTTAAAAAAAACAAAAAAAAATCCACATTTTCATCATACGTTTGAGCTTCAAAGAAAAATAAAATAACAAGTACACTTTTCAATAAACAAAAATCAAAATATGTCAACTAATAAGTCAAAACATATATTTATAAAAAATATGAATATGAAATATTTTATATATATATATATATATATATATATATATATATACACACACACACACACACACTATATATATATATATATATATATATATATACTTTTAAAAATATAATTATATATATATGTGTGTGTGTTAGTGTGTGTGTGTATATACATATATATATATATTTAAATTTAAATTTGAATATATATGATCAAAATATTTAAAGCAAAATATATGAGTTCTTTAGATAAATGCCTATGTCGATTTAAGGATCATGATTGTTTTGCGTCTAGGGTTTGCATTTTTTTTCAATCCTCTGTGTATTCTCGGAGGATTGAAAAAAATTGGGCAGCATTTCTGCTTGCCCGACACACATTTCAAAATTAAATCGGTAGCATAAATGGCTGTCGGTTGATAAAAATATTTATACAAACTATAAATTTAAATTTTAAATTTAACAAATTTGAATTTTTTCAATCCTCCCTGTATTCTCGGAGGATTGAAAAAATTCGAGCACCATTTCTACTTACCGGTCACACATTTAAAAATTAAACCAGCAGCATAAACGCTACCGGTTGAGAAAAAATATATATAAAAAACAAAATATTAAGTAAAAAACAAATTTCAATTTTAAACACATTTTAATCGCTACTGACAACATTTCTACTTGTCGGCACACATTGCAAACATACTAGAAAAAAAAACAAACCTAAAAACATCTATAGCAATGAGTTTTTTCAATTTTAACCTAACATTTTAAAACTTAAAAAAAAAACTAAAATTCCATTTCAATTTCAAAAAACAAGGATTGGGGGTTACCTCTCTGCTCCGACATCATGGTGAAAGGGGGCATGGCTTGCATGGTAGCTCAGTGGAGGTCTCCAGGGATGCAACTGCATGATCGAGGTGTTTGGGAACGCAGATGCTTGGTCGAGGTACTTGCTCAATCGAGGAACGTTTGTGCAGAAATGAGGAATGGTTGTGGGTGCCCACGACTGTTTTTATATTTTTTAAAAACAGGAACCTCGATTGAGGTATTAAGCTCGATCGAGGTCTTAGTAAACCCTCGATTGAAGTATTGATACCTTGATTGAGGGTTTACCGAGAGATCGATCGAGGGTTTAACGAAACCTTGATCAAACGCTTGTTAAACCCTCGATCGAGGGTTTAACGAAACCTTGATCGAACGCTTGTTAAACCCTCGATCGAGGTATGAAAACCTCAATCGATGGTGCTCTTTTTGCATTTTGTCAAAAAATCCCTTGCCAAAAATTGTTACCCACCTCCATGGATGCACCCACATGTATTTTGATTAATTGGAACAATTTAAATGCATTCATAAGTAAACAGTGGCAAGAAAAATGCACACACACTTAAAAATTATTCAAGAAAGATAATACGTACTAATTTTCATGAATTTGTTAATTTATATCAAATCACAAATTACTATAGTAAATAATCTATGTTGCTATTCCAATCTACTAATGTATGTCAAAGTACTTAATTTAATTGTCAACCTGGGGGTTAGTAGAAATTAGAAGCACATCCAATGTATATGGATTTAGATCTAAAGTTAGCCTACAGGAAGTTGATCTGGAAGTGATATGAATATTGTGAATCTTAAGAAATACTAAAGCTTCCTTACAGAAGGTCTACTCATCAGATCTCTTAACATCCTGTCAACATTCTTATCATCAATTACTCTAATTCCGAGATATAAAAAAGCACGAAACATTATAAAAACCTAGTTTGTTGATAGAAAAAACATATATTGAATTTTCTTACAAGAAATTTACTCGCAATGCATGCTAATGCTCCAGCATCTAGGCATTTATCTCAAAATTTATTCAATTTCTAAATACTGGAATCAAAACTCATATCAAGCATAACTCTGATAAACATGGATAAAAAATTAAGCTACAACAATTAAATGTGAAATCCAAATCATACCATACATGAAATAGAAGGAAAGAAAGTGAATGTGAATGCTTGGAAAAGGGGGCCCTCCATTGCTTTGCTTGCACACTTGAAAATGATCAGATCATTAACACATGAATTACTCCAGCAACATGAATTGATTGATAAAAACTCAAAGGTATGCAAATCTAATTCAAGTTCTCAATTACAAATTCCAATATCCAAGTTATAAAGCTATCTAAGTCTTGAAGTATTTATACAAAGAGTTTATAACCAAAATTGCTAAAACTACTCATGATCCAAGGTTGAGATCCCATATTCTCTATCAGAGGGTCAAATTCAACCTTCAGATCCACAAAAATGGGAAAATCCCATGGAATCCCAAAATTGCCCAGATTTTATGCTAAAAGAAAGGTATTTTCTACACAAGTGGCCTAGTTTGACCGACTGTAACATCCCCAGCATAAACAATACATCAGGAAAGATTTTAATTAATCAAAAGAAACACAGACAAAGGGTTTGTTTCGACTATCGAGATATTTTATTGATCATGCAAATAACCATAAGTCAGGCCAAAATATATGAGAAACTAAATCAGATCTACTTACTTGAATCCAAGGGAAACACACTTGGAGAATCAACTCCTCCCAACCATAGGAGGCAGCAACTCAACAGTTTGCTCCACTCCACCCCCGAGTTGGATCACCAACCATGCACCAGAACAGCAAGTAACTTCCTAGCGGCACTCAATCCTCAGAGTCCATAACAAGCTACAACAAGAAAGCTTCCATGCGACATTCTATCTCAGAGTCCATAACAAGCTAAGCAATGGACTGTCAACACATGCATTCCCAACAAAGTTTCTCCATGCACAACACGACGTCTCGTGCTATTCTAGTGCACTCATATATATAGCTTTTGCCCAGGTCTTATGCCATCCCAATCAAATCTCCAATCAGATCTCTAAATCCCTATGATTTAGGATCTTGTCTGGTTGTTGAGTTTGTATTGGATTTGATTGGTATCAATCAGTCTAGCTTGCTTACACATGTTCTTTGGTGCCATGGTTGGTGTCCCCTCATGTAGTTGAGTTCTCCAAGTGTCATTTTCTTTATTAATAAATAAATAAAATGTTTGTTTGTGCAAATGTTATTTCAGTCTTTGAGTTTTATAACTCATTACATAATAAAAATAATAATTTTTCAAAACATGAAAAATAAAATTAATGTCATGGGGGTATTACATTCCCCCCCCCCCTTATTTTTAACACCGTCCTCGGTGTTCTTTTTATTCTGAGCTCCCTTGCTCATTCTGGAACATGGATGGATATGCTTGCCGCATTTTATCCTCCATTTCCCAAGTTGCCTCTTCAGGGCTGAAGTGCTTCCATTGCACTTTTATTTGAACGATCGCTGGATTCTGGAGCATATGTTCCTTCCTGTCTAGAATGCAGAAAGGTTCGGTCTGGAACTCGCCCTTGGGTTCTACCTGAATCACATCCCAGTCAATTATATGAGTAGCATTGTATATATATATATTTTTAACAATGAAACATGAAATACATCGTGCACTTTTATATTAGGCGGAAGTGCAAGTTGATAGGCTACTGGCCCTATATTAGCTAACACTTCAAAAGGTCCACAATACCTTGTCGCTAGTGTGGAACACCTTCCCAAACTTAAGGAACTCTTCTTCAACTTTACCTTTAGATATACGTGATCACCAAACGTTGAACTCTCTTAGAGTTCGTTTTAAATTCGTGTAGCGTTTCTATTGATCCCGGGCAACTTTTAAATTTGGTTGCACTTCCTTGACAATATTTTTGGGTAGTGCAATCAAGCAATGCTTCAATGCATACATGTTTTCTTGTAACCATACTTTTTCCTCTTCCACATACAAGAAGATAAACATTTTAATCATTATCTGAAGATTCTAAACATTTTACATATTACCCCAAGCAGATATCAACATCTTACTAATATCAGGAACATGCTTATTATGTCTTCTTCATATCATTATAGGTTCCAACTACAACTTAGTTAAGTATTAGTACAATGTTCGTTCCAATCACATGTTATAAAACCTAACTAGTTATTACCACATTTAACCCTTACATATTGGGAGGTAAAAAGCAAAAAATATCATATTATCTATCTTTAGGTACAACTCCACTCTTCATGCATTTATGTAAACATTTCTATTTATGTACACGCAAAATAAACACAAAATTTTGCATTCAAAAAGTCAATTTGCTTCACAAAGTATAGAACATACCTGTGCGTATGCGAGTTCATTAGGTCGAACTGCTATTAACCTCATACCTAGTTCATATATGCAATTCTTTTGAATTGAACTGTGTTGACGAACTTATGCCACTTGATCTAAAATATTTTTAATTTTCCGTGACATTAATAGAATCCTTTGCTTTATAAACTAAAAAGATCATCATCCATTTTTAAATGTCAAGGATATTCTATAAAATACTCAATCTTCCATTGTAACAAAACTGAAATAAGTAATACATAATAACCTTAACCATCATCCTTTAAAAATAAAAATAAAAATAAATGTAAAACGATGTTTAAATGTATTTGCATCATATTCCCAATTACGTAAATCACAAAAAGAGTATTTGCTAATAAATGCAACGTCCTCTTGTATCAAATCGAAAGTGAGTAAAGTGCATTCCTTTTTAGAAACACTTTCCAAAATAAAATAAAATGAAATGAAATGAACAATCCTTTTTTCATTTTTTTCTTTCTTTCTTTACCTTATATATATATATATATAATGCCAACAAGTTACCTAAATTCTACATCCATCATATTTTAATACAACCATCGTATACCTAAATCATATTCTCTTTAAAAATATCTACTTTACCTAAAAATTCCCCTTTCATAAAAATAATTTCGTTTAGTTACAAAACTATATACCTATATTATTAGAATAACTCTATATTAACTAACCATGATTATGGTTAATTACTATTATCAATTATTTAAAGCTTTTCATGTCGATCAAATAAGATTACATAAATAATAAACTAAAACTTCAATAAATAAAAAGAAACCTATTAACCTATAATTACATTCTAAATTATAGATCAAATATTTAATAATATGTCCTACATAACAATTCAATTACAATATCTTCATTCTTTTTAACAATAACCAAACTACATCTCTATTCCATATTCATAAGAAAATATTATCATTACTCAATACATCAACTACAAGCTATAATTTGTAAGGTACTACTAAAGTACATATTTCTTTACAATAAAAATATAAATAAAATTTTCTTCTCATGCATTATATTCAGAATATATAGCTACTTAAAAATGCCATCTTTTGCAATAAAGTAACTAGTAAAATCCTAAAGTATGCATGTGCGTTCCTTCCTTTAATAAATGGTAATAAAACATGTAATAATGCATTACGAAAATGACACTTACATGTATCGATACTTAATTCTAAAGCATACATTCATGATATATATAAACTATGGAATTAATATACAATCTGAACTATATAAACCCGTCCACTTTATACATTTATATAAACATTCAATCATTTATTAATGAAGGAAATCTATTTCTCTTGGCACTGTGAAAAGGAAATAAAATAAAAAGAAAAAGGGCAGTCAAGGATTTCTCTCGGATCTGCAAAGGCAATCCAAATCGGAGTTGACTGATCAGATCTAAATTTTATACACAAAACACATTCCATGTATTCAAACACATACCATGTATTCAAACGCAGATCATGGGCAATGCATACAGTGAAAGGAATAATGATCATCAAAACAAAGGTAAACACATACAAGACAGATATTACAAAAAAACAAGCAACTTAATAAGATCTGTGATAAATTGAGGAATACAAAAACCAATCCACAACTTAAAATTCTTTCTGAAAAATGCAAGGTGCCCAAGGAAATTCACCTGTCAATACATCTTCTGTTGCATCCAACAGCTTCATACATTCAACCCAATATTCTGGCATAGTGGCAAAGAAGTGATTCCAATGACGAAAAGTGCTAGAGAAGCTGGAGAAACTGTGTCCAGATTTCCATTGAGCAGCAAGCTGTCAAAGCTGGATACAGTTGGTCAGGGATCAATGACCAGAGAGAACTGTGATAGATGCTGGAAAGGTTATGTCCAGATTTCCAATGAGTAGCAACTGAAGCTTCTATACAAGTAGCCAAAGATCCCAAATATTGGCAAATAATGATTAAAATGAGCGTAGATAACAGCCATAGAAGCTTAAAAGACTGTATTCAGCTTAGATCTGGGACACCTTTAGTCTTTGTAAGAAAATGCATATGTTTTTAAGTTAACAGTATTTTGTCTACTTGCTCATAAACTTCAAGTGCATTGGGGAATCACTAAATCTCTCCTCGTTGTTTTCTGCTAGATCCATAAGCTGAAGTGAAAGTAAAAGAGCAAACCACTAAAATTTTCAACCATGTTCCCAGAAATGTTGTTTTTGATTTGGGAATAGTACCTAAGATATTGTGAGTATCAAGGTAAAGATGGCATCAGCTGAAAATCTTTGCTCAAGCCTGCTCAAATTGGTAATGGATTCAGCTATCCTTTCAGAGAAACTATTTGCACATAGATTTCTCAAGATCAACTTAGCATGGCTGCATATATCTTGAGAGTGAGTCTACTTCTATCTAGGTTTTAGGAAGGCCAACTGACTCAAATTGGGAATGGCTTCACCCGTGCTGTCTTTAAGCTATGTGACTATATAACATCAGATCTGTTGTTTACGAAAGATCAATGTAATCATGATATCCATGTGAATGAATCCACAATCACTATCCCAAAATTACAGATCTAGGGTTAAAGATGAATTTATTTTAACTGGATCCAACCCACAAACATGAGAGATGGGTTAACCACTGAATGAAGTTGGAATACTTCCATTAACACCACTAAAAGTATGGAAATGACTCTCTCAAGCTTCTATATATGGAAGCTTCATCCATTGAAGGTGAGCAGAAATAGACAATGCATTTGAAACAAAAGCTCACAGCAAACTAAAGCTGAGGTCATTTAATCCCAGGAGCGCTTTGAGCTATCTAAACTCGGATGGAATTCTTTCATTGTCAAAAAATAATTTATAAGAAAGATTCAGAGTGCGCAATGCCTGTAACTTACCAAGAGTTGGGGGAAGGGTACCTTCCAATCCTAATTGGGAAAAGATTATGGCAACCACCAAATACCATTCCACGGACATTCGATTTCCAACTTCCAGTTTACACTAGTGGAATTTTAATGAATCTAAAACATAACTTTCAGTTCTCCATATTTAGAACCATAATTTCCTTGAAAGGGTTCAACCAAATCAAACTTCTTGTTAATGTGTTGTAACTGTCAGTCAACTATAACCCTGCATTCAATCTCTACCTCCCCAGCATTATCTCGATCATATCACCAGTCTGTTTTATTTCTCCACGGATTGCTATTGTTGACAGCCTAGTTTACAGTTGACTGCAGACACTTATCAAATTGTAAAATTTGCAGCAATCGAGACACAGTAAAGACAAAGTTTGTGTAGGTTAAAGCTTGGAAACTTGGTATGGATCATGATCTGATCATTCGATGAATTTTAATGAGATGATAGGTGAAGACTATGAGTAGACCCTTGCAAACACTTTGGAAAGGAACAAATACCATATCAGTTACATAACCAAACTTATGCCATTTTGTAAGAAGGAAACAAGCATCATACTTTTGTTAGAAAACCTTGCGAGAAATTGAGAAAACGAAAATCTATCTTTATCAAAATATTAGAGGTTCTCTTTGTAGGTAGTGGAGTTTTTTTTTTTTTTTTTTAAACTCTGCCAAGGCAAGATGAAAATGATGAATTCAGTTTTGGATCAGCGGTCTCATGCACTAATTAATAGATCGGAGATATAATACAATACAAACAGAAGAATGGAAACACCGGTAGTCATAGAATCAATCCACCGTATGGGTTTATTGAAACATGCATGCTGCAAAAGGAAAAATTACTTGCTGCTCAGATTGTAGGCGTACCATTCAAAGAAGAAAATGTAGAATCTAAAACCAAAACACATCTTCGTTTTCTCCAAGAAATATATAATCCAACTCATATAAAAATGAAATGTGTGCAGAGATCCAATCGAAAATGTAACTCCATACACCAAAACAATCATTCACGCAGAGGAAGTAGTTAGATCTATAAACTTATAAAGGTGAAACACATACACTGGAATAAAAGATCATATCCAAAACACAGTCATCTATTACATCGGTTTTCCAGAATTAAATGCAGGTTATGGCAACGAAAAAGCATAATCTTTTAATTTATGCATTGATCTGCAATGCATAAAATGGAAAAACACTTATAAGTGCAGATCTCTCGAAAGAAAAGGCTCCTGGATATGGAATCGGATCAAAACTCCTCCTATATCATGCTCATTCCGCACGTTTACCCCTTCCATGCGACTTATACTTGAGGACAATTCCCATGCACGCATTTGGAAAAATGTTTGTAGAATCCTCGGAAAACAAACAAGTCGTCATTCCAGATATGGAATCACGGGTAAAAATATTTGATTGGAATAGGTCACGATCTATATAGATCGGTTTATGCCTTCAAACACTGGAAGGACTAGAATAAACTAGAAGCAAAATAATTTGGAAATGGATGCTAACGAACCATAAATCCAGGTTCATTCAATGCAGGAAACTATTATCATGCCAACGAAGGTATTACACTACCTAAAAATCATAGACCATGACTTGAGTACCACAGATCCTTCAAGATATAAAATCGCAATCATGAATAATTAACCTCACTGGTAGATTAGCATACAGTTCTCAAACCATAAATCGAATCGCAGACAGATGAATACAAGTATAAGGATGCTTTTCCAGAACTATCTTGCAGGCAATGAAAATGCATGCACTCTGGTTTCGAATTGTTTCAACTCCGAACTCATTCATTAAATTTCTAAGAACGGAGGAAGAAGCTTGGATTTTCAAATGCATATAACAAAAGCCATCCAGACCCCATCATATCCAGAATGCATTTCAAAATAGTTTTAAACCACCCACCATTCAAACCAGATCCGACTTACCATGAAACCGAAGTAGCATGCAACACCCAAAATTTTTCGTTCTGAATCAAACAGTTAAATCCAAAAATGCATTTAATCGATATCCAATCATAATAAGATCGTTGTCTCGTTCAACCCAAGAATTTATTTAATGGATGGAAATAATGCAGGAAGACGATTTGCGACTGGGAAGGCTCATGATTTGTAGAGCGCAACCATAGGGTCTATACAGATTCAATTCTCACCACTTACAAATTATAGATCTATGCGTGCATGCTTACCTGGCATACAAAGATTCATTCCTTTGCATATCTAAGAATATATGAATATATAGAAACTCGAGTTCTGATGTTTATAGACTTATTTCCAAGCTTAGAGTAGTTTGCATACTAGGTAGTTCAAACTGGAACCAGGTGTCGAGTTACCTCCAAGCTCGATAGATAGGTTATCCCACAAAAAATAAATGAATGGGTTGCAGAGCAACATTTTCTAGCTGTGTTCAACCATAATCGCTATCAAATACAAGTATACAGAGATACTTTTTAGATTTAATTCATAGTCTATAAAATAACAATATTAACCTATTCTTCTTAAACAAAATAATGAGCCTATGGTCCTAGTGTTTGAACCATGCTCTGATACCATATGTAACATCCCCAGCATAAACAATACATCAGGAAAGATTTTAATTAATCAAAAGAAACACAGACAAAGGGTTTGTTTCGACTGTCGAGATATTTTATTGATCATGCGAATAACCATAAGTCAGGCCGAAATATATGAGAAACTAAATCAGATCTACTTACTTGAATCCAAGGGAAACACACTTGGAGAATCAACTCCTCCCAACCATAGGAGGCAGCAACTCAACGGTTTGGTCCGCTCCACCCCCGAGCTGGATCACCAACCATGCACCAGAACAGCAAGTAACTTCCTAATGGCACTCAATCCTCAGAGTTCGTAACAAGCTACAACAAGAAAGCTTCCACGCGGCACTCTCTCTCAGAGTCCGTAACAAGCTAAGCGATGGACTTATGAAATGGGAGAAACACTCAACACATGCATTCCAAGCAAATTTTCTCCATGCACAACACGACCTCCCGTGCTGTTCCAGTGCACTCATATATATAGCTTTTGCCCAGGTCTTATGCCATCCCAATCAAATCTCCAATAAGATCTCTAAATCCCTATGATTTAGGATCTTGTCTGGTTGTTGAGTTTTGGATTGGATTTGATTGGTATCAATCAGTCTAGCTTGCTTACACATGTTCTTTGGTGCCATGGTTGGTGTCCCCTCATGTAGTTGAGTTCTCCAAGTGTCATTTTCTTTATTAATAAATAAATAAAATGTTTGTTTGTGCAAATGTTATTTCAATCTTTGAGTTTTATAACTCATTACATAATAAAAATAATAATTTTTCAAAACATGAAAAATAAAAGTAATGTCATGGGGGTATTACACCGACATTGACCAGACACGTGCAAAGCTCTTTTAATGAATCTAATAGATATTTATCTGTCCTTTGACATCAAGGATTATGCCACATGTCTCATATTTCAACCAGCTGTCTTGTAAGCATACAAACCTTGGAGCAATTACGAGAAGTTCTAAAATCCTGTAATTTTTGTTAAAAAGTATTTGTAATGCTTAAAAATTGCAAAATTCAATTGATGAAAAGAAGTGACATTTGTACCTTGTATGGTCTGATTTGAGGTCAATGTGGATCAAATATGAGGGATACATGTGGAATTAGAAGGAAAAGTATGGTTTTTAAGACAAAAATAAACATAAAAAATGGTGACCAACATTTCCCCCAAGAGGAAGGTTTTGCATGTCCTCATGCACAAAAAGTGTCTTGGTGCTCTTGTCAATGTCCTAAGTTGTATTAAGGATCTTAAACCTTTGACATTTTTCCTTGATTTCTTTCTTTTGCTGATACCACTTGCATGCTTTTTTTTGGGATCAAAATGTTTTGAGTCCAAAGCTTCTTATTCTTTTTCTTCAGTTTTTTTAATCTCCTTCTGAATTCTATTGCTTTGGGATTCTAATCATCTCATTTTCCTTCTTAAGATATCCCTCAAGCAATTCCAATTCCTTCGTAGTTCTCTTTAATTTCTTCATCTTCTTATGTTTCTTTGGAAATTCATTTCTCATCTCTCTTCTAATCTCTGTAGTTGGTTTCTCATAGGTTGAAAATATGTTATCCATTTCCTCATTATTTTGCTCATTTCCATTTGTTGAGATTTCTTTTTCTTGCTCCAAATTTTTTATGTACGCATAATGAGCATGTTTTGATTCATTAACATCTTTTGTTATTTGTCCTTTTTAAACTTGTTGGCATTTTCTTGATTTTCTTTCATATGAGGTGAAAATTTTGACTTCTCCTTGGAATTCTTTCTCTATTTTCACCTCATTTCTTGTCCTTATCATCCTCATATGCTATTTTGGAATTGTTTCCTTGAGTTTTTGCATCTCTTGTTCATCCTCTTCTATGATCATTATCTCTTCTTCTTCTAATTATCCTTTTAGTGTTTCAAAGCCATTCTTAATTACAAATTGTTGCCATGACAAATCTTTCCTTTGTAACTCATGTATAATGATCATCTTGATAAAACCATAATGATATAGGCTCTTTTCTGTATTCCTATCTTGTTTTTGAACAATCTTATTCATTTTAGAAAGGCTTTGCAATAAGAAATAGGGAATATTAATCTCACAATCATTTCTCAAGTATTGCAGCAATTTGATGTCGTATAAGTAGATGATATTGAACCTTCCTTCACAAATGATGAATTTTTGAATGATGTAGGTACTTCATCCCATGGATGAATCAACCAACTTCTTGGGATTCCTTTTTTTCAATTTAGTGATGATACCCTTGATCTAAATATGAAAGGTGCCAATAATTTGACTTTAAATTGTTTTGTTTTTAAAAATATTTCTCTCCTTATAGAGGTAGCCAAGTGACTTGTGAAATAATTTTCTTAGACAGTCTAATGGTCAGGTTTCCTACTATGTCTCTCTCACCATCAAATGAGCTAGCAAATTATCAACAAACTTTAGAATGTCCATCAAACTTTTCAAAGAAAGGAAACCATCGATTTTTTCAAAAATATCTAAGCAATATTTATGGACCGTGGAAGATTCAAATTTCTCTGGTTCAAATCTGGAGATAATTTTTCTTCAGTTTTAATTAGGAATTTGCTACTTCTCTAAACAATTAACTAGACCTTACCCGAAATTGTTCTTTCCAGCTTTTACTCTCTCTCCTGTTGTCAATTTTGTGTATGTTGGAATTTTTGGATTAGCCTCAATTTGTAAATTCGTGAATTCTGCTTCGAATTTTGAATTTTGACTGTTGATTCTTCTCTTTATTGGCGCGACTATCTCTTACGCCCCCAATTTTTTTCGGCTCTGGCTCCCTACTCTGCTTCTCTTCCATCGACGCACTACCTCTGTCAAAAATTTGTTCTTCCATCGTGTGCTACCTCTTAACCCATCTTTGTTTGCGTTGGAATGTTTAACTGCAATACATCTTCTCTCCTCCTCTAGTGCACACGTATCCCTGATTTAGGAAATCGCTTTCTCCAGCGGTGGGTTTTGTATGTTGAAAGGTGGAATTGTCTAACACACACCGATTTTGCTGAGATTGAGTCTATCGTGATTATCTCTTCAAATCTTGAGTGGCCTCTGAGTCTATCGTGATTATCCCTTCAAATCTTGAGTGGCCTCTTTGCCGGGAGCTCAATAAGAAATTTTACTTCACTGCATCCTCCATGTTAGGAACAACTTAAAACTACGAACCAACCCCGTAGGATGTCTGCGAGAACACCAGGCGATCCTATCACTGTTGATTTGTCACTTGGCTTCGGAATTTAACCAACTGTTGCTTAACTAAACCTTTTGTTTCCTTACAGACTGGAGATGAACTGCGCTCCATTGGCTGATCATTGCCTCTCTAAATGGGGAGTTTGAACTGCACTTCATTAACTTATAACTCCTCCTTGTGATAAAAAGTGACTCGATTTGCAGTATGACTCCTCCTTTGTGATCAAATGACTGAAGTTGCAACAGATGAAGACTTTCTTTGTAACCGACAAGTCTCTTTCATTTGAGTTGATCACTCTATTTGATGCTTAAGGGTAGTGGAAAAATGGGTCAATGATGGAGGTTGTGAGGGTAATATGTACTTTGTCACTACTAATAATGAAGAATCATGCAAAATTTAAAACATTAAAAGAAAATTCTTACAAACTTGTTTATGATGCTCCTTCCATTTTGCTTGTAAAACTGCTTTTTTGTAGCTGGCCTCAAATGGAATGTTGCTGCAAATATTTAAATGTCTTCACCACATTAGGAGTTGTTATGATCTTTGAATTATTGAAGTTATGATTTGTCAAATTTGATGAAGTTCTTTTCAGGTCCTACTGCTTGATATGCTTATCAGGTCCCTCTGCTTGAAACTACGATGAGCTTGATATGTGTTTTGAGTGCAATGCTCTCATGTGTAGAAGGTATTCAGAAAGGTTCAAAGAACTCAGAATTTTGACCTCTTTTATGACTTCTTCTCTATCAGCCTTATTTATTGACTTTTCCTCAAGTCTTTTGCACATAAAAACCTTTTATTTGTTGCTAAGAAATTGTTATGTACAAAAAGATTTTTTAAAAGAAATTGCTGAAACTGAAGCTGGAAATTCACAATTTTTTTTTTTAGAATTCTCAATGGCAAATATTACTTGGTTTTCCAATGACAATTCTGGTTTATATTGTGCCAGTTGCTTGGGTTTTCACATTTTTTTTTAAGTGTGATGGAAGAGAGAATGGTTGGAGTAAGGGACTATAGTAAGCTTGTGAAAGAAATTCATGGAAAGTGGAATAGAAGTCCGGACTTCATCCCGTATAATTGTGGAGCTTGAAAGAATGAAAATGGCATAGAGCAGGGTTGCTAAAAGACATTATGCCAATAGTAGAGCTTTTGAGAGGATTCTTTGATGTTACTTTGACATAATATGTAACTTGACTTCTTCTTTTGACAATTGATTTCATATCTTTTGTCTTGATCTCAATTCATCTTCAAGTATTTATCAGTCATCCACTGAAGGTTTTTGTAATAATTTCTAAGGATTTTGAGCTTCTTTGATGAACCCAATGTCAGATGATATTCCACTTTACCCATATTTCATGTATGAATGTCCAAAACTTTGACTTTGAAATTCACTCGTTCATAGATTTCATTGGCTGGATCCTGAGACCTGCAAAAACTTAGCATTTTCCTGCAATAAAATGTGAAATGATGGGGAAAACAAAGGTGATCGGTCTTTATCCTTCAAATAAATACATAATATAAATGTGTTGATTCCTTAAAAAACAAATCCAAAGAATATAGACGAAGAAAAATGCATTTGTTTACCTACAGAGAAGTGGTGGCCAGCTTGAACCTCTTGGCGGTATCTGGTTCACAAAATATTCATTTTGTATCTGATTGAAGTGATTCCAAAGAAACACTCAGGTGGATTCATAAGGATACTTAAGGTAAAAACAGGTTTTCAAATTAATTTTAAATGACATGTCAAACCTATTGAAGAATAACCTGTTTGATGGAGTTGTTTGTGAATTGGTTTCTA
The DNA here is from genome assembly GCA_001517045.1 of Pseudotsuga menziesii. Taxonomy (NCBI): domain Eukaryota; kingdom Viridiplantae; phylum Streptophyta; class Pinopsida; order Pinales; family Pinaceae; genus Pseudotsuga; species Pseudotsuga menziesii. Next base: position 23,985 of record LPNX010523266.1, on the reverse strand, counting down.
GACCAACAATCACTAATTTTAGCATAACTTTATCATTAAAGGATGGTTTGGTGTGAATCAACTTGGACATTAATTTATAGGCATGTATCTACCTCAATTCGAAACAATTTTTTAATATGTTATTATTTTATATCTCAAATCCACTAGTGAATAGACCTAGGAGGTAGAGTTTCACCATGTTGGTTTTAAGACATATTGTTACTAAATGTTGCATAACTTTTTTAGTTCACCTGCAAATGGGATGAATTAAATTTTGGCTTAAACTAGGCTTGAATTTATATCTCCCTTATAAACATGTTTTTAAAAGAACATGATTTGATATGTGAAATATGTGAATGGATATACAATTTGTAGAATTGTCACAATGCAGATTTTATGACAACCAGTTAGTAATTTGAGCATAACATTTCCATATGATGTCAAATTGAGGCTATTCAAATTGGAGTGAAAAATATATTCTTAGTTATATCTTCCATAGAAATAAATTGTAAAAACATGCCCATTAAATCCCTCAAATCATATTTGTATTAACTTTGTTCGTAAATTGTTTGCTTGAGACCTAGTAACTATTTTGGCCATTTTTTTTCATATGAGATCCAAATTAAAACTTTCAAAATGTATTAGAAACTAGATTAAAATGGATACTTTGTGTATAAACTATTTTGGATAATAATCCCATATGGTCCTCCAAAAAGAGATTGTCTCAACTGCATTTTGTCATAAAATCCTCTCAAAATGAATTTTATTCATGCAATATTGAACTAACTTTATTATGCAATTTTTTTAATTTAGTCATTTATTCCTCTATACTATCCTATTCTTTGTGGAAAAAGAAAGCGTTTCCTTGAGTATAAGAGAATTTCCAATGCATCAATTTGCGTAACAAGATCATAAATAAACTCATATCTAAGTTTGAAGAATATATAATAATGAATTCTTGGACATTGGAGATCAATTGCTCATACAAATTTGATGCCAAGAAATGTCAAAAAATGGAGTGGTATTGTGTCCTAGTGACTATCTGGAACCAAATTTCAATGTGATCTTTTCCTGCTTGGCTATCCTTTGTTGTCATACCATAAAATTCTTCTAATATTTGTTCATTACATTCATGAATGCACAAGGTATATTATGATAGACATGAAATAAATTCTTCAATCTCCGGCTCTAATGGTTTATCTTCATCGGATGTGACCAATGACTTTTTTTCCTCACAAGGATAACTAGAAAAAACATCTAGGTTCTCCTCTTGTGGATCCTCTTCATAGATACCTTTCTCCTCTTCTATCGTTTGAAATGAAAATTCAACCCTAGCAAGAATTCTAAATTGTGGACAAGGATTTAAGAAGATCATTGTGGTGGCATACCCTCCTTCAGTGAATAATATAAATGTGTTGATTCCTTAAAAAACAAATCCAAAGAATATAGACGAAGAAAAATGCATTTGTTTACCTACAGAGAAGTGGTGGCCAGCCTGGACCTGTTGGCGGTATCTGGTTCACAAAATATTCATTTTATATCTGATTGAAGTGATTCCAAAGAAACACTCAGGTGGATTGATAGGGATACTTAAGGTAAAAACAGGTTTTCAAATTAATTTTAAATGACATTTCAAACCTACTGAAGAATAACCTGTTTGATGGAGTTGTTTGTGAATTGGTTTCTAGACCAACAATCACTAATTTTAGCATAACTTTATCATTAAAGCATGGTTTGACGTGATTCAACTTGGACATTAATTTATAGGCATGTATCTACCTCAATTCATAACAAATTTTTAATATATTATTATTTTATATCTCAAATCCACTAGTGAACAGACCTAGGAGGTAGAGTTTCACCATGTTGGTTTTAAGACATATTGTTACTAAATGTTGCATAACTTTTTCAGTTCACCTGCAAATGGGATGATTTAAATTTTGGCTTAAACTAGGCTTGAATTTATATCTCCCTTATAAACATGTTTTTAAAATAACATGATTTGATATGTGAAATATGTGAATGGACAGACAATTTGTAAAATTGTCACAATGCAGATTTTATGACAAGCAGTTAGTAATTTGAGCATGACATTTCCGTATGATGTCGAATTGAGGCGATTCATATTGGAGTGAAAAATATATTCTTAGTTATATCTTCCATAGAAATAAATTGTAAAAACATGCCCATTAAATCCCTCAAATCATATTTGTATTAACTTTGTTCGTAAATTGTTTGCTTGAGACCTAGTAACTATTTTGGCCATATTTTTTTCATTTGAGATCCAAATTAAAAATTTCAAAATGTATTAGAAACTAGATTAAAATGGATACTTTGTGTATAAACTATTTTGGATAATAATCCCATATGGTCCTCCAAAAAAAGATTGTCTCAACTGCATTTTGTCATAAAATCCTCTCAAAATGAATTTTATTCATGCAATATTGAACTAACTTTATTATGCAATTTTTTTATTTAGTCATTTATTCCTCTATACTATCCTATTCTTTGTGGAAAAAGAAAGCATTTCCTCAAGTATAAGAGAATTTCCAATGCATCAATTTGCGTAACAAGATCATTAATAAACTCATATCTAAGTTTGAAGAATATATAATAATGAATGTTTGGACATGAGAGATCAATTGTTCATACAAATTTGATGCCAAGAAATGTCAAAAAATGGAGTGGTATTGTGTCCTAGTGACTATCTGGAACCAAATTTCAATGTGATCTTTTCCTGCTTGGCTATCCTTTGTTGTCATACCGTAAAATTCTTCTAATATTTGTTTATTACATTCATGAATGCACAAGGTATATTTTGATAGACATGAAATAAATTCTTCAATCTCCAGCTCTAATGGTTTATCTTCATCGGATGTGACCAATGACTTTTTTTCCTCCTTCTAAGGATAACTAGAAAAAACATCTAGGTTCTCCTCTCGTGGATCCTCTTCATAGAGACCTTTCTCCTCTTCTATCTTTTGAAATGAAAATTCATCCGTAGCAAGAATTCTAAATTGTGGACAAGGATTTAAGAAGATCATTCTGGTGGCATACCCTCCTTCACTGAATAATATAAATGTGTTGATTCATTAAAAAACAAATACAAAGAATATAGACGAAGAAAAATGCATTTGTTTACCTACAGAGAAGTGGTGGCCAGCCTAAACCTCTTGGCGGGATCTGGTTCACAAAATATTCATTTTATATCTGATTGAAGTGATTCCAAAGAAACACTCAGGTGGATTCATAGGGATACTTAAGGTAAAAAAAGGTTTTCAAATTAATTTTAAATGACATGTCAAACCTATTGAAGAATAACCTGTTTGATGGAGTTGTTTGTGAATTGGTTTCTAGACCAACAATCACTAATTTTAGCATAACTTTATCATTAAAGGATGGTTTGACGTGATTCAACTTGGATATTAATTTATAGGCATGTATCTACCTCAATTCGAAACAATTTTTATATATATTATTATTTTATATCTCAAATCCACTAATGAACAGACCTAGGAGGTAGAGTTTCACCATGTTGGTTTTAAGACATATTGTTACTAAATGTCGCATAACTTTTTCATTTCACCTGCAAATGGGATGATTTAAATTTTGGCTTAAACTAGGCTTGAATTTATATCTCCCTTATAAACATGTTTTTAAAATAACATGATTTGATATGTGAAATATGTGAATGGACAAACAATTTGTAAAATTGTCACAATGCAGATTTTATGACAAGCAGTTAGTAATTTGAGCATAACATTTCCGTATGATGTCGAATTGAGGTGATTCAAATTGGAGTGAAAAATATATTCTTAGTTATATCTTCCATATAAATAAATTGTAAAAACATTCCCATGAAATCCCTCAAATCATATTTGTATTAACTTTGTTCCTAAATTGTTTGCTTGAGACCTAGTAACTATTTTGGCCATATTTTTTTCATTTGAGATCCAAATTAAAACTTTCAAAATGTATTAGAAACTAGATTAAAATGGATACTTTGTGTATAAACTAGTTTTGATAATAATCCCATATGGTCCTCCAAAAAAATATTGTCTCAACTGCATTTTGTCATAAAATCCTCTCAAAATGAATTTTATTCATGCAATACTGAACTAACTTTATTATGCAATTTTTTTATTTAGTCATTTATTCCTCTATACTATCCTATTCCTTGTGGAAAAAGAAAGCATTTCCTCAAGTATAAGAGAACTTACAATGCATCAATTTGCGTAACAAGATCATAAATAAACTCATATCTAAGTTTGAAGAATATATAATAATGAATGCTTGGACATGAGAGATCAATTGCTCATACAAATTTGATGCCAAGAAATGTCAAAAAGTGGAGTGGTATTGTGTCTTAGTGACTATCTGGAACCAAATTTCAATGTGATCTTTTCCTGCTTGGCTATCCTTTGTTGTCATACCATAAAATTCTTCTAATATTTGTTCATTACATTCATGAATGCACAAGGTATATTCTGATAGACATGAAATAAATTCTTCAATATTCATATTTAATGGTTTATCTTCATCGGATGTGACCAATGAATTTTTTTCCTCCTTACAAGGATAACTAGAAAAAACATCTAGGTTCTCCTCTGGTGGATCCTCTTCATAGATACCTTTCTCCTCTTTTATCTTTTGAAATGAAAATTGATCCCTAGCAAGAATTCTAAATTGTGGACAAGGATTTAAGAAGATCATTGTTGTGGCATACCCTCCTTCACTGAATAATATAAATGTGTTGATTCCTTAAAAAACAAATCCAAAGAATATAGACGAAGAAAAATGCATTTGTTTACCTACAGAGAAGTGGTGGCCGGCCTGGACCTGTTGGCGGTATCTGGTTCACAAAATATTCATTTTATATCTGATTGAAGTGATTCCAAAGAAACACTCAGGTGGATTGATAGGGATACTTAAGGTAAAAACAGGTTTTCAAATTAATTTTAAATGAAATGTCAAACCTATTGAAGAATAACCTGTTTGATGGAGTTGTTTGTGAATTGGTTTCTAGACCAACAATCACTAATTTTAGCATAACTTTATCATTAAAGCATGGTTTGACGTGATTCAACTTGGACATTAATTTATAGGCATGTATCTACCTCAATTCGAAACAATTTTTTAATATATTATTATTTTATATCTCAAATCCACTAGTGAACAGACCTAGGAGGTAGAGTTTCACCATGTTGGTTTTAAGACATATTGTTACTAAATGTTGCATAACTTTTTCAGTTCACCTGCAAATGGGATGATTTAAATTTTGGCTTAAACTAGGCTTGAATTTATATCTCCCTTATAAACATGTTTTTAAAATAACATGATTTGATATGTGAAATATGTGAATGGATAGACAATTTGTAGAATTGTCACAATGCAGATTTTATGACAAACAGTTAGTAATTTGAGCATGACATTTACGTATGATGTCGAATTGAGGCGATTCATATTGGAGTGAAAAATATATTCTTAGTTATATCTTCCATAGAAATAAATTGTAAAACAATGCCCATTAAATCCCTCAAATCATATTTGTATTAACTTTGTTCGTAAATTGTTTGCTTGAGACCTAGTAATTATTTTGGCCATATTTTTTTCATTTGAGATCCAAATTAAAACTTTCAAAATGTATTAGAAACTAGATTAAAATGGATACTTTGTGTATAAACTATTTTTGATAATAATCCCATATGGTCCTCCAAAAAAGATTGTCTCAATTGCATTTTGTCATAAAATCTTCTCAAAATGAATTTTATTCATGCAATATTGAACTAACTTTATTATGCAATTTTTTTTATTTAGTCATTTATTCCTCTATACTATCCTATTCTTTGTGGAAAAAGAAAGCATTTCCTCAAGTATAAGAGAATTTCCAATGCATCAATTTGCACAAAAAGACAATAAATAAACTCATATCTAAGTTTGAAGAATATATAATAATGAATGCTTGGACATGAGAGAACAATTGCTCATACAAATTTGATGCCAAGAAATGTGAAAAAATGTAGTGGTATTGTGTCCGAGTGACTATCTGGAACCAACTTTCAATGTGATCTTTTCCTGCTTGGCTATCCTTTGTTGTCATACCATAAAATTCTTCTAATATTTGTTCATTACATTCATGAATGCACAAGGCATATTCTAATAGACATGAAATAAATTCTTCAATCTTCAACTCTAATGGTTTATCTTCATTGGATGTGACCAATGACTTTTTTTCCTCCTTACAAGGATAACTAGAAAAAACATCTAGGTTCTCCTCTTGTGGATCCTCTTCATAGATACCTTTCTCCTCTTCTATCTTTTGAAATGAAAATTCATCCGTAGCAAGAATTCTAAATTGTGGACAAGGATTTAAGAAGATCATTGTGGTGGCATACCCTCCTTCACTGAATAAATTCTTTAGCATCCTCTTTTTGAAGTTTGATAGATATTGTCTTGCAAATGGATTAGTAGTTGGGGTTTTTTTTTTAGTGGTTGGGGTGGTTGTTTTAAAACTTTTAAACTAGCTCTATCTAAATCTGCTTTCCTGGAAACGATGCCAAAAATGTTGGTATTCCAATCTACTAATCTAAATTAGAGTACTTAATTTAATTGTCAACTTGGGGGTTCATAGAAATTAGAAGCACATCTAATGTATATGAACTTAGATCTAAAATTAGCGTACAATAATTTGATTTGTAATTAATATGAATATTGTGAATCTCAAGAAATACTAAAGCTTCCTTACAGAAGGTCTACTCATCAGATATCTTACATTCTTGTCAACATTCTTATCATCAATTACTCTAAGTCTTGTTAAGTTTGAGAACCATAGATGTATAGGCTATGATGAAAGATATGGGAAGGGAATTACGCAGTGGAATAATAAAATAGAATGTACACTGAATAAGAAATTCATGCCACAAATTTCAGATAAATCGGACAAGAATTGCTTAGATAATCACAACATTATTATTCATTCATTAATCAATAATACAATGATTATACAATAAATAGAATTTGAATGCTAAAGATAGAATTTGAATCTATCAGTTCTATTTGACTGATTAACTAACTAAGTGTTTCTAAATCACTGCTCACTATAACAAACCCTATGATTAGCGTCTCTTTTAGCTTCCATTTTAGCGTCCACTATCACTTTTAGTTTATTTGTCATCATTTTTTGGACAAAGTGGACGCTTTTCTACGAGATGACGTTTTTTGCGTCCCTTTTTAAAAGTTGGCGCTATTTTGAACGCTAATTAGCATCACAGTTAGTGTTGGAAGAGTTAGTCTGTAAGCCGACTAATCGAATAGCCGACTAATTAGAGAATAGATCAGCCACATAAGGTCATGTCGGTTGACCGAACCGACATGTAGTTATATGTAACTGTTCATAAATCATATATATTAAGCTGTTGAGCCAAATGAGAACTTGGTTTAGTTCTGTGTATGTATTGACCCTCATGTTATAATATAATCTGTTATTCCCTTATCTATGTTATTGTCTCTTGTGTCTGTTATGTCTATATGATTCCATGTGTATTATTGGTAACCCTCTGTGATTTGTGAGATTACAACATTGGTTCCATTGCCGGTAGTACATATACGAACATAATGACTATAAGCAGATGATATCAGTAAAAGAGATTAAGAACTGGTGGGAGCATAAGATAACAAATTATTTGCAGAACTACACAAGGAGAAACATATTAACCATTTCTCAGGAAAAGGAGAAATTCTTCATTGAAACACATGAGAATTTTGTAGAATCGGTACCCCAGATTTTGAAAAAAAATTTGGATGAAAAAGCCGGAAGCAACTAAGGACCAAGAGCTACTAGAGAAACTGATTCGAGGGGGGTGAACAAACTTGTTGGAGTGGTTTGAAAAGATCACAGACAAATTCCGCAAGGAACAAGTCGTAGAAGAAAGAACTTCGATCGAAAGCATTCAAAAAAGATTTTGTATAGACCTCACAGAGCAGTTCCTTTGCTCCTTACCGACCCTGTTGTTCAAATTCCTGATAGAAAAGGGAGTGGGTCATATAGTAGAACCTCGTCCATCATTACATGAACCAACACCAAATTCTAACTGGGCAGAGAAATAGAAAAAGTGGGAAAAATTCATTGCCGAAAGGGAGTGGGAGTACTTCCTAAGCAAATAAACAGAACTATCCGAGCTTTCTAAAGCGTCGGGTAGGATATGGGGGGGTAGCTGGGCATATGTCGGGGTAAAGTGAAGAGGATTCTAGTCGACTGAAGAAGATACCATCACCAGTAAATAAAAGTCAACCTAAAAAGAAAATCAAATGAACGGTGACACACAAAGTTACGGTGGATTTCCAGAAAGTATAAAGAGAGAAGAGGATGAAAAGAAGGGAAGAGAGAAGAGAATGGACTATAGCACTGCAAAGAGGGATGACTACTAGGGTGACAGACCAGTAAAGAAATCTGCCAGAGTTGGTTCATGACTAACAGGAAGAAGGCGTGGATGAAGAAGCATCACCCATGGAAGAACACTTATGGATAGAGCAGCGTGAAGCTCTCCAAATAGAAATTCCCCAGGAGATAAGACCTCTGTCTCCAATGAATCCGAGTACCAGGATACAAGCCATTGTCGAAGAAGACCTAAGACTAAGAGATAGTGAGTTTGGTATATAAAGCCGACTAGACGATAAGGTAAACGATGATAATCATCTAGTGATCCGTTGACCAGAGGAAGGAAACTGGGTAACACTTCAGACGTACCCTTCCAACTGAAGTATCCACTTACTTTACCCGATACATGAAGGAGCACTCCCCCTACCAAACACAACTTTGAAAAATATAGAACAGTTGAACCTGCAAACAAATCAATGCAGTTGGACATTGACAGGAGAAGTTGACTCGAACCGATTTCTTGTCGGAGAAGAAACAAAAAACAAAACAATCGATGGGAATGAAAGTTCTGTCGACAATAGCTCTGCACAACGAGACAAAAAAAACATCCCACCGCCCCCACCACCACCCCTACCACTGCCACCTCCTGAAGGAGACAGCGACAACGATACCAACATAGGTCATGGATCAGCACATATCCCTCTATACGAGGGTGATGAAGATCCTAAATGACATTCGTTCTTTTGTGAGTCAACATGGGAGGAAAACCAAGTTACGGTCGAAGGATAACAAATGGCACAGTTCGCCGATGCCTTGAGGAAAAGGGCACTAACATGGTACATGACCTATATCAAGAGAACTCCCCAAGCATCTAAAGCAGAAATTAAAGCACAATTCTTGTCTTTCTTTAAAACTCCAGACGCAAAATATCTAGCAGCCAAAAATATGAAAACAACATCTTAGAAGACAACAGAGTCTATCCAGGAATATGACAAACGATGGAAAGACCTTCTTAGCCAATTGGACTATGTAATTGATGAACAACTATTAATTTAGTGGTTTCTTGCAGGTCTATCATAAAAAATCCGGTGGCACATAAGCTTGGAGACGTTTAAAACGTATGAAGACACGCTTACCAAATCTCTACAAGTAGAGATGGATGAATATTTCCCAGCATATCCTGCAGATACTAGACTAGAAGAACAACTAGAAATCATGCAGAAATCATTGAAAGAGATGAACCTCAAGAATCAGGATTTTTGGTGCACAAAATGCTCCACGACCGGACACACTAAAGATAACTGTCGGCAAGACATAAGTTGACAAGACATTCTATTTATTCAGACAAAATGCTTCTGCGACATCTGCCAAGAGCATGGAGAAAACACAATGAAAGATTGCACTTATAACATGAAAAATGGTAAAGCATCTTGGTGTGCAATCCGTGAAGTAAAAAGTCACGCAACGGCCGACTGCCACTTATATTTAAAGAATCGAAAAAACTACCAAGCAGTCTACCAGACGAACGTAGACACACGGAATAACGATAACAACCACCAAAGAAATGATCAAAATGAGCCAAATAATCAAAGATATGAAGGCCTTCGGTATGAGCGCTGGTTCGACAACCGTCGTGGAGGATATGGAGGTCGAGGACGATTTTCTAGAATTTGTGAAAATCGACCACGTTGGCCTATCCAATGATTTACATGCTACAAAGAAGGTCATCGATATGCAGACTGCCCATACAAGGACATAACCGATTTAAAGTTTTGTACTAGATGTGGTGTAGGTGATCACTCATTAGAGGATTGTCCTACCATGGTTGAAAAAATCAATAAAAAAAAATGTTAATGTCTTGTTGTGTGTTCAAAAACATGATGTAATCAATATAAAGAACCTGCATATAGTAACTTGACAAGGGACAAAAATTGGAAATGATAATCCAAGTATAAGTAAAATAAAATAAAAGAACGATTATGCTAACAAGACTAAACAAAAACAATTATATAACGACGCTAGGAATATATTTAAAGAATTTGCTAGATAGGTAGAAGCTGATGACAGTCGACAAAACACAATTAAAGAACTAATACATTTAGTATAAGATGATAAAGCGGTATCTCAATTCATTGACTTATTGTATAATATGAAGCACTTATTGTATAATATGAAGCATAATAATAATACAAAAAAAAAAATAAAAAACATATGTAGTCTAAACCAAAAAGACAAGAGTGATGCCGACCCACTTGTTGACCTAGAAATCGAAGGATACCATGTTTGAAAAGTTGTACTCGACTTCGGTTCACAAGTAAATATTATGACTCGTAACACTTGGGAACAGTTGGGTAAACCTAGACTATATGAGTCAGGCATATACCCTAAGTTAGCTGACCAAGGTCTAATTGAACCTATCAGAGTTTGGAGAAATTTCGATACAACAATCAAAGGAATATTGACCAAAGTCGACTTTGAAATTATTGACCCTAAGGAAGGATCTAGCTCCTTTCCAGTTCTAGTAGGTCGACCTTGGGGAATAAAAATGAAAGCATCAATATCCCTAGACAAAGAAAGGATAAAACTAAAAGGGAATGGACAGAAAGTCATAGTACCTATCCACCCATCCCAAGGAGAACCTTGGACAAAACCTATTGATGAAGAAGTCTACATCTGAAAACTATATCAAATACAAAATAACAAAGACTACACAGAACCCAATATCTATGGCAAGCTTCACTTAGGAAATCAAGATTAAGTAGGATACAAATCAGACGCAGAATTATATGATTGGGAAATCGAAAACTACAAGACCCAAGAAAGAGGGTGCTAGACCATTCAGGAAGTACAGAAGAAACCAGTCCAACAATTTTTTTAGTCTCCATTATTACAAAAATATTCGAAAAGAAAATTAGGGAATATCCTACGTTAAACCCAACAAATATAAGTATCAGACAGATCTCAAGGTATAAATAAAAGGAATCCCCAATTATGCATATAAAACAAGTATCTAAAAACATAGGTGAACATGGCCGACTACAAAGCTTAGTAAAAACCTTTATAGAACAAGCTGCACGATGGTGGGATACCCATCAATCAAGATTGCAGACATGGACAACAGCTTCGACTTACTTTGTAGAAATATTCAGAGGAAAGAAGCTAACCAAATAGGTGCAAATATCTATGTTCATTCAAGGGAAAGACCCAGAGGAACACATAAGAACATGCGAAAGATAATGGAGAATACTTGGGTATAAATACGAACGTACATGGCCACACCTATTTCCCTCGAGGATATCCGACTTACAAAACAAATGGTATAGAATGGAGGAAGCGTGGGGCGAAACATTTCAATGGCACGAACTTAGAGAGAAATTCATTAAAGAATTCAGTTTTATACCGCAGAAAGAAATGTTAGTCGAAACTGCAAAACAAATAAAAGCATTTATAGAACCGATTGGGAACAACACTCTGATACAAAACTATGATCGACTGACAATACCATGTAATAACATACAAACCAAGACAATACCATAGTCGACAAGACTACAAATGGAAAACAAAAATCTGGAAGGGAAAAACTTTCGATGGAAATCATACCATTCAGAAACAACAAAACCAATTCACATAGTACTTAAAATCGACATAGCCGATAAAGAAGATACCGACTGAATGACTACAACAAAATTTACTGCTACATTCTTACAATTTAGCGAAAGGATTCGACTGATCAATGAAGATAAAGCACCGGAATGGTTATATGCCAAAGTTAAAACTAAAGAGTTTGACATATCAAATGATGATCGACCAAAAATGGCGAAAATTGGCGATTACTGGAGCGAAGAAAAAACGAACGAAATAGTAAACCTACTGAAATAATTCTAGGATGTATTTACTAGAGACTACAAATATCTCAAAGGAATAGTCCATGAAATGGGCGAAATGAAGATCGACATTAAAACTGATGCCCGACCTGTAAAGAAGAGGCCATGCAAATTATCTCTTAAATACAAAGAGATAGTTAAGAAAGAGATTGACAATATGCTTGCAGCAGGAATTATCTACACTATTGACCAAGCGAAATGGGAAATCCCAATGGTCATGCAACCAAAGAAACATGACCCGACAAAACTAAGGATCCATGTTGACTTCATAGAATTAAACAAAGTCACCCTAACAGACCCATTCCCAACACCATATGCAGATGAAATCCTAAATGAAGTTGTAGAACATGAATGCTACTCATTTACAGACGGATTCTCAGGGTACAACCAAGTACCAATAGCCAAAGAAGATAAAAAAAAGACGACATTTGTATGTGAATTCGGCTCATTCTTCTACAGGGTTATGCCTTTTGGTCTCAAAAACTCCCCTGCAGTGTTTTCGAGAATTGTTGTCAAAACATTTCAAGAATATATCTACAAAAAAATGGCCATATATTTCGATGATTGGACGATATACTCTATGCTAAAAGATCACTGCAAATGGCTAAGGCTCATGTTGGAACTATGCTGACAAATACAGCTATCTCTGAAAATAAGGAAATGCATGTTCCTAACTTCTATAGGGATACTATTAGGGCACATTGTATGCAAAGAAGGAATCAAGGTCGACTTTGCAAAGATAAATATTATCCTTGACTTGAAACCACCAGTGAACCCAAAATAAGTTAGGGTACTACTCGGACACACAGGATATTACAGAAAATTTATGAGATACTACTGAGATATGACCTATCCACTAGAATAACTATTAAGAGAAGATCAGGAGTTCGACTAGACAGATGAATGTAACATATCATTTGAAACACTAAAAATGAAACTAGTAGAGGCACTTATCCTCAGGTTCCTGAATTGGTCGATCAAATTTCACGTACATATTGATGCATCAGGACTAACAATAGGCGCGATCTTAACACAACCAGGGGCTAATGGAATGGATTACCCTATAGTTTATAGCAGCAGAAAACTAAACACAGCATAAAGAAACTATTCGACAACAGAGAGAGAAGCATTTGGAATGGTCTTTGCACTACAGAAGTACTAACATTACCTACTAGCCAACCCTTTCATCTTCTATACTAAACACCAAGTATTGAAATACCTTGTAAACAAACCTTTACACCATGGTAAAATTTGCTGATGGCTACTACTATTCCAAGAATTTGAGTACGAAGTTGTTGTTAGACCAAGAAAATTAAATGTCAGACCTGACCACTTGTCGAGAATCGACATGGGAGAGGAGCCAACAGGAGTCGAAGATGACCTACTAGACGCACACTTATTTTGAATAGAAGCTGTCCCAGCAGAATTAGAGGAAATAGCTCAATTCCTAGAAAATGGTCAAGCGCCAGAAGGCATGAGCACGAAAAAGAAACAAATCTTAGCTATGAAGGCTGCACCATACAACCTCATAAATAGATTTTTATATAAAATGGGCTTGGACGACATCCTTAGATGATGCGTATTAGAACATGAAAGAGATAATATTATGTACGAAGCACACTACGGATCGGCGAGAGGAAATTTTCAAGAAGATACAACTGCCAAGAAAATTCAACAGTTGGGGCTATGGTGGCCAACACTATATAAGGATTGCAAAAATTTTGTTAGCTAGTGCGACAAATGTCAACCACTGGGTCGACCTCTTCCTAGTACAGAAATTCCCTTGATATCAGTAAACCCAAGTTTGACATTTGAAATTTGGGTCGTCGACTTCATAGGACCATTCCCAATACCAGCAAAAAGAACAGGTGCAAGATACATAATAACCGCAGTAGAATATGTAACCAAGTGGGCAGAAACAGAACCTGTCAACACATGTTCCAGTGAGATAGCTACAAAATTTATCTATGAAAATATAATTACTATATTTGGATGGCCACTCACCTTAATTAGTGACCAAGGTTCACACTTTATTAACAAAACTATCAAAGCATTGACAGACTAGTTCAAAATTGACATTGACGTAGTACAACTTATCACCCTCTCTCAAATGGAGCAATATAGGCATTCAACAAAACATTAACAAGGGGTTTAACAAAAATCTACAACACCAACAAGGATGATTGGGATGAAAAAAATCCCTGCGGTATTATGGGATTATAGAACAACATACAAACGTTCAACCGACCGAACACCGTTCCGACTAGTCTATGGCCAAGAAGCAGTCGTTCCACTATATTTTTGACAAAAAACAACTATCATAGGAGATATTTTACATGTCGATGTCGAATAAGGTAGGAAGGACCGATTAATGCAACTACGCAAGCTAGAAGAACACCAACTGCTTGCTTTACAACACCAAGAAATTCATAAACAATAGCAGAAGGCTTGGCATGATCGCAATATCAAAAACAAAAATCTATCGGTAGGGGACCTCACCTTACTGTACAACAATCGAGTAAAAGGAAAACCCAAAAATTTTCACACATAATAGATGGGACCTTACGTTGTCGNATAAAGGAATAAATAAAATAAAAGAGACATACATATAACGACCATAACTGTCAGAAAAAAACCTATAAAAATCTAAAAATCCCCAAAACAAAAAAATAGAACCAACAACCATAAACCAGAATGACAGGAAACTTTGAAAGATATAATAACCAACACTTCGACAATTGACACCAACCCCATCGACATATCACCATCGACTGCCCACATGATCGACATCGACCGACGACCCCGACGGTCAAATCACGCCTTCATGACTACGATTAGGAGTGCCAAAATCAAATCATATTTAACACAAACTCAATTGATCATGCTAGACCATCACTTATGCCATTAATACATCCATCGATAGGAACTTCTCCTGCTCCATCTATAAATATCGAGCCATAAAAATATCATTTACCATATTTGGAAGAGATAAAACAACCAAGTATTTAGAAATTTGAGAGCCGAGACCCTGTATGAAAAGCCGACCAAGAGACCGACAAGATGGCCCCGAAGCAAACTAGAGCCGTAGCTACAAAGAAAAGAACTACAATCCCCTGAAACCCCACTTATGAGAAGATTAAGAAATATAAAAAATGCCAAGGTACAGGAAACCTCGTGGGCAAAAACCTAGGCAGAAATCAAAGAATGGGCTTATATCGACAAGAAAATGACACCAGGAGCGGAAACAATAATCCACAACACCATCATGAGTTACATGAACAGACCATTCATGGAAAGCTTTAGAGGAACGAAAGAAACAGTAGTGAAATTTATCATTAGTAGGTATCACAATGGAAATTTTTACTTCGACCGACCGGTAGAAATTTCTAGTGAAGTTATATACAAACTTACCGTTCTATCAAATCAGGGCGACCCTATCCCTATTGGTATAAAATAAGGACTGGTAGAATGACTGACTGGAACACTAACAGGGAAGAAATCGAAAGGGCTACTGATCAATCAAATACAAGCCAAGATGCAACAAATCATGGCAAAAATCATAGCAACAGGACTCACTCCTACAGTTTGAGTGAGTGATATGAAACTAGAAATGTTGGAAGTAGTTGACACAATAGCATGCACAGGGAAAATTTATCGTTGGGCTCAACATGTTGCCGACATGCTCAAGACTATATGTGAAAAATGCCAGGAATCAATCGAGGTTATAAGGTTCCCATATCTGATACTCTGGATAGCAATGTACCACTTGTGCCTAGTCGTGGACAAGCAGTTCAAAGAACCACACAAGTAATACATGTGGAGGTTCAAACCATTTTCATAGAATGGAACATTGAGAGAATTGGAAAATGGTAAAGTAATGCTGGAAAACTGGTTCCAAAACTTGAAGCTCCAGACAACTAGATCGAGGGTGCCTTAGAACATCTGAAGAAGTCTATCAAAAACATCACATATTCAACTTGAGCTCAACCACACAATAGTTTGGTACATGCAGGGAGCAAAGGCAGCAACAAAACCTCTCGACTCCTACCCAACAGTCGAAGATATTTTCAGAGAACTAGCTCGACAGTCCAATACAAAGCGAGTCAATACCAACAAAGGCAAAAGAAATAAATCAACTAATCAAAGAACCATTGATCGACCAAGAAAAAGAGGAGGACTACAAACTCCAATTACATTTCAGTACCTTCATGTCAGACAATATACCGACAGAGGACACCAGTAGGCTTCAACTGACAATTGTCCCACAACCTATCCAAATGGGAAGCTCACCAACTGAACATCAGGTAGCCAAACCGATAGAAAAAATTATTGTTCTGGTTCACTGACAGGAAGAAGGAGAAGAGAAGATAGAAGAAGACATTGACTCAGATAATCTGGAATATGCTATGACAAGAGAAAACTTAAGAAAAATAGCAAAGAAAATAACAGCCTTAAGGAAAAAGAAGGAAATTCAGGAAAAAGGGAAGGGGAAACATAGGCTTCTCTTATCTGAGTCAGAATATGAAGAAGAATTGTTGGCTATTGCTGTCAACATCATAGAAGATGCAACAACAAACAAAGTTTCGGTCGAAACACAATTAAAATGGTTCATCGACATAGGAGCAAAGAAAGGGAGACCGAAAAAAGTAAAACCGCAACCACTTCAGTTGATGAGAACATTGTTGTTTTAGTTTCTACACCTCCACCTCCATCCCCAATCCAGATCACACAAGAAGACACCCCACAGATAACCACTATAAGCCCAGTCAACATTTGTAAGAATGCTATGGCGGAGACACTGAAAGAACGGTTTGACCAGAATGGTGATTTCCAGGCATACATTGAAAAATTACCTGAACTACTCACCTCTATTCAGAGAATTACCACCAAATGCCCACTAATTGAATATAGTGCACCACGCCAAATCCTCTCTCAACAAATTGGCTAGATACCCCAGAAACCAAGATCTGTGGGAATGATCAAATCCACATTTTTGAGGAACCCCGACAAGACATCTCAAATTGTCACAAGCCGCACCTCATCCATTATCCCTTTTGACATCTCACACCAACCACCAACTAATGAACTAGCAAGAGATGCGGAAGAAGATAACCTGGAAGATATCAACTAGGTGATCGATAACCTATTCTCTGATGACCCAGGAAATTCACCACTAGAAGTCGAAGACCCAACATCGACTGACAAAATCCCCACTACACCAATTACACTAGACCATTCACCATCTCCACCACCACTTCCCAATCCAGAACCTTTAAAAAAGCTTGAACCATCTGTTTCAAATCCCCCAGATACACACCGAGCTACATGTTCCACCCAATAAATTCAACCAGAAATTCCACCGACCATTGAAGATTAGCAGCCATAAATTCAACCACAGGGGAATCTACCACTTGCAGATGCACAGGCACAACAGCAGACAAAACAACATAAACACAAAATAAAAGGAGATAAAAAGAAGAAAGAACACCACAAAGAATCAAATATGACATTGATCCACATCAGCCAACTCGGATCGACTACTGCAGTTGACACAACGAAACTCAAAGATGGAGAATTGGGTCAACTCCTAGAAAATCTCACTACAAAAGCATCAGTGAGAAACTGGACTAAACAAGAGAAGATTAATAACACCAAGAAAGAGGAAATAGAGTTTCTGACAAATTGCAGGAGCTTGATTCAAACAGTAATACCAGGACCTATAGAGGCCGACACCGTCAAGTTGCTTGAAAAGGCATACTAGTTATTAGAAAGCGTGGTGTCAACTCTACAAACACATATACAAAACACAAAGGAAGATCAAATAGAGGAAACATCCAGACTACTCAAGCAGTAATATACATCATTCTCGAAAGCTCACAAAGTAATACAGGACCACTTGGAAGAATCTATCATCACAGATGAAGTACTTTGTGATTGGCCTACCTATTACGGACAAGTATTTCAGCAGACCCATAAGACTCGTGAGAAAATCCAAGTATGAGAGAAGAGACGAAGAATGGAAGAAACCATGAGGAATAAAATACAAGAACATATTGTATTGGAAACAACCAAACTATAGAAATTGGAGAGACAAGCACACCAGTGGGTACAACAAGCACTACCAAGCCTCGACAAACTGGATACAATTTTCCCATATATGAAAAGACTACTAGATGCGGTAGAAGAAAAAACTAAATTCATGGGACCAGACATGGAAAGAATTACAGACCTCTCCATCTAAGAAAAGATATCGACTCTATCAACCATCACAACATTGGCTATCGACATCCAGAAAGTATTACAATGTTGGACAGAATTTCAACACCAACTGGCCATTACAACAGAAGCAATTGTGGAAATATGCATGTAGAAACGACCAACCATTTGACTACACAGTCCATGAAGACAAACAATACTAGAAACAACTACCTAAGATAGCACACTGTTGAATTACCTCCCCTGTTTATTCAGGACGAAGAAATATTTTGTTCCTGGGGGAGATGTTGGAGGAGCTAGTCGGTAAGCGGACCAGTCAAATAACCGACTAATTAGAGAATAGGTCGGATGCATAAGGTCGTGTCAGTTGATTAAACCGATAAGTAGTTATATGTAACTATTCATAAATCATATATATTAAGATGTTGAGCCAGATGAGAACTTCTTTAAGTTCTATGTATGTATGGACCCTCATGTTATAATATAATCTGTTATTCCCTTATCTATGTTCTTGTGTCTTGTGTCTATTATGTGGATTCCATGTGTATTATTGGTAACCCTTTGTGATATGTGAGATTACAACAATTAGCATCCAAATTAGCATCCCTTTTTATAAGTTGGCGCTATTTTGGACGCTAATTAGCATCCCATTTAATGTCCCAATTAGCGTCACAATTAACATCCCAATTAGAATCCCAATTAGCATCTCAATTAGCATCCCAATTAGCGTCCCATTTTAAAATATGGTGCTATTTTGGATCCTATTTAGCATCCCAATTAATGTCCCAATTAGCATCCCAATTAGCATCCCAATTAACGTCTCAATTAACATCACAATTAGCATCCCAATTCGCATCATAATTAATGTCCCAATTAGCGTCCACAAAATCATCCCATATAACGCCAAGAATAACCTCCAAAAAAATGTCCTAAATAACATAGCACCATATATTAATCCAGGGTTAGCGATAGGAATTGCGCCATGGATTTCAGCAGGAAAAACATCCAACATAGTGCCAAGTATAGATCTAGGAATTGTGCCTAGAAAATGTCCAACATAGCGCTAGGTATAGATCCAGGTATAACACTTGGAATAATGCTAGAAATTTCGAAAGGAACCGCACTAGGAATTGCATTAGGTTTAGAGCTAAGAATTGTGTTTGGGAAATGTCTAACATAACGTTAGATATATCAATGTCAATGTCAATGATCATGATCCATGTGATAGTACTTTTGGATCTTGATTTATCATAGTGGAACCTAAATGATCGTAATCATAGAACTTTTGGATCATTTTTAATCCTAATGAGCATTAAATTACCTTAATGTCACCTAAATTTCTCTTATGGCATTTTAGTGTCCCCAACAACATTTGATAGACCCTAATGTCATATGATTGTCCCTAACAACATGACGATGATTCATTACAATAATTATGATGGAGCATATGGAAATGATTTGATAAGTATACGAGTATATCATCCATTCTTGTGAGGTTGTATGGCTCCTTGCTCATTATTATCACAATTGTATTGATAATGACTACAACGATGAATATGATGTTTATTTATTGTATGATGATGATGACAATGTGGATGTCAATGATGATTATGCATTTGGTATCACTTTTGGATCCTAATTGATTTTAATGGCACCTAAATGTCGGTGACGACATCTAAACAACCCTATTATCATCGAAATGATTGTAACGGCATATAAATGACCTTAACAATTACATGACATGAATCCTAATGTCGATAAGTGATTAATAACACTTATGGCATATGCGTGACCATAATAACAATGATGATGATGATTGTTTTGATGATGTACTTGATTCTGACGATGATGATGATAACGAGGATGACGATCAAGATGATGTTGATGTACCATATGGCATTGATGATGATGATGACAACGTCGATGTCCATGATGATGATGCATGTCATAATAATTATGTATACTACAGGACTTGAGATATTGGAGTTAATAATAAGTAATAGAGGTTGTGAGGTTTTGACCATAAAAATATTGTTAGCCATTGTGAGGTTGTGTGTTTTACATTGGTTGATATGGCCATTGGGTTTAGTAGTCCCCCCCCACCCCACTACAACCCCCTTGCATAAAGGTAGTACAATACCACCTATCATGGTGCTACCAAAATGTCACCCTACAAGGTTGTTTTTGACACCCCCCATCCATACCCTCATTTTTACCGAGAAAATCCAAGGCACAAGAATTGGATATCAATCTTAACACAAAAGCTAACTTTATTTGTACTCTTAAGGAAATTTTGGTCTTGGTTTAAAATGGAATGAAGCAACAAGCATTTCAATAATTCTCATAGTGTTACTTTGAAGAAGTGGACCAATTGTTTTTACATCTTTGGCCTTATAAGCGGACATCTCTTAAGGAAAAAAGAAGTTAGTTGCTCAAGTTTTATGGAATTGGTGGATTTTTCGTTAAAGATTCAGAATAATTGCTTCAATTTTCGGTAACTCTTTTGAGGTTTGTCAAATTTCTATTAAAGTTTAAAGCATTTTAGTTTATTATGTGAAATTCCCTTGAACTAACATATTTGAGTGTTATTTTGCATTATACCTACTGCGAAGCCATGCGACAGACTTTTATAAACTTTATTGAATATCTTTGTTGTGCACTATGGCAAGTCTCAGGTCATGGGATGCAAGAGTGTCCTATGGCTAAAGTATTCCTTTGAAATAAAATGTTACCATTTCAATTACACCATTTACGCAACATGTCAACCTTGCCAAATTTGGTAAGCTGCATTACATGTGGACTGACATTAACCTTTGAGAATGGAACATAGTCTAAGAAGAAAATCATGGATGGTTCACATGGATTTTTTACACCCTTTTTTTATCTTACGAGATATCGATACCCCAAATAAAATTCACATACTTTCTTTTCATTTGATGTAATTTAGATAACATTTTAGATCATGGAAAAAGTGCCTATGTTTATTGTCAAATTTATGTTGTCCCATACTGTAATGTCCCGGTTTTGACCCCGTTACATTAGATGTATATGATGTATAAATTGTAAATGATCATGGTGTGGAGCTAAAGGCCAAGGCCCCACCATTGATCGATTATCTTATGGTTTAGATTTAAATTTGTCACCGATTGAATATCAGGGCATGCGGCATATATTATGTTGGTCATCATGTAAATATGCATCTATAATTAAAATGAACACAACCAGTTATGGTCGCGGCAACTAAATCGAATGGGGTATGATTTTCCCAAGGATAAGGATGTGGGGGGGGAATTTATCAAACCTTGAACCAAAAGGGGGAAAAACCCATGTGTCATCTTCTTTTGTTTTATCCTAACCACCTTCAGTTAATAATTTCTGCTGGTAGCTGAGGGAAGTTATGGCAGTTAATTGTTTTGGGAGTGGGGTGGCAGGACTGTCAGTCCATGCCTCCACGCACACTCCACCCCTGTTGACTTCACTCACGCAAAGGATCTTGGCGGTTTTGGGGTCTCACGCAGACATTTTCTTCCTCTCCACGACTGTGCTGAAGGCTCACGCGCTTCCAATTCGTGTCCTTCCTGTTGATGTGCATCCACGGACAAAAATAGAGCTATTCTTCCTCATGCAGGGTCTCCATTGTCTGTTCATTCCTCACTGGGTCGGATTGCCTCCTCATGCACAGGAATTTTCCTAGTTTCCAGCTGATACAGCGAGCTGAGAGCTGTCCGTTTTCATCCACGACTGGATGTGAAGGGCCATTCCTATTTTCGGCTGTCTCACAGACTGTTGATCTCATGCATAGACTATTTGGGTCGTTTTTCCCTGCTGTGAGTTGTGCTCACTGATATATTTCGGGGCTGTAGTCTTCCGCATGTTTTGAATATAATTGTTTTTACGTTTGGGGGCTGTTGTAAATTCGAGTGAGAGTCATTTTGGCCACGATAGGGCCAAGAATGACTCAGGAATTCGTTTTCCCTGTTTAAGCTATGATAGCTAAATTAATTGCCGGAGTATAATGGTTGGTCTTTGGACTGTGTTGGGATCAGGGATGTTGGCTTAGATTTGCTTGATAAACCTGGTTGCTGGAAACCACACAGAAAGAGCTAGAGGGCTGGCCTTCTTCTCCATCACCCCTGAATAGCACTGGAAGGGAATGCAGGGCCTGAGGGACTGTGTAGCAGAGAAGGGTCTGATTCCTTGTGTTGGGTGTGGATGGGTGTCTTAGAGGTCAGGCTAGTTCTGGTGTAGGTGTCCTTGGCTCTGCAACGAGCTCACCAGCTTAGCAATCTGCCTTCTCCACCTCCTTAATGGCCTGATAAACCCAACTGTGTTGGCTTGGCTGTGTTTTGTGCATCCCTGGCTATGTGTAAGCCTGCTTATTCTCTTATTCCTTGGAGAATCATGCCCAGCTTGGGGGTGGCAGCGCTGCTAAGAGATTAAGGAGCACGCTGGCCTATGGTTGGGTGGAACGTTGCAGCGACGTAGCTGGTTGCGGATCGAATTCTTCATAAGATAAGTGATCTTGTGTATTTTACCTCTGCAATCCTATATTTACTGTTAATGAAAATGAAATGAACATGTTGAAAGAATGCTTGTTTGAATGCTATTGGTTTCCGCTGTGAATGAGGATTAAATTGCATCAGTGCATGATGAATAATCCTGTGTGCATATTTTAGATCAAATTTGTTTAAGCATTCTGTTTTATGCAATTTTTAAGCCTGTACATGTTCATGGGGCGGTTAGCCCGGGCAGGGATGGAATTTGACGGGTAAATGCCCGTCATGGGTCAATTTACCCGTCAAATACAGCTAAGATTTTATCGAGATCGTCAAAATCTAGCTTAGAATATAGAAAACATTTCATATTTTGTTTGTTACCGACAATTTTGATGGGTGTCTGTCATTTGAAATTCCAACCCTGAGCCCAGGGTTTAAAGCTAGTAGTCGCGTCCTCTACGCCGGTTGGAGGCTTGGGGACATGACACATACCTTTATCTTAGGTAATATTTCTCATTGATCAACTAAGATAAAAGAACATTATTTTGAAATATCTACTTCTCATACTAGTAAAGGGAATTATTTGGCTTTTTGATATGAGATTGGGTAGCATTTGTCTTAGCATGTTTGTTGGGATTTTAGACAGGACCACAATTCCTTGAGGAAGCCCAAAGGCTCACTCGAAGCGACCAACTTTATGTTTAGTTAAAGTGAGCCAAAGTTATGGTAAATTTTATCTAGGTGGGATATAATATGTTTAAATAATTAATTATTTATATCGATATGCCCAATACTTATTGTAGGTTCCAAATCCTTCCTAGACATGATATTTAGAAAGCTTTCTCAACCTTATTTTTAGTCCTAAATCCCCATATCTTTTACTCTTGGCTCAACACAAGAACCAAGACCTCCATGGGACGTAAAGAGTACAAAAAGGGTGTGTGCAAGAAGTTGAGGGTCTCTTTTGGCACGTTAGATGCAATACAAAACTGAAAAAACAGACATCCATCAACTTGCATGGATATTTTGAGAC
>LPNX010523263.1:259322-397236 GCA_001517045.1 Pseudotsuga menziesii | reverse complement strand
ACTGCATGTTTGGTAATAACATGAGTGAGATGGTATGAATTATGTCAGTGAGACATGTGTAGATATGAAACGTAAAAAGGAAGTAGGGATGGGGGATTGGTTTTCTTAAACCTGGTGATTGGAAACCACACAGACAGAGCTAGAGGGCTGTATTTCTTCTCCACAACCCCGGGATAGCACTGGAAGGGAATGCAGGACCTGAGGGACTGAGAAGCAGAGAAATGACTGATTCCTTGTGTTGGGTGTGTGTGGGTGTCTTAGAAGTTAGGCTAGTTCTGGCGTAGGTGTTCCTAGCTCTGCAACAAGCTCACCAACGTAGCATTTAGCTTTTCCCAATTCCTGGACGGTGCCTAATAGATATAAAGGCATACTGCGATGGCTAATGGATAAGTGTTTTGTGACCCTTGCTATGAATATGCATGTTTAATTATTAAATTCCATATGCAGAACATGTTTTGGTTATTTCCATGATGACCGATTGCTTGAGAATGAATAGGACCTACATGGCACACAACGGAAGAGAGTGCACACTTTTTCGATGTCGAGTCATGAAAGAGTTTTCAATATTGATTACACTTTGGGGAGTGGACGCACTCCTAGTGTCTCAATACTTGATAGTGAATGATATGAAATGTGACTATAGTTTTAGAGCAATAACGCTGATGAGTTTGCTTGTATTGCTTGTGTTGCTTGTGTTGACAGGTAAAGGTAAATGGTTGATATAAGTGTATTGTTGATACAAGTGTATGGTTGGAATAAGTGTATGTGTCATTGTTGACATAAGTGTATGATGGGCTGTGATATGCCTAAGGATCCATAGTAGATCCTAGACCTGGAAATGGTCATGATAAAGTTCCAAGCCCAGTTGACATGGTTATGTACTTGCTGGACATTAATTATTTGATGTTGTAGAGCAGCCGGTGTGCTGACCTAACATCTAAGTCCATAGGTGATCCCAAGGCTTGCAAAGCGAAGCAGGATCCTGTGGACGAACGAGAAAACGCACAATACAAATAAGTATTGGATTATTTTGCTTATGAATATACATGTGTATATGATTTGGGTATGATGTTTTAAGCTCTTGTTCTAGAGATAAAATTGATGAAAATAAACTAAACATGTGAATCTATTCAATGTTTGAATATAGGTATCGCTGGAAGCGAGGACTATGAGAGCATCCTAGGGGTGCATGTGGACATGTGACTGTCTTGGAAAGCTCGGAATGAGTGGTAATGAAAAAGGNTGCATGTATGATTGAGAATGAAATGTGTGTAATTGCTTAAGTAAAATTGTGAATGCTGGAATAGTTAATTCCCTGCCCAGGGATGGACATGAAGGAGCTCATGTGCCTATTGGGGAAGGCATGAAAAATATGAAATCCTCATGGATGAGATTTGGACTGTCATGCCAAATAGGGAAATTAATTGACTGATTTTAATGTCTATATTATGCTTGGTCTGATAGAATTTCAATGGTGCATTTCACAGGTGAGAAAAGTGAAACCAGGTGGTGCACGTTGAATCATGGCAGCAGATCAAAAGTTATTGGACTTAGGTGGAAGTCTCCTTCAAATGATTGCCAAGACCCAAGAGAACCTTGAAGAGATGCTCAAGATACAGAGAAGGCAGAGTGAAATGAACCACCAGATTTTGCAAGACTCTATTGGGTTGCAAAGAGAGGTGAAAAGCCTTATGGGAGCAATCGACAAAGGAAAGGAAGGTGGATCAGCAATGGGACAATTGTCCTAACGACCCGATAAGAAACGGTCTAGGCATGAAGACTCAAGGGAAATTGAGTAGGTAAGGATGAAGCAGCCAGTGAGATGCTGGCGATGCGGAGGACATCATTTACGCCCGGACTTCCCAATGAGGGAACATGATGAAGGCGATAGCTGCAAAGTTCCTAGACTTCCGGATTAGCTAGAAGCTGAGAACTAGCAGGACAAGTCCATGGAAGCTGAGAGGCTTGGGTGCGAACATTCAAAGTAAATGATCGAATGTGGGACAGATCTGCAATTTTGAAATTTTGATGTACAACTGTATATGTATTGTATATATGTAATGGAACACCGAGGACGGTGTTATTCTAAGGGGGAGGGGAATGTCACATCCCCGGTTTTGACCCCCTGTTTGCATGATGTATATAAAGTAATTAATCGTGGTGAGGAGCTAAAGGCAAAATCCCACCATCAATTTGTGTGTGTATGTTTCGGCAATAGGTATAGTTGCCGATGGTATGATGTGCTATTTGGCACATTATAATTCGGCATCATGTAAACACGCACATCAAATAAAATAAACCCACAACCAGCTATGACAGTGCAACGTTGGATGAAAAGGGCATGGTTCCAAAGGATAAGGGGTGGGGGATGTCAAACCTTGGTTTATGGGGAAAAAACCCATGTTTTACCACCTTTGTTTGTTTTCCACCTTTCTTGTTCACCAACCTCATTAATGTCTTGGTTTTGTTGTTGGGGGAGAGTTACGGCTGGTAGTTGAGGCAGTTATGGTGGTGGGTGCGGCAGGCTGTCATCCTTTTTCCACATGACCACTCCACCCACGACTGTCTGATCTTCCTCACACACTTCCCTTGTCGGTTCATCTTCCTCACGCAGAGGTCAGTGCTGTCTTGGGAACACACTCTTTCCTTGGCCATCCATCCGCGTGTGGATAGGAGGTTTGTTCGTTCCCCATGGTGGTCTGTTCATCTGCGCGCACAAGCAGAAGGTTCCTCATCCTCGCGATGGCCGGTTGGACCTCCTCACGTAGAGCCGTGGCCTGTTTGTTCCTCATCTATGTGCAGGGGGAAGCGATTCACTCTCACGGTTGTCTGTCCATCTGCGTGCATAAGTGGAGCTATCCCTCCTCACGCACAGGCTGAGAGTATGTAGTCCCTTCCCCGGTGGGGGACTGGGTAAGTCTTTCCGTTTTCTTAATTGTCTAGGACGGACTGTTGTTTGCCTTATGTGGTGTTTCGGGTATGCTGTTGGTTCCACCCACGATTTGGGTTGTTGTGGTTCTTTCCACGTTTTTTGAGTGCTGTTGGCTTTTCCCTTCTGTGGGCTGCGTCTTCTTCCCGGTTTTGGGGATTGTGCATAGCTGCCATCGTTCCCATTGTGTGTTGGGCTGATATACCCTGGTTTTGGGTTGCTATTTGGTTGCTAAGGCTGTCAAAGTCTTTTGGGGTTTTGTTTGACTGTGGATTGCCACATCCATTGGCTGAGTTTCCCATGGCTATGTTGGGAGTGTTGTTTATTATAGATGGTGGGCTGTTGACTGAGTTTTTTCCCTATTTTGAGACTGTGGTTGTTGCTTTCAATCCTTGTGAGTTGCGGCTATTGATGCACCCCAGTTTGGGTTGCTGTTGAGTTGTTTTCTCCATGTTAGGGCCAAGAACAACTCTGAGTTGCCTTGTAGGCTTGAGCTGTGTCTCACCGTTCGCTTGGGATCATCCCCTATTGTTTTTCCTTCTTCACAGGGCTGTGAAGGGATTATTTGGCTGCTGGTGTGCAGTGGTTGTTCCTTGGATAGTGCTGGCTTGGCCGATCTGTTGATGGCCTGATAAACCCAACGGTGTTGGTTTGGCTGTTTGGTGTCCCCTTGGCTATGTGTAAGCTTGCAATTGACCCTTACTCTGAAGGAATCATGCCCAGCTCAGGGGTGGCAGCATTGCTGAGAGATTGATGAGCACGCTGGCCTATGGTTGGGTGGAACGTTGCAGCGACATGGCTGGTTGCAGGAGAGTTCTTCATTGAAAGATAAGTGCTGCTGTTATCTCATCTCTGCAATTATATTATGTCAAGTGAATTAAGATGAACATGCTAAATGCGGGAAATGTATATGTGTTTGCTTCCGCTGAATGATTGAAGACTTATGCATCTGTGTATGCTTATATGTTTGGCATTCCTGTTATGCATTGTGCTTAAGCTTTTAATTTCAGCATTGAATTATCCCTGACCATGTGAATGGGCTGCTTGCGTGGCTGTATTTGGTGTTCATCACGTCCTCTTCGCTGGTCTAAGGGATGGGGACGTGACACATTTTATAATTTTCGCTACATAATATAGATATATTTGTGCAGGTGAGGGAAAACTGGGTATTGTTTTTGAGAGTTGTGCAGAGACTTTGAGATATCATTCTTCGTTTCAAGGGCGCAGATCAGAGAGCCCATGGGAGGAAGATGAAGAAGAAGAGGAATCACTGAGTCAAAAGGTGAGGGGATACGTAATAGCAATATTGGCAAGAGAATCCCACTAGTGGTATAATGATGGCAACAAGCCTCCAAATCGTAGCCATTGCTGATGCAACCATCCTTCATAATCATCTCGAGCGTAGGAGTTACTGCGACAAATTAAGTAATGATAATCTTTAGTTAGGTATATGACAAATTCTTTCGTTTCGTTTAGAGCTTACTATATGCATATTGTACAACCCTTCTCTCTAGTTGGCACTCTGTTTAAGTTGCCTTTGTCTCTGTTGCCTAACTATCTTCCTTCCATGAGTTCTAGTTGCCCTTGTCTTTGTTTCCTAACCCTTTTCCTTTGATGAGAAGGGCCGACTAAGTTGACTAAGTGGACCCTGCGAGATTGGGAGTGCTGATTCAAATGATTCTGACCCCAGTAAATGAATGGAAATTGGAATAAATCTTTGAATCCTGGACTAACGAGTATAGGATATGATTCATGAACACAAACAAAAGGCGATGAGTTGCTAACCTGCTACTAAATATTTGTCATCCCAGTCTTGTCCTGTGGTGGTTATAGAAATGTCTTACAATGGGTGAAACCCTGGTTTTTCAACTCACAGACCTATTGGACACGGTTACGTTCTAATCCTACAAAGATTGCTCAATGCATTTTAAATTACAACTTGTAAGCTGTAACAAAAAAGCAACACTAGTAGTTTTTCCTTAGTGAGACTTGACAATGGAGGGTTGTCAAATCAATTCACCATCCATAGATATGACTCATATGAGCATTTAATTCAACATCATATTCTCAAATACTCAAGTGACTTGTAAGCTGCGAGATGATGTGACTGGGTGAACAAGAAGATGCGAGATGGAAAACCAAGTAGGCAAGCTCGCATTCTCTCACACCAAGATTTAATGAAGTTGGTGAATTAGTAATGCATGCCAATGCCATTAAATGCTTTAAAGGTGAACATTGAATCCCCAGTCACAGTCCCTACTCATCGAGTTGAACTTGGCACTGGACAGCACAGTGGCCCACCCTGTCCACTGGGACCCAAATCCTCATCAATGATAGGACTATTTGAGGGCACTTGAGGGAAAATTTTGTAGCTTCCCTTGTGTTGCAAATTTGCCTAGGCTTACTCAATTTCATTATTGATGGACTGGAAATTAAACTATTTTTTTGGCATGATAAAATTTCTTGTGGCCTTATGAAGGGTAAAATGGCCTTTGAAGGGCTCTGAAGGCTTCATATTTAAAGCCTGCTGGCAAGGGGAAGAATATGGCATCACGGGTTACAACATCCAAGAGGGTGTTTCACATGTGGATCACGGCTTCTGCTCACGGGCTTCATGCCCATTTTTCTAATAAGCTACGAAGATCCGGAGGAAGATTTGTATTTTATGTTATCACGGGCTTCGTGCTCCTCTTCCTCTTCATGGAAGGAGACCTCAAGAATTCCCGAGAAGGATATGTTGGGCAGGATAGCGGTAGGAGGATATGGTTACGGGGATGTTTGGGAAAGTATAGCAGTAGGAGTAGGGGATTGTGTATGCTTTATATGGTACATGAGTGAGTCGATAGACGTGGTTGCTTACCATATAATCGAAGATACATGGAGTTGGCTTCTCAACCATATTTTAGGTCACAACGGAAGTGCATTGTTGTACCAGTGTGAGTCGCCAATAAAGTTCGATGAAGATATAACACCTGGTATGCATGTCTGTGAGTTGATATAATGCCTTGGTAGTTTATATTACTCCTCTTAGCTGGAAGTAAAACAAAACAATGAAGATAACAAACTGTATTTACTTACTCTCAACTGAAACCGATCATTCTTTAGTCTGTCTATTTACTAACTCTCAATTGAAACTGATCATTCTTTCGTTGGACTTTAGGCGTTGGGGTTTGAATTTTATATTACTGTAACGTATAGTTATTACTAATCTACAAACTTTGTAGTGCTTGTACAACATTTGTAGCATTATGATAGGCTAATATCATACTCGTTAACTGTGTGGCTCGTGTAAATGGATATGGATGCATAACTCTTTTTCACCGTATTTATGTATTTTGGCAGAAGCGTTTGAATTTTTTTTTTATTATCATGCAAAGTTGTAATCTATATATGATATGCATGTCAAATAGGAATATAATTAAAGGAAGAATCATTATATTTTTATTTGGTGGTGGTTTTGAATTTTGATTATATGTAATTTTGGATAGATTTTATTATTTATGATTTAATGGATGTTTCATTGTGATATTTGATGTTGATGATGGATTTATGCAGGTTCTTTTATAAACTTTTTTTGACAGCCATCTAGTGCCCTCATAAACCTTATGGTAAACTTTTTTTTACAACAAGGCTATCTATGATTGTGGTTCTCATAATTTTCAAATATTTGTACTTTTTCACATAACATTAGATGGAGTGATTATGAGCTCTGAATTTTTGAGTTCTTCTAGATTGAGGTAAAAATGGATCCATTTATTCTTACTTATAGCTTGTTGCTGGAAATGAAAATAGATCCATGTTTGTTAGTAATATGTGTTTCCATTATTATTAAGGAGGCTTGCAATGTCTTTTTATTGATGTTTTGTCATTGCAACTTATTTTTTTACAACTTTCGTCATAGAGTTCATGGTTATTCATTTGATGCCCTTTATTTAGTTTTGTAAGAACTTAGAAGAGGTCATATTGTCAATTGGAAAGTTCATCACACAATTTATTTATTTTTAGTGTAAATGGCAACAAATTTTGTTTCTATTGTAAGTGGAAGACACGTTTGATTTCTTCTTTGTTCAAATTGGGTACTAGTTTCTCCTTCTTTGGTTCTCTATGTATTATATTTCTCACACAAGCATTGTTTGGAGCTACCAAAAGGTCTATCTATGGCTGTAGTTGCAAATTTAGAAACTAACATGGTTGCTTGGGCTTTGATGGATTCTAATTATTTTTTAACGATGGTAGTTTTTTTTATAACATTTTATGGGCTAGTGATAGATATCATTATATGTCATGACTTATCTAGAGTATTATAAGTTTTTTTGTCATGTGCTTGAGTATAGTGCCAAGGTTCTGCTTTTCTTTTCCCTTGTTTTATAGCCACACTCTCTAGCTAGGGGATCATATAATTTTTAAGTGGATATAAATGTAATTGCTAAGTTTAGTAGTATAGAAATTTGATCTTGATTATGATTATTTTCATGGTGATTGGTTTCTCAATATTGTTGTTCTTCTTATAAAAAATAATCATCATAATAGACCATCCATGAATCTTCCTATATTAATGATTATTACAACACAAATTATCACCCTTCCAATAGGTCATCAATGGTAGTGCTAAGATTCACAACTATTCTGAAGATGCACCATCCAATGTCACCACAATTCACTCACCTCTTTCTTTAGGCCTTCTTTTTTCTGAGTGGCTTCTTAAAATAAGATAAAGTATCCTTGGAAAATATAAAAATGATAAAAACTGCACTTATTAAGGAGTTCCTTATGGATTCAACCAAATATTGGATAAAATCTTAATGAATAAGAGTTTAGAAGCAATATTATTTGGTTCTATATAGATCAATGATTTCCAATATAAAACTAGCACAGATAGATTTGCTAGCACATATGGTTTGTGTTGTGTCTCTATAAACCCAAATGATTCATCAATCTTGTTTCTCAATGTTAGAATCTTGGTTAGGTAAAGTAATGGAATTGGGACCATTATAGCATTAACATACATGAAACATCAAAACCAAAGTTCTTATTCACTAGTAAAACCAATAAATGAATTAGTTGCACTTACTTAAATTCTTGGAGTAGCATCTTCTTTGGGAACCTCTACAAACCTTTGTTGATTTATATGGAGAAGAGCTCCTCTTCTTCTTTGGTAAGAAATTCCCTTGAATTTATTATTGTACACTCTCTTGACTTATTCAAGTGAAAGATTTTTCCCTAGGATCTTTGGGATTTCCTTAGCTTTAATGGGTCTCTCCTTGACTAGATTCATATTCTCTTTAAGTGAAATTGATGTCAATTTTGGAATAAATTGTCGCATACCTGTGAACTACCTTATTTTCTTGGTTTTTCATTTGTTCTCATTCTAATTTTTATCACTTGTATTTTAGGACTCTTCAGCATACTGAAGTTGTACAAACTGCCACATGTCATTGTTCCACCTTCGAGGTGTAAGGCTTTTACCACAGAAATTAAAGTCCATTCCATATTTGTAACATCTTATAAAATTTCATTTGGACCTTTGTTTCCCAAGATATATCAATTCTCCCAAGGTGTCCTATTTAGGGATGAATTGTGGGAGAGGCTAGAACCCTGATTTGGAGGAATCATATCTCCTATAATATAGTGTATCTAAGGCTGAAAATTTTACGAGGAGTACATAAGGAATTTATCTTTGGCCTGTAAAAGTTTCAGCTTTGGAGCCTTCTGCAATATAGAGATATAGTGAATGCACCAAAATGACTAGTTTTAGTCTTTTAGGGTTTTTTGGTCTGAGGTCAAATTAGGGTTTGACTTTCCCACGGTTTTAACCAACCAAAAATTTCAATATTGGTCCCTTAATTTTGATTTTGGGGAGTAGAGAAATCCTGTCATGGGCTTAATAAAAAATTCCTCTTCTGTGAAAATCCCTAATTTCCCGCTACAGTGGTAGGTCAAAAACTGAAAATGCTCAGAATGAGAGTCCGCTTCGACAGAAAGATGTGCCCTTCAATGGAGAGTTATCCTATACTCTTTTTTCTGATGATCTATGGAGGAAGACCCAAAGAAAAATATTCCCTAGATTCCGCAGCTGCATAGTGTCTTCTTCTCAAGTTAGCTCTCATACCATGTTAAATTGTTATCATTTAATCAATATGATTTAGGATCTTATCTGAGAGAATAACATGCACAAAAATAATCACAAGAGATAAGAGACACAAATATTTTTACTTGGGGAAACTATAAAGGGGAAAACCCTACAACTTATTCAGAGATAGAATGAGCACCAATAGTAAAAGTAAAACCCTAAAACAAAAGGATGATCTCCGATAGTTGTTCTCTCTCTCACTTGTGCGATCTCCTCTTTTCTCACTCATGCGCTACAACTGAGTGAGTGTGTGTGTTAAAAATAGAGAGTCTAACTCCCTATTTATACTTGTTTTCCACTTGAATTTTACTCTTACAGGGATGACCTCACTAGGAGATTCTAATAACCCTAATACCCCTCAACTGTGGGGACTATTTCCCTGACTTACAAAGGAGGTTTAACATCGACTCAATTGTGGGCACTATTTCCCCGACTTACAATGGAGGCGTAACCTCAATGAATTTACATCACTTTATTATATTAATGACTCTCCCGATCGAAGGAACAAACATCTCTATCAGGGTATAATGAAATATAATAATAAATATACAAGTGAATACATTCTGAAGTTACAAATACATCAACATTATGAACCACTAACTATTAAGTGCGTGGTTTTCGAATGGTCTATGGTAGTTGTCCATGGCATTGGCTAAATTGAATGAACTAGTAATGTCCATGGCTTTCTCTAGAGCATGGTTTTAGAGTGTAGTATTGGGGGGAAGTAAAGCTTAAAATAGGAGGTATATCACATGATTGGGGGTTATATTTTTTATAAATGTCATTCTATGGGATTTCTTATGCTTCTCATGTGCTTGGGTGATGTGCCCCTTGCAAATTAGTAGGGATTTGTGCCCTTATGTTTATTGTAACCAGTTGGAGTGGATTGGCGATATCAATTAGTGAGTGAGTATTGGAAACACTATCCATTCATTGAGCATATTGCATAAGAAAAAACTAGTTCTAGGGTGTGTTTCATTTTAGTATAAGTTTCCATTACTTATGGTGTGTTATTTAGAGGTGTTGTTAGTTGTGTGATTCCATTGTAGTGTTGCAGTTATTGGGGTTGTTTTATATGCACCATATATACTATTATATACATCCTAATAATGTAATTTCATATCTGGATATTAATAAAACTAGAATTTATATTCCTTCTCTGCAAATTCCTTATCTCTCTTTAGTACTCTATTTCTCCTATGCTCAATACATTGCTAAATCTAACCAATTTTGACTTTCATTGTAAAATACAAACCTATCCCCAACCAAATATAATTATGTAAGTTTGTTAAGGTAGGTAATACAAAATAGTATTGCACCATAAGATAACATTTTCAAATTTGAGTCTTACATAATGTTTGGGATGGGTTAGAAATCACCTACTTGAGTAGTCTCGAAACTAGTACTTTCCCGCTCAATTCCCAATATTTCAAAACCAAATCGTGTAGAAGAGTTCAGTTTTCTCAACTATATGGAGTAAATTTAACCAAGTATAGATATGTTCAATGCAGCATCAGAAGCCATCAGGACCACACAATTCCTAGGGAAATTGCCTTGAAGTATTTGGCTTGTCAAAGGGTCATCCTATGTGTGATGCACCCAAAAAATGAAACGTTGTTGAATGTATGGGATACAAGAATTTATAATTTATGTATTGCAGAATTGAAGGTGCATGTTGCATATCTGTTATCCACCCAAATGGCACTTCTCCGTCTGAGTGCCGACATTTCTTGTGTTGGCATAGAAAAGGACATTTATAGATTGAAGGTTGCCTAAAACACTATAGATGGGCATATTAGGAAATACATTTATTATCCAACTATATTTCCATTTTTACCTTTGAATATGTCAAATGTTGTACGAACCTTTTCTTATATGCAACTCGTGTACATACATGACTTTTCCTAAAGCATGTCACATGTTGTACGCGAGTATTTGCAATTGCAACCCATGTATAGATCTGTACACAGGCTTCCCTTAGAGAAACTCGTGTGTCATACATGGGTTGCCATTATTAATACCTGTGTATGCTTTCCTTTGACATTAAAAATAATAAATCATGATTATTTGAGATTTTTCAAGCCCTTAACTATAACCATCTTAATTGTCTCAGCCTTTTCAACCCTCGAAACTACCTTATTTCACTAAGTATTAATAAAGGCCTTAGGAAGGGTATTAAGGAATCATACTTTGAGAGCAAAGTTATGTTGGTGGTGTCTATTCAAAAGTCTTTGGAGCAGCGGAACTCAAAATCCTTTGGTTATAGAGGAGTCCTTGTCTCAAGCATTGGGTTGTAATCTTAACTCATTCACTATTGTTAATAAAGAGAATCCTTCTTCCAAATGTGTTTCGAATGTCTTTCATGTATCATGGTTTGAAGAATATTTATGATTAAGCAATCTATATTTTGTTTATCTAACTTGTCCTATACACTTGTATAAGCTTGCACTTGGACGATTTTCTCTTTACAGGTGAAGGAGAAGCATCCCTGAAAACTTTGGAGGAGAAGCAGAACGGAAGAGGAAAAAACTAGGATCAACCATCGTGAATCGGGTGAGTCTATTCTTTCCTCTTGTTTCCTTTCTGTACTCTAAAGTTGATTTCCTGTAAGTTTTATGAGTATGTTGGTAACCCCAAACCTTTGTTTATAAGGTGTTTATTCCTGTACAATAGAATTGGCGACTCCACTAGGGATCCCAAACTGCTGTAGGTTATTTATGTCACCCTGGACAAGTCTTTGCTTTGAAGTTTGTGTGTGGTATTTTATCCTGGTTCATGCTTACCATAGTGTTTGAAGGCCTTGTCAATTTTCTATTTTTTTGAGAAAAATTATGTACATGTACGCGGGTTTCTCTCATACACAGTCAGGTACAATGGCCTGTATACATGGTTTGCTCTCTTGGACAGTCACGTACAGTACGCGAGTTTCCCTTATACACAGTCGCGTACAAGCTTGAAAATAGGGATTTTGGGGATAGGGTTTGCTTGTCCTTGTCCTTTTGTGATTCCTGTTTGTTAGTTGGCCCTCTTTATAAAAACTGTGCAGTCAGTTTGAAGACCTTGGTGACCACACTTTGTGCTTTCTTGTAAATCCCTTGGGTTTCTTTTGTTTGGAATGTCTTTTGTTTGCATTTTAAATTAGGTTGGCCTGTTTGGGTTATAGGTTGAAGTGTTTGTCTGAATCAGTGATTAGGGTTTTGGGCAATGTTTTTCCAGTCTATCTTTTGATAGTGGTTGGTTTGTCACTTAAATTCATGAGTTTGCAATGATTTCTTGTCATTGTACACACCCAAGCTAGGGTTCTCGGTCTTTCCTTGTTGGTTGATTCTTGGTTTTATTGACCTGTTTACTTCAGTTTGCTTATTTTATACAGTTGATTTGATCCAAGTATACTCAAGCTTTAGTGCATTTTAGGTGCATAGTAGTGTTTGAGCATTTTAAAAAAGTGAAAAGAAAAACATTTTCAAGCTTTTGCATAAGTAGTTTTCATTTCAGTTTTAAAATATAATCTCAAAAACTACAAAAACATAGTCTTAGTTTCTCTTTATCGTTTTCATTTGTTCATCAATCTATATTTACAAAAAGAAAAAGAAGTTTTCTTTAATAGTGGCTATTTTCTTTGAAAAAAATACACTTTTACTTTTTTTTTTCTTATCGAGTAAAAATAACCATAGTTCATCACTCCATTTCCTTCTGAGTAAGAAATAGCCCTTTAAAATGAACGCAATAATTAAAACTTACTAGTAATTTTTATTTTTAGGGGCATTTCGGCTACTAGCTTAGGCTAGACTTGTGGGATAGGAAGTGTAAACTTTCCATAAGTTTTAAAATTTAGATGTAGTGGACCATTCGTTAGGTAAATCCTTGTCTTTATCAATTGTATCTTGGAAGCTCTTCTCAAAAGGGAGTCAAGCACGAGACCGTGTGAAGGCATTAGACTGAGGAGATAACCCTTTGATTCATTGTCAAAACATAAATCAGGACTTTTACACATCTGGGGATTCTATCCTAGACAGAGTTTTGGGCTCAACTACCCTGCCCATGTGTACAAGTCAGGCTTGCCACTGTCCCCCCAAACTGTTGGTATAGCTAAGGCAGCCTTTAGTCTCTTGACATTTAGGGTTCATACCTAGGTAAACTAGAAGGCTATTTCTGGTTCACCTTGGACGGGATTGGAAGGTAACCCTTGTTGTAAGTGTGGGAGGGCGATGGGTGATTCCTCCACTTGTGCCTAAGAACCACTTCAAGGATGCCAAGTAATCGTTCTTCAATTTTCTTCAGGAAAGCATATCTTTCACTCTTGTTTGACTATTTGAGACTTTACGCATTTTTATAGTGTGTTCTCAGTGGTTTTGTCTTTGTTTAGTTGGCCTTAGGGTCTGATTTGTTAAATTTTCAATCATGGAGGACCAACCTATAAGAAGGTCAAGAAGGTTGCAAAACCTTCCTCCTCTCGTCACATTGGAACCTCCACCTCCACCCCAAAGGTGGAGATTAGACACAGACGGTTCATTTGAACTGGTATGATTAAGTGAAGTTCTAGGTGAACCATCACTTATAGATAACCATCTTAATCTTGATACAGTTGAGATAGAAGACTTGCAGAATGACAAGTTTGCAAGGAATTTTAACACGCCCTTAACTGATTTAAACAATACTGTGATCATTCAGGTTAGACCTTTTCATTCACCTGTTTTAGGTTTCCCTATGGGTAGGATTATTTCTTCTACGGGAGAAAGTTATTTTGTGTTCACCTCAGCCATTCTGGTTGAAGGGGTACTACCTCCCCCGGCAAGTGCCCCTAGATCTAGTATACCTTCTACGCCTTTGACTCTAGCGAGCTGGGTGGTCCAACCACTAGTTCACTCAGACTTACCAGGTACTTCTGGTGATATGGTTACTAGGATTCCTAGTATACGTATTGTTCCTTCTACCTTCCCATACACTACGCAGAGTGGTCCGGTAGGATCCTCGGCTTTCCTCCAAGAATTTCCTTGGAATGTGGGTCACATTCCCCCATCCACTCCGTGCATAAGCCCATCAACTTCTTATTTAGGAGTGTAGTTTGGAAACAATACCTCTTATGGGAAAATTTGTCAAACTCTTATTTCGGCCCCATTTATGATATCTCCCTTTTCGTTATTTAGCGAAGGGATACTGGCTCCTGTCTTTCAGATCCCAATTTTGATTGGGACGGCCCGAACTTCTTATACTGCACCTCCCACTCACAACCCTATGGCTTACAGATGGAACCCTTTTCATAGTAATCTACCCACTTCACATTCAGTGGCAAGGGGCAACCCCACCTTTACCTATGGGCATTCGGGGGTAGGTCCCTCTGATCCCTAGATTGGCAGTTTTAGGGCCCCAGTTCTACCCAAGCTTTCATTCCTAGTAATGTTAAACTTGCCATATTTTTCTAAGTTGATGAATGACCTGGTGAGGCATGACCCCTCATGGCCACCTTTTCCCATGAAATTTCCATCGAACATCCCTAAATTCGAGGGAAAAGTTGGTGAATATCTTGGGGCTCATGCCAGAACATTTCATTTATGGTGTTCTTCAAATTCACTGAATGAATATTCTATTAGGTTGAGGCTGTTCCAGAGAACCTTAAAAAGTATCGTAGCAAAATGGTATATTGAGTTACCTTCTACTGCTTTTACTAGTTTCTGGGACTTGGCTACTGCATTCCTTAGCCACTTTTGGCTTCCGGTCCGATATGATTTTGAAACAGATTTGTTATCTACCTTTAGGTAGAACAAGGCTACCCACATTTTGGATCATATCCAAGAGTGGAGGAGGTAGAAGAGACTTATAAAATCCACCATCCCTCCTGAGTTCTTACTAGAGTGGTTCCTTAAATCCCCGTTGCCCTACATATCTAAGGACGTATCCACCTCAAGAGTGACAAATGAAGAAGAAGCCATTCTCAGGGCCCAGCAATTGGATTTGATTTATTCACAATCTAGAATCTTGTATGAGATTATCCCTGAGGCATTGAGGCCTACCCACGATGCAGAGAAGCCTAAGCCTGGACCCCACGCCAATGGTGTGGTTGGGTCCGTAAACTCTCCCACCATAGAGTCTTTGGCTAATTAACTTCATCGGTTGTCCATCAAGCAGTCTACGGTGGATGCAACAAAGGCTGCTCGCTCCCCCCAGAGTGAAAATGTTTTTGCATAGACCTCTCAGAAGGGCAATAAGCATCTTGGTGGGAAGAAAAAGAGAGGAAATAAAGGAGAGGGAAACCAAAACAAGTAGAAACCCGCGAATAGTGCTGATGGGGGCAAGAAAGAAAAGAAGAAGGTTAAGTTCCCATGTAAGTTGTGCCACAAGGATCACCTTACTCACCTTTGTCCCCTTATGGAACAAGCCCAAAAGCTGCTTAAAGCTCAACAACCGAATGTCCTGAAGGATCCTTTTCCCCAAGGACAGAACTCTGCTTCAGCTTCTAATGTAGCAAGGGGCACTCAAAATGCCCTTGACCCAAACTATATCAACATGGTTCGATCTTCGACTTTGTTACAGACAAGGAATAAAAATGATGAGAAAGAGACTTCTAATAAGGGTAAAGATGTAGGTGAAACTTCTAACCCTCTCATGATAGAGAAGCCTACTGAAACTATGTCGAAGATACTGAAAGGTGTCTTCAAGAATACCTTGCATAACCCTAATGCAAGGGCTGCTTCAAACTACTCCGTGGTTGAGGATATAACCCAAATCCTGTATGCAATGTCAACTTTAGATGTGTTACAGAGTTGTCCCACCCAACAACATGCCCTCTTAGCAGCTTTAGGCAGCATGGACTCATCGATTCTCATGGCAAAATTTCATTTGTTTGATGTTAAAATTCGCCTACCTTACCATGTAGCCTTATCAGTAGATGTCATCCATGGTGGAAAGATCATTGGAAGGGCAGTTGTTGATGAGGGTGCTTCTACATGTGTTATGTCCTTGACCTGTTGGAAAGCTCTCAGATCCCCAAATCTGGTCCCGTCAAACACTCTACTTACTTCCTTCGATGGAAGGTCCTTCTATCCGCATGGTATCTTGCTGGCTTTTGAAATTAAACTAGCGGGGAAAGCAGTGTCTATTGAGGTGGAAGTGATTGATGCACCTTTGGAAGGAATGTTTGACAAGGGTAATATGGAAAATATTTCTGCCACTATACCTATTAACATATCTGTAAATCCTTATGTCATGGAAAACATATATATAGGTGCAAACTGCTCTCCTGAAGAGATTGTTATCTATACTACCTTGTTTAAGGAAATCAGCGATGTCTTTTCCTAATCATATGAGGACATTCTAGGCATAGATCCATCGATTGTTGAACATGAAATATGAACATATCCTGATGCCAAACCTATTCGACAAAATTTAAGACCCGTTGACCCACGCAAAGCGGCGGCTGGGAAGGCCGAAGTTGAAAAAATGTTGAAGGCTGGTTTTATTTATCCCATAGCTTTGATAGAATGGGTATCCAACCCTGTTCCTATTGATAAGAAGCAAAGGACTATCCATGTCTGTATTAACTTCAGAGATTTGAATAAATCCTGTCCTAAAGACAACTATCCCATGCCATTTATAGACCAGATTATAGATGCTTGTGTGGTAAGTGAAGTGTTCTCATTTATGGATGGTTTCTCCGGATACAATCAAATTCAAATAAAACCAGAAGACCAATATAAAACTGCTTTCATTTGCCTTTGGGGTACCTTTGCTTACAAGAAAATTCCCTTTGGATTGAAAAATACTGGGGAAACCTTTCAATGGGATATGAACTTTGCCTTCCATGATATTAAAGCCATTGTCGAACCATACCTTAATGATCTACCTGCACATTCTCCTAAGAGGATTCAACATCCAAATCACTTACGGTTGATATTTGAGAGATGTAGATATTATAAAATCTTCTTGAATCCCCACAAGTGTGTATTCTATGTAGAGTAAGGAAAGTTCCTTGGGTTCATTGTCTCTAATAGAGGCATCCAGGTGGATCCATTAAAAGTTGAGGCCATTGTAAATCTGCCTCCTCCTCGTTCTATTAGGAAACTTCAAATCCTGCAAGGGAATTCTAATTTTTTTTGACGTTTTATTGTTAACTATGCCAATATTACTAAAGTTATCATGCGCCTGCTCATACAGGACACCCCATTTGTATGGGATGAAACCACAGAACTTGCTTTTGAGGAATTGAAAAAAGCTTTGTCGTCGGCACCCTTACTATGTCCACTAGATTATTCTAGGGATTTTATATTATATATGGCTGCGTCCGAGTCGACTATTGGGGTAGTGCTGGTCCAGGAGGACGATAATCTCATAGATCATGTCATTTATTATCTTAGCCGTACTTTGGCCAGACTTGAACTCAGGTACTCCCATGTTGAGAAATTAGCCTTAGCAGCTGTCTATGCTGTTCAGAGGTTACATCACTACATTTTACTGAGGACGATAGCAATAGTGGCGGATGTGAATCCATTTCAATATGTTTTGTCCTGATGGATGGTTGGAGGAAAATTCAACAAATGGATAGTCATTCTCCAAGAGTTTGACTTGGATTTTCAGTCCACTAAGTCTAAAAAGTCCTTAGATTTTCCTGAGCTTATAGTAGAATTTCCTACTAAAGAAGATGTACCCGTTGAAGATGACTCATTCCCAGATGAGCATATCTTCTTGATATTCACCTCCGATCCTTGGTATGGAGATATTCTTATATATCTCCATACTTTGAAGTATCCTGCAGCTTCCTCATGAGAGGAACAACGTAAATTACGCCTTCATGATAAGAAATACCTCATTATAGGAGATACATTATATCAAAGAGGGGTAGATTCCATTTTGCATCGATGTCTTACCTACGAGGAACCATAGATTGTATTGAATGATTCCCATAGTGGAGCGTGTGGGGGTCATTTATCTGGGTTAGCAATGGCCCAGAAGATACTACGTGTCGGTTATTTTTGGCCCATGATCTTCAAAGATTGTGTGGAAGTAGTGAAGCACTGTCATCCTTATTAGCTTTACACCAGGAAAATGCGGTCACATCCCACTCTGTTGTTTCCTGTTGTCTCGGCAGGACGCTTCATGAAATGGGGGACTTATTACGTGACATGCAACCCAGCCTCAGCTGAGGGGCATAAATATATCATTGTCATTGTTGACTATTTTACAAAATGGGCTGAGGCAATGCCTACTTTTAAAGTCGACAAGGAAACAATAGCTTTCTTCGTATTCAATCATATTATAGCACGGTTTGGTATACCCAAAGTGATTGTCACTAACCATGGTAGTCATTTTCAAAATAGCATGATGACAGCCGCTATGCTCGGATTCAGACAAGAACATTCACCTTTGTACTATCCGCAAGCAAATGGTCATGTTGAGGCTGTAAATAAAACTTTAAAGACTATCCTTAAATGTACAATTGATGCAGTCCGTTCTAATTGGCACATCACACTATATCCTGCTCTTTGGGCCTATCGAACTAATGTAAAAAATGGTACAAGTTTCTCCCCCTTCTAACTCGTTCATGGAGTGGAAGCAGTTACCCCGATTAAGTGTGAAATCCCGTCTCTAAAAATAGCTATTCATGTGTTACCTGATATGATAGAGCTTGAATAATGTCTGATACATTTAGAATGCCTTGATGAACAGTCTAGAGACGCGCTAACTACTAATCAAGCTCATAAGAATAGGATCAAAACTCAACATGGTAAATCGATCAAACCTCAGGTTTTCTATGAGGGGGAACTTGTCTTACTTTGGGACCAAGACAAAGAACCCCTGGGGGTAGGAAAAATCAAGGGCATGTGGTTAGGACCTTATGTCATGTCAAAATTCTTGGAGAAGGGCACATATGAGTTAATTGATTTTGATGGGAACAAGCTGCCTAAGCCTAGAAATGCGCTCTACCTGAAGAAGTACTATGCTTAGGCTTAACACTTTTTCTTGTATGTATTTTTATGTACATTAGTTTGTCGGTTTTGTTTTTTATACCATCTGGTGTTTGTTGTAGATGTCTTCTCAAAGGTATATAGGGTTCACTGATGGCACCAGCTGCCACACTTGTAATCAAGCTTCAGCAACGTGGGTCATTTACTCTCCCTCATGATAGCTAGTTTCCGCATGAGGCGCTTGCTCAGGTCCTGCTTCTAACAATGTTGCTGAATATAGGGCTATAATTAAGCTTCTATGGGATGCTTTGTCATGTGGTATCACCCAACTCGAAGTTAGTTTGGAATCTCAACTGGTGGTTTCCCAGCTCAATCGAGCTTATCAGGTGAGAAACCCTATTATATTACGTCAGTTCATGCAANTATATATATATATATATATACATATATATATATATATATAAGTATTTGTCCATAGATAGGTGGAGTCTGATCCTCATATCCAGTAATAACTGTATAATATACAAAAATATACAAAATGTGGGTCGCAATCCATCAAAATGTCCTAGATCTAAGCAGGACCACCCTAGTCACTTGGACCACCTTGGTCCCCATGTTCTCTCTGTACTCTTGCTTCCTTAGCCTTTT
Source organism: Pseudotsuga menziesii (assembly GCA_001517045.1). Lineage (NCBI taxonomy): Eukaryota > Viridiplantae > Streptophyta > Pinopsida > Pinales > Pinaceae > Pseudotsuga > Pseudotsuga menziesii. The sequence goes on along the minus strand of LPNX010523263.1, from coordinate 377,630 downwards.
CAACTTTGGCAGCCTCCACAGCATCTATGTATACAAGAACCGCTCTGGCCACTCACCTCGAAAGGTGTAACCAGACAGGTGGAACTCCAACCACAAACTCCTGCATGACGATCAGGATATGCTCTATCCACAAAGTGGGAACTCTTTGGGTAATCCCGGATAGATTCCCCTATAGAACCCTAATAAGCCCCAAGTATTCACCTACGACAAGATGAAAAAGCATACATGGATGCCCCTTAGGGCGGACCGGTCCAATATCTGCTTTTTGACATGTTTATAGGATTAAGACTTGTACACATATGTATCTATCTATCATTTTAAAATTCATAAAAATTTAAAAAATGTTAAAAATTTAAAAACTTTTACCTAGCTCTCCCCATGCTCCTCCTGGAGGGAGGACAAGGTCTGGATCACCTCGAAAATCCATGCCAGCATATAGAAAATGCTCTAGTGTCGGTAGTTGTCGCTCGTACAAGATGTAGAAGTCATCATCGTATACACTCTGCACTGTGTCTCCTCCTCCTTGACGAAGGAAGATGTCTCTCCATCTGCTTAGCCTTGGCTAACGTGAAGATTGGACTGGTAGAGGTATGGCGAGGCTCAACCCTGGTACTCTCTCTTGAAGAAGGCAACCAATATGCTAGAATACCTAGAGTTCTTTTGTCTTCCTCTCTTGCAATCAGAGAGTTGTATTTTCATAATGGGGACAACTCCTGAACACCAATCATACAGGGAACCATGCATACAATCCACCACCAATCTCATTTGGTTTTGTGTAGCTAAATGTAATGAAGAGGATCCTACAATCCTCATGATGGTGCTCGTGAGTACCTGTAGTGTGAAATCACGGATATGTGCAATAGGGACACAATTCCCTCTCTTCTAGGTACCTGGTGTGCAAAACACATCAATGTAGTTCTGGACACTTAAAGGATCACCAACCCTGCCGGTGCCCTCTAAGTTGACCGGTGCTTCTCATCATGACAGGCCAGTAATGAAATATATGTCCTCGAAAGTAATTTCCAAAGTCTCACTTTATAGGTCAAACATCCCTAAATCATGATCCTAGTATTTTATCATGAACTCTAATAGACGGACATTGGCCCGCATTGGTGATATGCAAAATAAATTTAATAACCCACTAGTTCATAAAGTATGTATGATGGACACACTTTGGAGCGCTTCTTGGTCCATAGTTTCATGTTCCCGTTCCCTCCATTCCAACACCATCTTCACACCTAGCAAAACAAGTATTATGATTAATCAATTTCATATCAAATTTCAAAAATATTTTCTTATAATTAACTTTTTATCCTTCACACAGTACACTCGACTGTCTAGTTAGACATGTCGCATACTATACGCGACTGTCTCTAAAGACAACCCCCCGCATGGAATGCGTGTACACGAGTGTTTACACTGTGAACCCATGCACACGCCATGATATGCTTTAGGATGCTTTTAACAATGAAATTGGGACTCAAAATTAACAATTTCTAGGATCAAATTGAAGAGATCGGGGTGTAGGTTTACCTGAAACTTGCGGAATTTAATTTCGTCCACTATATTGTCTACACCAATCGAATGACGGTAGAGGTAAAAACTTGCTTCTTATGGCTAAAATTCAAAATGGTGAGTTTTGTTTTTATTTTTAACTATTTATAGAAATTTTATTTCTCAAAGTGGGTTTTTTCCTATAGTTTGAAATCTATTCAACTAATTCCACATTTCTTGTTTCCTTGAAACAGGTTTTTCATCATTATAAAGTGTTTTTTGCTCCCATGGGGTGGTTTTGACATTTCCAATGCATTTTTGCATCTATACTTAATCCCAATTAACCTTAGCAATCAACATTTTTCCATGGTCTACGCTATTATAAACCATTAGTTTCCTGTTCTTACCATTATTCTTCCGTGGATAGGACCCTTTTTTCATGAGTATACTCCTTTAAAACTTATGTTGCCTTTTGATACTCATGCCGCAACTGTTTCAGGTACAGGGGTATCCTTTTAGCTATTTTTCATGCCAAATAGAGCTTCTTTTTGAATCTCTATTTACAAGCTATCCCTTTATAGGACTCCCTACCCTTATGGAGTTTCTTTAGGCCTAGGTCTAACTCCTTCAAAATAGACTTGACTGCCGAGTTGTCCGTTCAAGCTCGTTAAGAATATGTGAACGGGCATCTGCATTGGTGGTAGGTTATCTCTTTCTCAGACCATGTAGAATAATACAAGAAAGGATCCCTTTCTTTTCTATTTGAATTGAGAAGAGTATTCTCAAGTATAGGTTTATCACTTTTCCGGACTTGAGGGACTAAATTTACGGAAAAGGAACTCCCGGTATGAGCTTAGTTTTCTCTTTTTTGTGATCTGGACCTAAACATGAAAAATATTTTGAGTGTACTTTGTGTCTTTGTCATGCTCGTTAAACAATTAAGAACAAAGCAACGAGTTTATTGTTGTAAGCCCCATTTCTCGTAATCAAATGGATCTTTCCGAGTGATCTTGCTTTCCTTCACACTTGTAAAACTCAAGCTATTCATGCTGTTATGGAAGGAGCATTGGGTAGGTGGTAATTTAACCTTTTTCAGACCTCCCTGAAAAAGTATGAAAAAGGTTCACCTTTTCTTCTATGGAAGTTAAGAGAGTTCTTTTGTGGTATGTTTTATACTTTTTCGGCCTCAAGAGACTAAATTGGATGAAAAAGGACCCCCGTGGAGTCGTCTTTGGAGTTTTCAGACTCTCTAAATTTGAAAACACCAACTGAGCATGTACTAGTTCGGGATCATTAAATCCATGAATCAGTGACACTATCAAGCATTATTTTCCCTTCTCTTCAATATTGTCAAAAAATGAAGAGGGATCTGAGTTGATTTTCTTGGACTCGTTAACATTTAACAGGGAAGGTAAGGAAGAAGTTTTCTCTTGTTTTCAGTAGTGGAAGCATGTCATCCTTGAACATAGCACTCTCTATTTTTTTCAATACCCATGTCTTAGTGTTCACTTTCAGTTCAGCTATTACTTTGATTTTACTACTCCTCCTCTTGTCTGTTATACCTAGGGAATCTGATCATGTCCTCTACATGACAGATAAGTCTAGTTGTTTTATCTATGAGTTAAAATCTGCCTTTGGTAATCTCTATGTCGCGCTCACTGTTCAAGGACTCAACCCAATGTTTGATCTTTATTCTAATCCCATCATTGTTATATCTGTTATCTATTGTGTCTCCCTTCTTTTGCCTAGTTCCTAGTCACTCTTGTGATCCGTTGGAGGATTGTGCCTAGTTTCGTTTTGGTTCTTCCTAGTGAAGAAGACCTAGAGTTTTGATGATCGTACCTCAGGATTCACTTTCATCATTGGTTAATTCCTTTGCTTTAGTTGTCGATTATCACCTATTGATTGACAAATTGTTGAATCCTTTCCATGTTCGACTTCATCCTACATTTATTCACATGGCTTGGATTGTAATGGTTCTTTGGGATTGTTTATGAAGCCCTTAGTTCCTCACTTATGGACTAAGTTGCACAAGATTATGTTCTGTTTATGTACACAACTTCCAGATCTTTGAAGACTCACCATTATTGTATATTGTGGCTTCGATCCACCTTTGTAATATACATGGTCTTGTACCCGTATCATATGATGTACTCAAATATTCTAAAGGAGCTAGTGTTCCAGTATATTGAACATAACATCCTCAAATATGACTTTGTATATGACATTATTATGTATTTGTTTCAGGTACTACCTCTGCTCCATTATATTTCTTAGTTCTCTAAAGATAAAGATTATAATGTATTTCGACCATCACTTCCCTCTAACCTCACACATTAGGGGCATCTGTTATCCACCCAAATGGCACTTCTCCATCCGAGTGGCGACATTTCCTATGTTGGCACACAAAAGGACATTTATGGATTGAAGGTTTCCTAAAACAATATAGATGGGCATGTTAGGAAATACATTTATTATCCATCTATCTTGCCATTTTTACCTTTGAATATGTCAAATGTTGTACGCGCCTTTTCTTACATGCAACTCATGTACATACACAACTTTTCCTAAAGCATGTCATGTGTTGTACATGAGTATTTGCAATTGCAACCCACGTACAGATCTGTACACGAGCTTCCCTTAGAGAAAATCACATATCATCATGGGTTTCCATTATTAATACCCGTGTACGCTTTCCTTTGACATTAAAAATAATAAATCGTGATTATTTGAGATTTGTTAAGCCCTTAACTATAACCATCTTAACTATCTCAACCTCAGCAACCCTAGAAACTGCCTTATTTCACTAAGTATAAATAAAGGCCTTGGGGAGGGTATTAAGGAATCATACTTGGAGAGAAAAGTTATGCTGCTGGTGTCTATTCAAAAGTCTTTGGAGCAACAAAACTCATAATCCTTTGGTTGCAGAGGAGTCCTTGTCTCAGGCGTTGGGTTGTAATATTAACTCATTCACTATTGTTAATAAAGAGAATCCTTCTTCCAAATGTGTTTTGAATGTCTTTCATGTATCATGGTTTTGATGAATATTTATGATTAAGCACTCTATATTTTTTTTATCTAACCTGTCCTATATACATGTATAAGCTTGCACTTGGAGGATTTTCTCTTTACAGGTGAAGGAGAAGCATCCCTGAAAGCTTTGGAGGAGAAGCAGAGCGGAAGAGGACAAAGCTAGGATCAACCGTCGTGAATTGGGTGAGTCTATTCTTTCCTCTTGTTTCCTTTCTGTACTCTAAAGTTGATTTCCTACAAGTTTTATGAGTATGTTGGTAACCCCAAACCTTCGATTATAAGGTGTTTATTCCTGTACAACAATATCATACTACATTATTGCATCCCTATGTTTTTTTGGGAGGGAATTTGGAAAAATCCCTAGGTGCTTAAAATCAATTGGGAAAATCTACTCTTTCTTGCTTGTCTCCTAGCTAGTATTCCTACTCTCCACCTTAGGTACACTACAATGGGCTCCAATATACATAGGAAACTTAATTTTTTAGCAGATTTTTTTTCTTCAATAAATGATAGTTAATCATGGGAAAACCTATATCATGCTCTTAATTAATAAAACCAAAGAAGCTCTCTCAAATATCTAGACATCGTGTTTCATTAAGGGAAACTTATGTAGATCCCCACCTCATACACATGCTTAGAGGTCCTATTTCTGGGTTTGGCATTCAACATGAAACCTACATCTTAACTATGTGTTTCTAAAGAGTATGGTTCATTTTCCTTGTTGGACAAATGATGTTTTCAAATTTAATTCTAAGAGATATCATTGAATATGAATATATTTGATAATCTCAGCAAGATCAATTTTTATATCAATTTGAGAATTGGTGTCCTAGCCTTGGCCACATTGAGTATTTTATTACTGGGATTTTCTAAAACATCATCCTCTTATGTCTTGTTTAGTGAGAATAGATTATTCCTTGATATGTCGTGTAGGTTGAGTTTGGTTCATAGAACTTCATACCCCCTTCACCTTGAGATGACCTTCAACTATATCATATATATACAAAAATTATGGTTAACATTTTTCTCCTCTTTCTTTATAAAGTATATCTAATGATGTGCTCCTCTTTGGGATGCAAGAGATAACCCTTCTATCACTTTCCTCCTTCAAGAGACTTTCATTTGTTGGTGCTCAAGGATGACTTTCTTGTTGGTTATTTGAGGCATGATCATTTGTTTGTCCAATTTGAGTGACTAATATTGTAAAGTGTATATTTTATAACTATACATGTTTATATATTTTCATATTTCCAATTTGTGCCTTGAAAGTTTTCCCTTCAGATTTCTTTAAGTATGTATAGTTTTCCTTTGGTGTGCATTTCGACAAATAGGTTTATAAGTAGGAAGTATAGGTCTATAGAAATTTCAACATAATTAATTCAATGATAAGTAATATCAAAATTGTGTAGTTGTGTATCAATCCAAATTTCATACTTTGGGTATAGTTGCTTTTACCTTGTTGTTCATTTTTGTGATGATTATGAAGATTGACAATTAATAGCTATTGTTATTTTCACAATTTTGTATTTCACTGTAGAATATTCATTTTAGGGAAATAAGTATGAGATTTTGTAGAAAATGTTGGCATATATTAGTTGGAATATTTTTTATTCCATTTACCATGAACTACTAGTTGATGTGTTCATTTCATTACGGCATTCAACAATAATTTTTTCCATCTAGGAAAAACACAAATTTGGAGTTCTTTTGCACAACATATTTTTTGTGTCAAATTAAAAATATGGAATTGTAGTAAATGTTTTACTTACTAAGCTCATGGTATTCAAGTTGAATCATCAATGGCATGGTGATGAAGGTAGGCAGTGATTCTAGTGAAGTATTGGTGCCCAAGTATGCATAATGATGTAAAACGGGGGATATATTTTGTAAAAGGGGAAAATGACAAAGCTTACGGAAATGTAATGACTCACCTCATTAAGGTTAGGTTGTATGAATCATTTAGGATTCAAGAGCCTATATAAGGATTCCTTGGGAAGAGAGGAATATATATAGTGAATGTAGTCATATGTCCACTATTTGGGATTTATGCTTGACGTAAGGGTTTTTAGAGGTGAGAGTTTGTAGCAGCATGCATCCCTCCTTCTATGGAAGGGAGATATTTTGTATAGTTAATATTTCAAGTAATAGAATATTTGGATCTGTTTGGTTTTATTTATGTGCAGTGTTGTTTTTTGTTTAGTTTATTGTTCTTTTCAGGTTCCATTGTCTATTTGATTTATGTTTCATCATGAATATATATAATTCAAGAGAAAGACCTATCCCTACATAGATATATGGAATTATTCTCATGCACAGTCAACAATTGGTGTACCATCTAAGGATCTGTGTGGGGATTCCCCTCCCTTAGGTTGGGTGGGAACAACATCAACGAAAGTGGAATAACTCGGGTTGAAAGTACTTTTCCATAGAAATGTGTGGAGTTAGTACAAAGAGACTGGTTTTGCATACTCGATGTGGAGCCTGTTAGCACTATTTTATGCTTGTGAGAATTGGTGTTGTTGCATTATGAAAATCAACAATTTTGTTGGTGGTTGGCAAACTTTGGGGCTTGAGTAATTTACTAAATCATTTAATATCTCCTTTGCATATGGGATATATTACCATGAGAATTTGAAACTTTACGACATGATATATTATAAATGAAAAACTATGGAGGACAATATGAAAGAAACGCTAATCAAGACTTAATCCATTTCTTATAAATTGTGGGCATTTTTTTCCTTTTGATATAATGTGCAAACGTGTAGTGGAGAGAAAGAGCCTACCAAAATTGTTACCACATATTTTGTGGCCATGAATACGATTTTAAATCAACAAGAGAATTTTAATACAACATACCAAAAACATGGATTGGCATGCATCCAAAAATCATGAGCAAAAATCTCAGAAAAAGATCTCACAGAAATGGTTTGGAAATATAAAATATTTGGCTAAGTGGAACTGGAACATTAGTATCTGAGGGAGAGCCATTTGAAGAATTTTATAGTGATGAAATTGGTGGAGTGGAATTTAAAGAAGCAAAGAATGGATGGAAGTTTTCATGATAAATCCAATAAAATAAGTGATATGTGCTACTCTTTTTGGGTTGACGGTTCACTAAAACCCATGGGATTTCATGATTGATATGACTTGGGTGTTCTGCTTCGCTTTTTGTTGTCATGGGAGTCTAAGTATGTTGGTTTAAGTAAATATCTTGAGGAGGTTCCATATTTATATCATGGCTATTATGGACTTTGCGGGTTTAGTTTACTAGATAAACCTGGAGTAAATCGACTTTGTTGTGAATTAGGTATTCCTGAACAAGATTTGGAACCATCTGCCTTAGATATTGGTACATGAAAAGAATGTCTAAGTTGGCCGGGTTTGTGGAAGAATTCAAAGTTCAGGAAGGCATGGTCATTATGAGGAGAATACTTCTCAGGAACATTCCTGAAGATATCGATATGTGTTTAAAACTCTTGCAGGATCAAATAGAAATCAACGACGCAGGTGAATATGCAAAGCATCCAATGACACACATTAATTCTGCTGCATAAACTAGCATGAGGTAATGAAGTTTTACAATTCATGAAATCAGATATGGGAAAAATGTTTTGACGACTTAATTTTTACCAAAATCCCAATCCATGGTGTATGGTTATTCCGCGATGTGAACTTGCATGAGTTAAGTCAATTTTTCAATTGACAAAATTTTTTATTGGGAGCAAGTTAACACACATGCTCATGCATCATTGTTTTAATGAAAATATCAATGTCCGTTTGTGAATTAGGTATTTCTGAACAAGATTTGGAACCATCTTCCTCATATATTGGTACGTGAAAGGAATGTCTATGCTGGCCGGGTTTGTGGAAGAATTCAAATTTTAGGTAAGTGTGGTCATTCTGAGGGGAATACTTCTTAGGAACATTCCTGAAGATATCCATGTGTTTAAAACTCTTGCAGGATCAAATAGAAATCAATGACGCAGGTGAATATGCAAAGCATCCAATGACACACATTAATTCCACTGCATAAACTAGCATGAGGTAATGAAGTTTTACAATTCAAGAAATCAGGTATGGGAAAAATGTTTTAACGATTTAATTTTTACCAAAATCCCAATCCATGGTGTATGGTTATTCCGCGATGTGAACTTGCACGAGGTATGCCAATTTTTCAATCGATGAAATTTTGTATTGGGATCAAGTTAACACACGTGCTCATGCATCATTGTTTTAATGAAAATATCAACAGTCGTAAAAATTTCCACTGGGTGAAAGTGTTATCTAGTTAATGTTTCAGAATTGGGTGAAATATTATATAGTGGGAAAATAAAAAAATGTGTCTTTATCACATTCTTTGAGAACAAGATCATCGATCCTAAATGTTTGCGTTGGGAGAAAGTGAAATGTATTTAGAGTCGCATGGGTTAAGCAGAATGTGTTAGAGTTGATGGATACTCCATCGAAGGTGAGAGTTCTATTGTGAAACAATATAGTTCATTGAAACTTTTTACACATTTAAATATAAAATCAATGAATTGAAGTACCGGGGCCAGTTTTGATGAAAATTACTGTTTTAGTCATTGATTTCTGACAACTATTTCTTCAAAATGAAGAAGAATCTCCCAAAACTAAAATATTTTTTTCATCATGACATGATGATTTACAATAAAGTATCTCAGTTTTTACAGAGGTGATAAGGATTGGGAGATTCGAAGTCATCTTCAAAGGGAAAATGTTCAGATTTCAAAAGGACTATTTTAGACATCAAATTCAAAGACATTTCTTAGCCAAATGGAGTTGAATTTCAGGAAACTGAGAGAGGTGTTTATTCACCACAGACTTATCTAAAAAAACCTCCTTCACTTTTTACACAAATATCACAGGTTGGGAGAATTTAAAATATTTTGACAATGTATTTACCCAAAATTTACGAGTTTAATATCTGAGTCATCAGTTTCAAAATAGCATATTGAGGATATGGAGATGAATTAGAGAAAATTAATACATGGGTCTTGACAGGGACATGTTCAATCAAAATAACCTCTCTCCATTTTCACACATATATCACTAGCTGGGATATGCAAAAGGGGATTTTAAGCCTATTTTCCAGTAGTCTACATTTTATTTCTATTTTATGTAAATTGTGGTAAGTATGCCATGTTAGAGTTTGTTCTCTAGTTCTAGTGAATTTCAACCTTGAGGTCGGTATAGGGGGTCTGATACATTATATTTTTTCTCCTCGCAGAGGGGAGAAGGGTTGGGTTTTCAAGAGCGGAGAGGCTCTTCATTGTAATGGGTTTCAAGTTTTCAATAGATGAATGAAATTTGTAGAGGAACATTAAACCCCTCATAGAAGAGATTCATGTGCCATCTTTTTCTTCAATAAGTAATTTATTTATGTGACTATTTATCCATTTTTCCACTCCATTTTGTATTTGCTTTCATGTTTGAGCAGTAGTGTATATGGGCCAGAATTCATCTTGCATGCTCTAGGTCCATTGTTCAAGCATTTTCAAAACATTTTCTTCTAAAGTCTTGCAGAATTCACCCAAGTTAGGTGCTCTGTTTGACAGGTTGTCTCCTTCTGTCTCTTAATCAGCCTCCTAATACCTCCATATTGACGAAAGGGTGTTTACCTTGCCTCTGTTCATAAACCTTCAGACTTCCTACCTCTTGCAACCTACTTCAAACCTGACTGTTGACTCCATTTTCCAATCTCCTCCATGATTGTCCCACCAAAATTTATGAAAACAAACTTGTTCTATTCAGAAACTTGACCTTCTGACTATATTTGATTGAATATATTTAGTATGGAAACTTTGTAAATAGTGAGAGATCCCTCTTTGACTGTATATGGTTAGAAATACATTTTAAAGTGGTTTTTGCTGTTACCTCGGGATTTACCTTTCACAACCAGGGTACATTCTGGGTGTTAACAAATTGGTGCCATTTCTAGGGAGTAAAGGTTCAAATCTTCCCTTAGTATGAATGCCATAGTTTCATATTTTATTGTTGATGGTGAAAAGTAGTAAAATATCAGCAAGGTCATGCATCTTTCACCTGGTGCTCCATCTTTGAAGAATCTAGTTTTCAGAATTCCTATGGAGACTCCACTGTCAAGAGATTGCAAAGTTTGAAGATTATATTTAGTTTGTTCAATTGTTGATATGAGTTCTTTGTCTATAAGGTATGCTCCTATGAATCGTGCTCACATTCCTGGTTTTCCAAATCAAATACGTAAAGTAGATTGGCAAACATGTCTTCCAAAGTTTAAATATCAAAAGAATGATGATGCTATCGTTCATTTGGTTAGCTTTCACGTGCATATATATAATTTGGGAGTTAAATTGCATGAGGTTTCTTTAATGAAAATGTTCATGGCTACTTTAGAAGGAGATGCAATATTGTGGTATGAAGGGTTACCATTAGAAAGTTTGTGTACCCTTATTGATTTTCATATGGTGTGTTAGCACTATTTATTTTTGCTGAAAGTTAGTGCTATCGTTAAATTACTTTTAAGATATATTGGCGATCAGGTGGTTTTCAAATTCTTCCCGCTAAGCAATTTATAAAAAAATTCCTAGCTCTATAAGAAGAAAAAGGTTAAAGGTTTTGAGCAAAAAGAAAAGAATTTTATGAATTAAAGGATCTTCTTCATTTTTGAATAAAAGTAAAACATGGGTTTTAATGTAAATTTGGAGGGGATTTTTACAAAAATTTTGGCACAAGACCACTCAAATCCAAGAGCCTATGGTCATGTGGACCCACGCTTTCAATGCATCAACATACACACCAAGCAAATCTTTCCACCAAATTCCAAGCACCGATCTCTCCAAGACTAATACACACATTGTTCCTTGGTATAGTTTGAAATGATTGGTGTTTATAAACAATTTACAAGTAAGTGTTCCCTTGCATGTGGGAAAATTCCCTCATCAAAAGGAAGCAAAATTTAAAAGTAAGAAATATTTCAATCAACGCATATTGGTGGAGAGAATATAATTAGTTATATGTGGAGATTAAGTAAAGTAAAATTTATGCAATAAATAAATTGAAGAAATTAACACTAAATAATATTTTCATTTTTGGAGATAGAAGAATTGGTAATGTCATTAGTTGAAGATGCAAAGTTTGGTATTCCTTTGAACGCACCAATTAGTTGATGCACTTCCAGTTTGACTGGTTTGTACAAATCTAATGCTTGGCATACCAATAAACACGATGAAGGATGTTGTGTTTTTTAGGCTGATTGAGATTGATTATATTTTAGCATGTGCAAAGAATAATCAACTCTATCTAGCATGCAATGACCAGTAATTACAATTGAAGTTAAGAAGTTTGTTAATGCATACATTTTCTAGTCACAAGAGAACATCTATAGGAAAAATTTGTAGCAATTTTTGATTCAACAGGAACTTTAGAGAAAAAATGTTTTTGAAATATAACGAACGTCTCCATGAGAATTTTCTAGAGTGACAATGCTAGCACTCTATGTTCTCTGCTGAAGGTTTATGTTTAAAATTCTGCAAAACAACTGGGGTCAAAGGTTCAGATAAATTCCTGAAATCATCCAACGGTTCACATTTATTCTGCGACAGGAACAAACATGGGTTGATTAAAATTTCAGATTTGCAAAATGATGTTAAACAATGGATGGGATGGACGGTCAAACCAGTAGGTGGAAGAGATCTGTGGCTTAGGTCAATTTCTCTATATCAACTTGCAGAATAAAATAAATTTTTTGAATTTGCGAAATGTGGTACGCTCGGTGATTTTGAGCGATGCAGATCAAACTGAATTTCATCCAACAGCATGAATGTATTTCGCTAATACAACGAGAAAGGAAAAATGAAGGCTTACAATTTACAAAATTGGGTGCATGAAAAATATCTTGACGGCTTGAGTTTTACAAAAACCCCAATCCATGGTGTACAATCATTTAGCGTTGTGAACTTGCATGAGGTAAGTCTATTTTTTAATCAAGGAAATTTTAAATGGTGGGTAGGTTAGGGCACGTGTTGAATTGGAAAATTAAATTGATGGTTGTAAAGATTTTTTCTGGATGAAAATGTTGTTTATTTAATGTTTCAAGATTGGACAGAATGAGCAAATAAAAACTTGTGTTTTTATCCCATTAGTTGATAACGAGATCAGTGATCTTAAATGTTTCCGTTCAGAGAAAATGAAGAGTGCTTAGAGTTGCATGGCTCTACACTTTGTTTGTGTCTGGTGATGACAATTTTTAGATAGCATATTTATCATAAAGAGCATTTAAATGCATTTCTTGAAGCGACCGATGAATTTTTTCCCTATAAATGACTGTTTGAGTCATCAACTTCAAGCAATTGTTTCCACCAAATGAACATGAATTTTGGGAAATTGAGAGATATTTGTCTTTATAACATAGATATATTTGTATTTATAACATACCCATATATAATAATCTATCTCATTTTTCACATAGGTGTTTTGGATTGATAGAATCAAAGTCACCTTCAGAGGGAAAATGTTAAGATCTTAGAATGACTGTTTTAGTCATCAAATGCAAAGAATTGTTTCATCCAAATGGAGTTGAATTTCAGGAAACTAAGAGAGGTTTTTCTTCATCATAGGAATATTTTCAAAAACCTCCTTCCATATTTAAACAGGTATCATAGGATGGGAGAATTTAAAATATATTCACAGGGTATTTTTGCAGAAATTTAGAGGTTTATTGTCTGAGTCATCGGTTTCAAAATCAGATCTTGAGGAGCTCGAGCTGAATTAGAGGAAACTAAGACATGGGTTTTGTTGGGAACATGTCTAGTTACAAAATTCTCGTTTGGTTTTCCCACAGCTATCACCATATGGGATATTCAGGAGGGGATTTTTAGCCTATTTTTCTAGTTGTCTGCATTTTATTTTTGTCTTATGTAAATCGTGACATATACGTCACATTAGGCTTTGTTAGAACATGTTCTTCTATTGTAACAAATTTTGATTCCCAAATTTCAGTTTAGAAAGTCCAAAAAATACTATAAAGGTACCTCCCGAAGAAGGAGAAAGGGTTGGAACCAATGTAATTTTGCATTGTGTGTTTTCAAGAGTTTTTAATAAAGTTGCAGAGCTAAAGTCAGCATTTTACATAGGGATTCTTATGTTGTTTCTGTTAGAGTCTATTTCTTTCATTCTCATGTGATTTTTTTTTTAGTTTATCTCTCCCATTATGTTTTCTTTCATGTCTGAAATAAGTGTATAACAGTTTGGAATTCATACATGCTATGCTCCATTTGTTGTTTCAGATATCCACTAAAGCTTTATTCTAAAGTTAATACAGCATTCATTCTCAAATGCTCTATGTTGATGGTCTATTTATGTTCTTATTTTCCACCAGACAATTATAATTTGACTGTGGTTGAATGGATATCTTTCCTCTGTGTTGAAATCACCTCTATAAGTTCTATTTATTTCTGTTACACATATTGACTCCATCACCCAATGGTTCTATGTTCTGTTTCAACCACCCTTACAAACAATTCATATTTTTACTTGTACATATATTGCATTGTTAATATTTGGTGAGAGATCCCTCTCGGAAGAGCAGAAGGCCAATTCTCTCTTCAAAAGTGGTTCTGCTATTACCTGGGAGTGAGCCTTCTGCAACCTTTGGTTCAATCCCAGTGCTAACAAACTGCCACTGTTGCTGGGGACGAAGTTGAAGATCCTCCCTAGGAGGAATGAAAAAGATTGAAAGGATAAAGGGTTTCTATGCGAAAATAGATATTCTTACATGTAGAAAAGGTTGTATCATGTACCCAACGACTCCACTGAAAGGTTTTGGAAGGTGATTCCACTTGGGAGACCGGTGGTCAGAAAGACAGATACAGGGATAGGTCTCAAATCTTCCCTCGATTTGAACGAAAGGTTTAGATCTGACTGCTGGTGGTGAACATTGAATAGACATCAAGAAGTTCATGTATCTTTTCACCTAGCGACCCCATCTGCAAAGGATCCATTCTTCATAATTTTCTATGGAAGCTCCACTATAAAACGAGGTTGCAAAGTTTGAGGAGCTAATTCAGTTTCTCCACCATCAAGATGACTTCACGGGCTGCAAGGTATGCTCCTATGAATCTTGCTTCCATTCATGGTTTCCCAATAAAATACCTCTGGTAGATTGGAAAACATATCTTCCAACATTCAATGATGAAAAGGGTGATGATGCTGCCATTCATTTATTTAGATTTCATAAGCATATACATAACATGGGAGTGGGATGGCATGAAGATTATTTAATGAAATTGTTCATGTTTAGTTTAGAAGGATATGCAAGGTCTTGGTATGAGGGATTTCCAGTAGGGAGTTTATCCTCCCTTAAATACTTTCATACAATATTTCATGAACATTTCAAAAGGCATTATCCTTCTTTGTTGTTACTTCAATATTGTTGCACACACGATAGAGAGTTCATTGAAATGTGAAAGATGAGTGTGGTGATGATCAGTATTTGGATGAAGAGGTTTTAGAGATATTACATGAATATTTATCTCAAAAATAAAGACAAACCAATTCCCATGATATTCAAGAAATTTCCCAGCAATTAGTACTGTCTTCTTCGACTGAAGTTGAGATAGACCAAATCTCAGATTCAACCAGTTATATCTCTCTTCCTGAAATTGATGATGATTTGCACCATTCTTATCATTCTCTATGTGATGAAGAGAGAGGTTGGGAATGTCAATCAAATCCTTCCTCATATTATTCAACTTCCAAATTTTTGTTACAAGAAGAGGCCTCCCCTTCTCAATTAGAAAGTTCCTTTTCGCCACAGAAATCTCTTCAAAATTACAATGCTTGTGTGATTGATTACACAAAAGATGATAACTCTGGAAAATCTCAGTATTGTAGTCTCTCCACATGTTCATGTTGTGAAAATGCTAGTAAAAAGAAATCAGATTTTGAAATAGTGTTTGAAGGAAGACCTCTACATGTTGATCAGATTCAAATTTCACCTAAAGATTTACATGACTATATAAAGCTCTCTTTTCTTGAAGAAGATGATCAGCCTAGTGATTTGAAAGGAAATGGTTGTACTAATTTGTTTTCTCACGAATGAAATCAACCTGTCACAATTTCTGTTAGTGAAGAAATTTTCATGGAAAACAAAGATCAAAAGTATGAAAAGAGAGTGGAAACTGGACATGTTGAAAGTGATTGTTTTCTGTTGTGTTTTCCTTCATTTGAGTGGTTAAAAAAGAGACTTAAAGTTTTCAATCAAAAACAAAAATTTGATATTTTAGATGAATGTATAAATTTCCTTGGATTGGATGATGAGTGAGAAGGAGAGCTATGCAATCAATCCTGACATTTAGAAAAACCAATGGTATGCAATGAAGAGTTGAATAACGAAGAAGAAGATGGGGGTTCTCAAATGGATTTTTTGTTTTTGTTTTTCAAATTCAGAAATTTTTTATTAAGAAGAAATCTATTTGCTCGATCCTATTGATGAAATGAATGATGTTTCTGCTGAAGCATATAAAGAATATGAAGTTTCAAAATCATAAATTTTAGATGAAGTTATGGATGTCCTGCTTGGAAATTGTCACAAGTTTTCCTTCCATGGTTATTTTGAAGATTAGTTTGATAGTGTGCAAGGGAATTTACAGTTGGGAAAACTCTCTCATGGTAAGATAGTGACATAATTTTTTGAAAGTTGTCATGCCTTTTATGATCCAGTGGCTCATTTCATAGATTAATTTTGCAGTGGTAATGGCTGGCTATATCTCTACTATAAAGATCAATTTCTTTACTATAACTTTCTGCCATTAAGTCTATCATCTCTATTTTTTATCAAGCATGGAGAGAAAGTTGGTTTATGGGATCATTTGCTTGAGTGGATTCATTGGAAGTCAGAATTTACTTGACTGAGCATTGATGCTTAGTAAGTAGGGTAGGTAAGTAAATATGAACAATCTCAACATGGCAAGCATTCCATTCAACAGTTTTGAGTTTTAGTTTTGATTTCAGTTTCAGTTTTAAAAGTTCAGGTCTACACTTAGAGCTGTCTTTAGTTTTAAGAGTATGGACAAATGACAGGTTATAGGGTGACAGTGGTTAGTTTGTAGTATGGTTTCAGTTTATAGTTCAGTTCAGAACAGGTAGAGGATTTTAAAAAAATTTGGGAGCTGCCCAATGGATTTGACACCTGGTCTATGGGGTTCTTTGCTACCTCGCAGGGAGGATAACATATCTAATGGAGCGAGCGGTTAGCCCTATTTATTTTTGCTGAAATTTAGTGCTACAATTAAATTGATTTTAAGATATATTGGCGATCAAGTGGTTTTCAAATTTTTCCCGCTAAGCAATTTATAAAAAATTTCCCAGCTCTGCAAGAAGAAAAAGGTTAAAGGTTTTGAGCAAAAAGAAAATAATTTTACGAATTAAAGGATCTTCTTCATTTCTGAATAAAAATAAAACATGGGTTTTAATGTAAATTTGGCGAGTATTTTTACAAATGTTTTGGCACAAGACCACTCAACTCCAAGAGCCTATGGTCACATGGACCCATGTTTTCAACCCATCAACATACACACCAAGCAAATCTTTCCACAAAAGTCCAAGCACCGAGCTCTCCAAGACTAATACACACATTATTCCTTGGTATAGTTTGAAATGATTGGTGTTTATAAATAGTTTACAGGTAAGTGTTCCCTTGCATGTGGGACAATTCCCTCATAAAAAAGAATTAAAATATATAAGCGTGAAAATTCTTTGCATCAACGCATATTGGTGGAGAGAATATAATTAGTTATATGTGGAGATTAAGTAAAGTAAAATTTCTGCAATAAATAAATTGAAGAAATTAACACTAAATAATATTTTCATTTCTAGAGACGAAGCAATTGGTAATGTCATTAGTTGAAGATGCAAAGTTTGGTATTCCTTTGAATGCACTAAATAGTTCATGCACTTCCAGTTTGAGTGCTTTGTACAAATCTAATGCCTGGAATACTAAGAAACAAGATGAAGGATGTTCATTTTTTTATGCTGATTGAGATTGATTATATTTTAGCATGTGCATAGAATAATCAACTCTATCCGGCATTCAATGACCAACAATTACAATTGAAGTTAAGAAGTTTGTTAATGCATACATTTGTCGGTCACAAGAGAACATCTACAAGAAAAATTTGTAGCATGTTTTGATTCAACAGGAAATTTAGAGCGAAAATATTTTTGAAATATAATGAATGTATCCATTAGAATTTTCTGTATGTTCTTTGTTGAAGGTTTATGTTTAAAATTATGCAAATCAACTGGGATAAACAGTTCAGATAAATGCCTGAAATCACCCAATGGTTCACACTTATTCTGCCATAGGAACAAACACGGGTTAATTAAAATTTCAGATTTGCAAAATGATGTTAAACAATGGATGGGATGGACGGTCAAACCAGCAGGTTGAAGAGATCTATGGCTCAGGTCAACTTCACTATATCAACTTGCACAATCAAATAAATTTTATGAATTTGTGAAATGTGGTACCCTCGGTGATTTTGAGCGGTGCAGATAAAACGCAATTTCATCCAATGGCATGAATGTATTTCTCTAATACAACAAGAAAGGAGAAATGAAGTTTTACAATTCACAATTTTGGGTACCTGAAAATTTTTTGACGGCTTGAGTTTTACCAAAATCCCAATCCACGTTGTATGATCATTTCACATTGTGAACTTACATAAGGTAAATTCATTTTTCAATCAGTGAAATTTTAAATGGTGGGCATCTTAGGGCACGTGTTGAATTGGAAAATCAAATTGATAGTTGTAAAGCTTTATGCTGGCTTAAAATGTTGTTTAGTTAACATTTCAAGATTGGACAGAATGAGCAAATAAAAACATGTGTTTTTATCCCATTCTTTGAGAATGAGATCAGTGATCCTAAATGTTTTTGTTCAAAGAAAATGAAGAGTGTTTAGAGTTTCATTGTTCTACACTTTGTTTGATTCTGGTGATGAAAATTTTTAGATAGCATATTTATCATAAAGAGCATTTACATGCATTCCTTGAAGTGACCGGTGAAGTTTTTCCCTATAAATGACTGTTTTAGTCATCAACTTCAAGCAACTGTTTCCACCAAATGAAGAGGATTTTTTAGGAAACTAAGAGAATTTTGTCTGTATAACATATCCATATACAATAACCTATCTCAGTTTTCAGACAGGTGCTTTGGATTGATAGAATCGAAGTCATCTTTAGAGGGAAATGTTCAAATCTGAGAATGACTATTTTAGTCATCAAATTCAAAGAATTGTTTCAGACAAATGGACTTAAATTTCACAAAAACAAGAGAGGTTTTTATTAATCATAGGAATAAATTCAAAAACTTCCTTCATGTTTTACACAGGAATAATAGGTTGGGAGAATTTAAAAGATATTCACAGGGTATTTGTCCAAAAATTTACAGGTTTACTGCGTGAGTCATCAGTTTCAAAATCAGATCTTGAGGAGCTGGAGCTGAATAAGAGGAAACTAATACAATGATTTTGTTGGGAACATGGCCAGCTAAAAAAACCTCTTTTGGTTTTCACACAGCTATCACCATCTGGGATATGCAGGAGGGGAATTTTAGCATATTTTTCTCGTCGTCCGCATTATATTTTTGTCGTATGTAAATCATGGCAAATACGCCACATTAGAGTTTGTTAGAAGATGTTCTTCAGTTGTAACAAATTTTGAATCCCAAATGTCAGTTTAGGAAGTCCAAAAAATACTTTAAAGGTACCTCCTGAAGAAGGAGAAAGGGTTTGAACCGATGTAATTTTGCATTGTGTGTTTTCAAGAGTTTTTAAAAACGTTGCAGAGCTGAGGTCAACATTTTACATAGGGATTCATGTGTTGTTTGTGTTACAGTCTGTTGCTTCCTTTCTCATGTGAATGTTTTTCTAGTTTATCTCTCCCATTATGTTTTCTTCCATGTCTGAATAAGTGTATAACAGTTTGGAATTCATACATTCTATGCTCCATTTGTTGTTTTAGATATGCACTAAAGCTTTCCTCTAATGTTAATGCATAATTCATTCTCAAATGCTTGATGTTAAGGGTATGTTCATGTTCTTATTTTCCACCATACAATTATAATTTAACTGTGGCTGAATGGATATCTTACCTCTGTGTTGAAATCGCCTGCATAAGTTCTGTTTAATTTTGTTACACTTCTTGAATCCATCATGCAATGATTCTATGTTCTGCTTCAACCACTCTTACAAACAATTCATATTTTTACTTGTACATATCTGGCATTGTTAATATTTGGTGATAGATCTCTCTCGAAAGAGCAGAAGGCCAATTCTCTCTTCAAAAGTAGTTCTGTTGTTACCTAGGAGCAAGCCTTCCGCAACCTTTAGTTCAATTCCAGTGCTGACATGGTCTTTCATGAACATTACAAAGACCAATACCCATCCTTATTGCTGGTTCAATATTGTTGTACGCATCTTAAAGGTTTTGTTGGAGATTTGGAAAACATGTATAGTGATGATGAGTTAGTGGATGAAGAGATTTTAGAAATTTTATATGAGATCTCATTTCAGAAAAATGAAATACAAACTAGCTATCTTCACATTCAAGAAAACTCTCAGTAGTTAATAATTTATTCCTTGACTGAAAGAGACATGAGCCAAAACTTTGATTCAACCAGCTGCATTTATTTTCCTGAAGTAGACGATAATTTGCAGCAGTCTTGTCAATATTTGTTTGACCAAGAAGGAAGGTGGGACAGTCAATCAAACCCTTCTTCGTATCATTCAGCCTCTGAAGTTTTGTTTCAAGATGAGGCTTCCTATTCCAAATCAGAAATTCATTTTTGCAGCAGCAATTTCCTTAAAGTTCTAATGCTTCTGTAGATGATTACATAAAGAATTCTGATTCTGGAAATTTTCAGTATTACAGTCCCTCCACATATTTATTTTCTGAAAATGAAATTAAGGAGAACTCAGACCTTGGATTAGAATTGGAAAAAATATATGAGCAGGAAGATGATCATCCCAGTGATGTAAAAGAAGGGGGTTATATTGTTGATGGTTTTTTCTGAAGATTGCAGTCAGCTTGTTAAAAATTATGTTAGTGATGGGTTTAAAGAAAATTTTAGTCTAATTATATAAAAAGGAAGAGAAATCATGCCATCAATCTCCGTATGTGGAAGAACCAACAATGTGCAATAAAGAAAGGGATCACAAAGAAGGAGATTAGAACTCTCAAAGGGATGTTTCTTTAAATCTCTCCAATTCAGAAACTTTTTGTCAAGAAGACATCTTTCTGTTTAATCTTGTTGAAAAACAAAATGATATTCCTTTTGAAGTGCTTGAGAAGAATGGAGTTGTAAATTTAGAAATATTAAATAAAGTTTTTGATATATCATTTGAAAAAAGGCATGAGAATTCCTTTCAAATCTCTTTTAAATATCAATCTGACAGTATACAAGAAGACTTACTTTTTGGACAGCCTTCTAATGGTATGAAAATGACAGAGTATGTTGAAGGTTGTCATGCTTTTTATGACCCAGTGGTTGAATATGTGGATATATTTTTCAGTTGGGGTGGTTGGTTGTGTTCTCACCAAAAAGATCAAATGCATTACAATTTTTTTTCTATTAGACTTGTATGTTATGATTTCACATAAGCATGATGAGAAAGAATTATTGGATAAATTGCTTAATTTGCTTCATTGGAAGTCAGATTTTGCTTGATTGGGAATTTGTGCTCTGTTAAGTAGGATAGGTAGGTATGAGTAAGCTCGACATGACAAGCATTTATTTCAGTAGTTTTTATTTTAGTTTTAGTTTCAATTGCAGTTCAGTTACAGGTTAAGGCTTGTAGTTACAATTGGTTTCTAGTTTTTGGAGTATGGACAGGTGACATGTTACAGGTTGACAGAGTGGGATTGGTTTGCAGAATGGTTTGAGTTGATGGTTGAGTTCAAAATAGGTTGAGGGTTTCAAATAAGGGTTGGGAATATCCCAATGGATTTGGCACCTGGTCTACGGAGTTCTTTGCTACCTCGCATGGAGGATAGCATTCCAAGTGGAGCCAGCTGTTAGCACTATTTTATGCCTGAGAGAATTGGTGTTGTTGCATTATGAAATCAATGATTTTGTTGGTGGTGGGCTAACTTTGGGTCTTGAATCATTTACTAAATCATTTAAGCAAATCCTTCAACCAAAGTCCAAGTGCATAGCTCCCAAGGAGTAATACACACATTGTTCCTTGATATACTATTGTAAAGAAAAGTTTCCTATGGCTAGGGTTAAAGAGGCCATCAACGTACTGGGGTTGAAAAAGAGATGCAAAATGTTCATCAAGAATATATAAGCAATTTCAGATATTGGATTGGTTCATACCTTAGCCAAACAAAGGTTGATCCAAGCAGCCCTTCAATCCTGTTCTTGCTCCTCTCGCTCCTCTTGCTCCAGGAGACTTTCAAAACAAATTATACCTTCCTCAAACCAATATGACCACATATAAAGAAATGATAATCAAATAAACATGAAATAATGATATGACTAACATCATCATATGATCATAAACAGATATTCAACCACACATTGAACAATTATTTGGGAAGAACATGGACATCAAATATTTATTCATCATGAAAAGAAGTACAAATATACCTTCTCTTAAAGTTTGGCACCACTCAAAACCTTGATTTGGTTTTGTTGCTTCTCTTCTCCAAGGAAATCAGCGTCCAAGATCTGCAACACAAGGGGATGATCACTAAGGCAAAGGTTGGGGAAAGAGAGCTCCAATTCCTCCAGCATAACAATGAAAAGATTCCTAGTCTCCTCTCATGGACCTCCCTACCTCTATTTATATTCTTTATGAAGAGATAGGGTCGAAGACAAAGTAGTTACAACTGAAGGAGTTAGTTGCATAACTACCCAAACTACTGAATTTCAAAAAAACATATTTTTTTAACATTTTTAGGAGGAATACGGAGGTTATGGAGACAATAGTCATGTATGCAGGAGGTATACATGGGTTTCAATGTAAATAGTCATGTATTTATGGCATACATGAGTATTATATATGACAAGTTGCATACAATACATTGGTTTCCTTAAGGCAACTCGTGTATGCATCAAAAACTCTCATTTTTGGGGTACTTATGGGAATTTTCAGACTTTGGTGTCTTCTCAAAAGTTTTAGCTGACTCAGATACCTTTATAATTGTGTAGAGATGAGGTCAAATGGTGTTACAAAAATCAATATATTGATCATCCACTTTAGGTGTTTTTTAGTGACTTTCATGAAGTGTCGACATGCGACGGAATCATAGGAAAGTGGTCACAGGAAGAGATGTGTCCTTTTGAGCTATAATAGATGTCCCCTAATGTATGAGGTTAGAGGGGAAGACCATAGTCAAAATACATTATAAAGGAAACAACTAATTATGGAGAGAGCAGAGAATCCAAGATTGAAAGGTTCAAACAAAAGTACCTAAAAAATAGATAAATGTTAGAAAAAAATTATCTCTAGGATAGACAAGTCCATATACAAATCATTGCCATAAATATATAGGTGGATCCAACATATGTATAAGTGATGAAACTATCATGGTCGCTAAATATGAAAAAAGGTTCCATATAAAATCTAAAGGAGCCATGGCCAAAAATGAACAAGGTGGATCCATGCTCCACAATTTATCATAGCCACAAGAATACAAGGTGGTTCTATGTCTCAGCAAAATGTCATATAAAATGTAACAAGGACTTCCATAGCTTGGGAAATAAAAAAATGATGATGCTACTATCAAAAAAATGATGATGCTACTATCAGCCCAAGGTCTTCAATCCAAACCGCCCAAAAGGTATGAATCCTAATGATGCGAATAAAGGAGTTGGAGTCAAACATGGAGGAAACCATTTGATTACCGGTCGATAATGAGAACCGTTAACAAATGCGATGGAAACCACCATTAACGAAAATAGTCCCTAAGGTACCTAGTACATTCTAACATGTGTGAATACAAGGAATTGAAGTTGAACACTTGAAGAACCCATCGATTAGGAGACAATGACATATTCCCACTACCCAATAGCAAGGGAAATTGCCATTGATGACTGCAATCCCCAAGGTACCGTCATAAAAATATAAATATCATTCCCAGAGCAAGATGTGTTCCAGTCGATAGGATGATATTTGTTGGAAGGAAGAAAATAAGGAATCCTCCATCATCCAACATGAGGTAACTTAAGGACTATTGGATCTAGAATTGGTACTGAATTTCACGACAAGGACCGCCAAAGACATGATGTAATGAACTGATACAAGGGAATGGCCGACACAAAAGGTCAAGGAAACTACAAAATGACTGACAAAGGTTTAATCCTTGAACAATGAGCATGACACAGAAGTGACTTAGGAAGATTTTGACACAAAAGGGACCAATGACAGAAATCTACAATGTAGGAGATATTGAGAGATTCCCCATATAATTGGAAAAGAGACCAACTGGAGGAGTAATAAACTCTAAATTGGGATAAGATAAAAAAACTAGGACCCAATTATTGATAGACTCAAAATTGGTGCTTTGTTCAAGGAAACGAGACGTGCTGCCATGATGTAAAGTACATGTGAATGAACTTCCCTTCCCCTCTTTCTTGTAAAGGTTTAACAAGTCCAAGAAATAAAACTCTGGACCCTCTTCATTTCTGGAAAGCTCGAAGAAGAGACATAAGAATACTTGATAAAGCATTGATTTGTGGATTTTACAAGCCTAAACTAGTAAATGTTTGTTGGTGTTTTGATAGTTTAGAAAGCCTGAAAACTCCAAATAAGACTCCAGAGGGGTGTTTTTTCGTACAATTTAGTCTCCTGAGGTCAAAAAAGTATAAAAAAAAACTATAGAAGAACTTTCTTAGCTTCCGAAGAAGTAAGGTGCACCTTTTTTGTACTTAGTTAGGAAGGTCTGAAAAAGGTTAAATTACCACCTACCCAATGCTCCTTCAAAAGCATCATATAGCCTAATTTTTACGAGTGTGAAAGAAGGAAAGATCACTCAGAAAGATCCATTTGATTACGACAAATGGGGCTTACAATAGTAAACTTGATGTTTTGTTCTTTAGGGTTTAACGAGCATGAGAAAGACATAAAGTACACTCAAAATATTTTTCATGTTTAGGTTCAGAGCACGAAAAAGAGAAAACTAAGTTCATACCGGGCACTCCTTTTCTATAAATTTAGTTCCTTAGGTCCGAAAAAGTGATAAACCTATGCCTGATAATACTCTTCTCAATTCCATAGAAAAGAGAGTGTTCCTTTCTAGTATTATTCCACATGGTCTGAGAAAGTGATAACCTACCACCAATGTGGATGCCCATTCACATGTTCTTAACGAGCCTAAATGGACAAGTTTACTCGGTAGTCAAGTCTATTTTGAGGAGTCAGACCTAGGCCTAAAGAAACTCAATATATTTCCTGTGAAGTTTTAACAATTCCAGAAAAGTCAACTCACGGCCTCCTTACTGTTTTTAACGAGCTTGAAGGAGATCAAACATAATGCTCTAAATGCGAGGAGACGAGTATCAGGGGAAAGTGAAACTAGTTCCAAGAATGAGGAAACAACCTATGCATAATGCAAGGAACATGAGCAGTGTTATCACCAACCTTGTACTTTCTTGTGTGAGGTAGATCCAGGATGGATGGTAGAGGGGCAAGCAACTAAGGAGGTGGAACCAAGACTGCCTAGACTCCCAAATGGATGGTTGTCACACCAATCAAGGAATTCTTTGCTTTATGTTATCTAAGTCCAAGACAACAATGGGGGAGACCCAGATCTACTCCCGATAGGAGAGATCAGACCTAGACACCATAATAGAGCAAATGTGGCTTTGAAGTACGTAAGTTGTTAGGTACATTGAAACCCTAGCTCTAAGGTTTATATACTAGAAACTGGTGAAGATGACCACTCCCTTGGGAAACATAACTATGGCAAGGTGAGAAAAAAAGAGATTTGGCACTATCTAGTACCAAGGAGATGTACTCAGTGGAAGATATGAAGGTGAATAGGTGTGATTGTTTGAGTCAACAAGGAACAACCAATTTCAAGGGGAAGAGATCAATTCAGGTATAGTACTAAGGATGGGAGATCAGGTCCTTTCATGTATTGGGAAATGGAGTCAATAGACACCCAACATTGAGGTAAACCCACCTAGGGTAGGCCCTAATCTGTGGACCCACATAAGTGTTTTAGTCCAGATGGCTCAGTTTGGGCAGAAATTCAGTTAAGAAAAGCTAGCGCTATGGTCGGAGAAGATAGATCTTTATATTTGATGCCTTTAGTAGATAATCAAATCAACATTGAAGGTGAAATGGGACCAGTAGGGGCTGATCTACACACTTGGTTCAGAGAAATTTGTAAAAAGCTCAGATCTTGAAAAGTTAAAGTTAATGACTGAGGATGATAGGGTGAAAAACTAATTTCTTCAGATCTAGGGAAAGGACGATGAATCCAACTCAGCGCTAGGTGTTTTCTGGAGTATGGATTACTCAAGACTTGATCTATCAGCCTATCTTGTCAGATTTCAGAAACAGTAAACTCTGGGAAGGTCCAGTTTTCAATGATGGCGCTAGGGTTGTTTTAAATCTAAAAGTCAGTTCTATGTCACATTGTCATGAATTTGGACAACATTGGGGGTGATTTGGATTGTGTGGGACCCAATATATTAGTCTATGAATTCAGAAGTCAGAAAAAGTCAAAACCCTAGCAGGTTAAATTTTCACTGGGGGCGTTATGCAGTTTTCAGAACAAAATTCAGATCTAGGTCAAACCTGCAGGAATTTGACCAATGTTACAGTATATTCAGTGAAGGGGAGTCCCAATATATGAAACCCAGTAGTGGTTTGGCCAAATATCAAACAGTTCCTGGATTTAGTAATTTTTTTAATGGATTTTTAGTATTTTCAGAATTTTCAGAAAAATGGAAGGAAAACAGGTACAATGGATTTAGATTTGTTAAGGAGAAAATAATTACCTATTGGATCGTACCTATAAATTCTTGTAGAAGTATTAATAGTGATGATCCTTGCTATCCTGATCATTTTTGGAAGATCCAAGTGATTTCTATGACAGATGTAAGCCCCAAGCCACCAATGCGCCCCCTACCCCGCATGAGCAAACATCAAAAATATCACATTTGCTAAGACAATATAAAGAAAATAAATGCTATAGTAAATTAAAAATAAGTAATCATAGATCACAATGAAACTAATGAAAACCCCTTGATCTAAGACAAAGATAACCGAACGAGTTGAGGTCTCCCTGCAAAAACACTCCAGCCAAAATGCCCTCTTGTAAACAAGAGAATCATAGCGAAAAAAATATAGATCTCACATGAATTTCCACAATTATAGGAATTAGAAGACTATCCAATCACCATTTGAGAACATCAGTTGCAAAGTAGATCCAGAAAATATCCACGAAAAATATTTCTATTATTCATATCCAAGAGCCAAAGACCCCTTATAAATGAGAAGCTCTCTCCTTTAAATAGAAATGAGAGAACCACAATCATAACTAAATCCTAACCACTTTCAAAACGAGTGGCTATGATTAAAAGATAAAATATTCTAATCAATGGTTGAGATGAGCTCAACACACAATACACGTATCAATATAACCATAAAGTACCAAAGTGGACTAAATTACCCATAAAGAGGGTACCCCACTCAACAAGAAATAAACAAAGCACATGGTGGGTTGATGGAGTGTTAAATAACCCTGTATGGGTGCCCCATGGCACAATAAAATAATATAACATTTTAATTATTTGACTTTGTGCCTCCTTGAGGAAATTGTGAGCCTCCCAAAAGCTCCAAAAAAAATATAAAATGCCCAAAAAATAGGTGTGGGCCCAATCAGGTGCTGTAACTGCTGGAGAAGGTGTGGAGGACATCAGTATCATCATCATAACTCATCCCATGTCATTTTATTACCTTATTAGCCCAAATCAATTTCTTCATTAGCCATTTAATCACTTTTTAATTTGCCTTGAGAAACGTGATCCTTCCAAAACAACCTCCTAGGGTGCATGCGTTGTCAAACTGATCCCACCAAGATATCTGGGATGGGGTTACTATGGTATAAACAAGTGGCTGCACCCCATATGTCCATACAACACCCTAGAATATCGAAATAAAACATCTCCCTGCTCAGACACATCATCCTGTGAAGCAAAAATGCATCATAAAGGTAAAATGAGCCTGATCATTTCTGCAAGTCCCCGAAACTGAAAATAAACTATCTCATTTGACTCAGAGAGTCCAAATCCATCGAGGGTGTATACTCATACCCCTATTAGGTCTTTATCTAATCATCAACCATATCTAATAGACAATATAACCATCTATAAATGATCAGATACCAATAATATAACTCAGATTATCATCCATATGCTACAAGTGTTATAAGGCTAAGACATGCTCTACAACTCATTTAAGCAACAATCACAACAAGTAGAAATCATTTCACTAGTGGTACCTCAACCAAATACATATATAAGGATTTATTTATTATTACTCAAACTAGACTTTCAGGACTATACTCACTTCATAGTTGTAGTCAATTTGCTAGTGAGGGGTTAAGGATGAAATTGACAAGGCTAAGGAAAAGCATGAATATCTAATTAACATCATGAAACTTTCAATTTGGAAGGGGAATACTCACTATAACCAGTGCTAGACAAACAACACAAGGAATGGCAGTTGCTCACAAATGGTTGAGTTGTTTAGAGAGTGATTATTCAACTTAGACATCATGTCTACATCAATCTTGATCCAGTTTCATTAGAATCACCAATTTTATTTCCATGGCCTTTTTGGCCTATATGACCCTTTTGGGACTTCACTAGTGCTTAAAAGCACAGCTAATTGTAGCTTTCATCCATGACACATTTATATTGATAAGGTCAACGATATTTGGATATAGCATATTTTAACCATTGCTTTTTGGACCTTTTCTTATACCCCTCAAGGGGTATTTTAGCATTTCATTGCTCTTGCCCTTTTTCACATATGTTAAGAAACATAGTTTTAGGATTTTCATTTTCCATGGGAGCATATATAATATTTCCAATACAGGTAGTACATGAGCTTTTAGTTTTAGCCAACAACATCTCAAGTGACCAGCGAGAGTTCTTCTTAGTTGCAAACATTGGGACAACCGACCAGAATGATTTAGGCATACAATCCAACTCACCAAAGGCAAGTTATATCACCAACTGAGAGCTGAGACACAATATAAATAGGGAGGCTTATCAAACAAAGGTTCTAGCGAGGAAAAAGGTCCTCCATGCCATAATTCAAGAAGTCAGTTGGGTTGAAAACTAAACTGGAAGGTAATGGATGGGTGGAGACAATGAATGCCGAAGCCAACACGAGCAAGCCAAAACAATGGTTGGAATGACTACCTCTATTCTCCCTAAGGAGGGTAAAACCAATGAGTATAGATCGAGAACTTCAAAGTTAGAGAAGGGACATCAATACATAAATACAAATACATCCAATTCCATATAATTATGACCGCCAGATCATGACACCACATGTTAATACATGTCACAAAAATGAGTATAAGAGCAATGATAACCACAACACAATATAAAAAACTGAGTCATAATCATGCAATATAATCCATCTGAAATACCATATGTCTAATGAGAAAGCACTTATATAAAACTGGGCATCAATAACTGCTCTGTAATGACTAAATGGCTACATTGGTCCTCAAATCTGACTGTCCTAAGACTCAGTATTAACATGGGAGATTACAATAGTTCACTAATACAATAATGATCCGTCAAAACTACTCATCTTGGCATATCATATGTAAGATATCTGGCTGAAAAAATGTATCATGTCTGAAAAATAGAATATGGTATCATGGCTACTATATATGTGATAACATCTGGCTCTAGCTGGGACAAGTGGTCTGCTGGAAAGAGCGGTTGAGAACCTCAGAATCTTTGGTCCTCATACTCTTCTTCTCGCATCCTCCATCAATCCATCCAGCTCTACAACTACTACCAACAATGTCCCTGACTACCTGCAGCATGTCGAGAGCTATACCAAAGTCACATACCGGTCATCAGAACAATATGTGGATAATATATAAAATAATGAAAATAAAATGCATGAAACTAAAAAGCAGAAAATAAATCTAATCTATAACATAACTTTCAATAAAAGTTTGATTTTTTATTTTACAGAATAACAAAATTGCATTTAAAGCTTCAAAGGTGAGCTTCACAAAAATGAGAGATTCTACACTACTTCCAGGAAAGGCTTATTTCATCTTGCCTACCCTACTCTAACCAATTTGGACAAGTGTTAGGTAAAATCATAAATCCAATGCAACCACTTACTGAATGAATCCATTGATATTTCTTTACAGTTAATGATACAACAAATCAAAGATGGCTTGTAAGTAATGTAAATGAAAATCAAAGCCATTATAACTTGTTATTTGAAGATCGATGAAAGACATGGATAAAGAGAAATGAAATCATGCTAGGGATGAAATTTATTGTTACAAACTTCTTCTACCCATATGTCGATAGGATCATAAAATATATGCAAGTTTAGATTTGTTGAAATAAAATAATACGATACATGATTCATCCCCCCTAGGCCATGATTGTTTCCCTCCTCTTTCTGGTGAGCACACTCAATCATACTCACATCATGATCAATGGTGAAGAAAAATAGGGACAAGTTAGAGATCATTAAACAAAAAATTGAGATTAACCCCATTTTTTGTTTATACAATGAGAAAATATGGAATTGGTCTTTATAGAGCTTTTGATTCACCCAATCAAAGAAATTAGCAAAGTTGAAAGAATAATGCACCAAGGATGAAAGGAGGTAAAATGTTTTACCATTTACCATTTGGCATATTCGAGACTTTGTACCACGTGATACCATAGAGGAATTCAAAAGTTGGGATGGGAGGGTGGATTGACAAATTAATACTTGATTTGTATCACCAAAATATGTTAACACCAATCTTGCATGTGATATGGGACATTTGCTAGAGAAATTCGCAAGATTGAAACTAACATCCCAAGAAATAGACTCACTATGATTAATATCCTCAGCCAAATCACCTTGATCAAAAGTATGATGGGGAATGGTAGAAGCATTACAAGAATCATTCCTTGGAGGCTCTTGATGATTATTTGGACACAAATTCCAATTCAACAGATGTGACAAAGAAGGCTCTAGTTCAAGCTCGCTTACTAGTATAACATCACCATGTGGTTGTTCTTCTTGAGATTGATCATCATCATTCATTTGATAAGGAAAAATATCACTATGTTCATTTCTATCCTCACAAAATTGGTATTCAACTACAATATGACCACATGATTGCTCCTCAACAGAAGTTTTATTAATTTCAAACATTTCTTCTTTTGTAGTGATATTATCAAGCTCTGAATCCAGATTGGGATAGGTTGGATACTGACTCAAATTATCATAAATTAGGCAATGACCTTGGAGTTTCTCTTTTAAAGGCTCTTTAATGATCTCACCAATGAAAATCTCAACTATAGATGTTTCTTGATGGTGCATGTTAGGTTCCCTTCCATGGATTAGATCTAGGATTTGCTCTGTGAATGCTTTGCGTAATAATAACAGAGTATTTGATATGATTTGATTGATATCCCTCTTAGTTTCATCATGAGGTTTTGAAACATTATAATTCTCAAAGTACTCTATAACATTCTTATGGATTGTAGGCATGATCATAATTTGGAACATATCAAAAGAGGAATGGTCCAATTGACAAAGCAGTTCATCAATATATTCATTATCAATGACAATATCATTGCTAGACTGACACTCTAAAATTTTATTAGTGTTCCTACTCCAACTATAAATTAACAAATTAGTGAACATGTCATACCCAGTGATGGATCTTGGTGTTAAATGATCAAACCATAGTTGAACATCCCCTTGCAAGGATTCTCCTATGGCTTGCATATAAACATCTTCATTGTTTGCACCTCTAGATTTCATGTAATCCCACAGAATATCCAGATGACTTTCAATAGGTATATCCTTATTTCCATTGAACCGAGGCATCCTCCCAGTGTGATTGTTTGGCATAGGATGAGGTGCCCCTGATATTTTAGAAAAGTCAAAAGGAGATCATTTGTCTTGTTTTTTCATAGCTCTAGTTACTTGGCTGCTATATGGATTTGACTGGGGATGAATTCTAGGTTCATGGCAACTTATAGGTTCACTCAGGATGGTTGGGAAATATTTGTTGCATGGGTGAGGAATTTGGTGGGTATCATAAATATTGTGATAACTAGATTCATACCCACAGACATGCTCAAGATCATCCTCATACGCATGGTCTGACCTCCATCTATCCCTTTCGTTTATCTGTCTACTAGTTTCAATCATGTTCTTAGTTAATTCCTTCATGTGCTTCAAAAATACATCTGAATTCATTAGGATTTATGGTATGTTCTAAGAAATTAAGAATAATATGTTGAGTACGGTCCTCAATGGAGTCGCAAGGTGGAGTTTCCAGGTGAACCACACAAGTAATTCACCAATAAGAGATATGTCCCAGTGAAAGGTGAGGTATGTTGAACCAAGGTGGGCCTCTACCTTCCCCGACAACGGTGCCAAAATGTTGGCAAAGAGAACAGGAGTATAGCTTGAGCAAAAATGTCAAGCTAGGGTAGGCCTCTACCTCTCCGGTAATGGCGCCAAAATGTTATCACCAACCTTGTAGTTGCCTGTGTGAGGTAGATCCAGGATGGATGGTAAAGGGGAAAGCAACTAAGAAGGTGGAACCAAGACTGCCTAGACTCCCAAATGGATGGTTTTCACACCAATCAAGGCATTCTTTCCTTTATGTTATCTAAGTCCAAGACAACAATGGGGGAGACCCAGATCTACTCACGACAGGAGAGATCAGAACTAGACACCAAAACAGATCAAATGTGGCTTTCAAGTACATAAGGTCTTAGGTACATGGCAACCCTATCTCTAGGGTTTAGGTACTAGCAACTTATGAAGATGACCACTTCCTTGGGAAATGTAACTATGGAAGGGTGAGCAAAAAACAAAGTTGGGACTGTCTAGTACCAAGGAGATGGACTTATTGGAAGATATGAAGGTGAACAAGTGTGATTATCTGAGTCATCAAGGAATAGCCAATTTCAAGGTGAAGAGGTCAATTTAGGGCTAGCGCTAAGGATGGGAGATCAATGCCTTTCATGTATTGGGAAATGGAGTCAGTATACACCTAGCATTGAGGTATACCCACCTAGGGTAGGCCCTAATCTATGGACCCAGATAAGTGTTTTGGCCCAGATGACTCAGTTTGGGCAAAAATTCAATCAAGGAAGGCTAGTGCTAGGGTTGGAGAAGACAGATCTATAGATCTGAGGCCACTAGCAGATAATCAGCTCAGCATTGAAGGTGAAATGGGACCAGGAGGGGCTGATCTACACACTTGGTTCAAATAACTTTGGAAAAAACTCAGATCTTGAAAAATTCAAAGTTGATGATTGAGGATGATAGGGTGAAAAATTAGTTTCTTCAGATCTAGGGAAAGGAGGCTGAATCCAAATCAGCATTAGGGGTGTTCTAGAGTGCTCAAGACCTGATTTATTAGCCTAGCTTGTCATATTTCAGAAACAATAAACTCCAGCAAGGTCTAGTTTTCAGTGATGGCACTAAGGCTGTTTTCAGTCTAAAGCTCAGATCTAGGTCACATTGTCATGAATATGGACAACGTTGCGGATGATTTGGACTATGTGGGACTTGATCTATTAGTCTATGAAGTCATAACTCAGAAAAAGTCAAAACCTTAGTAGGTCAAATTTTCAGTGGGGGCGCTATGCAGTTTTAAGACCAAAATTCGGATCTAGGTCAAACCAGTAGGAATTTGAATAGTGTTGCAGTATATTTAGTGAAGGGGAGGCCCAATCTATGAAACCCTGCAATGGTTTGGCCAAAGATCGGATAGTTCCAAGATTTAGTATTTTTTTAAGGGGTTTTTAGCATTTTAAGAATTTTTAGAAAAATGGAAGGAAAATAGGTACAATGGATTCAGATCTGTTAAAGAGAAAAGAATTACCTATTGGATTATACCTGTAAATTCTTGTGTAAGTCTTAACAGTGATTATCCTTGCTATCCCGATCAGTTCTGGAAGATCCAAGTGATTTCTATGATAGATGTAGTCCCTAAGCCACCAATATGCCCCCTACCTTGCATGAGCAAATGTCAACAATATCATATTTTCTAAGACACGATAAATAAACTAAATGATATAGGAAATTAAAAATAAGTAATCATAGATCACAATAAAACTAATGAAAACCCCTTAATCCAAGACGAATATAACCGAACAAGTTGACGTCCCCGTATAAAAATGCTCCGGCCAAAACGCCCTCTTATAGACAAGACAATGATAGAGGAAAAAATACAGATCTTGTATGAATTTCCACAATGCTAAGAATCAGAAGACTATCCAGTCACCATTTGAGAACATCAGATGCAAAGCAGATCCAGAAAATATCCATGGATATATCTTTCTATTATTCAGATCCAAGAGCCAAAGACCCCTTACAAATGAGAAGCTCTCATCTTTAAATAGAAATGAGAGAACCACAATCATAACCGAATCCTAACCATTTTCAAAATGAGTGGTTAGGATTAAAAGATAAAATATTCTAATCAATGGTTGAGATGAGCTCAACACACAATACACGGATCAATATAACCATAAAGTACCAACATGGACTAAATCACCAATAAAGAGGGTACCCCACTCAACAAGAAATAAATGAAGCACATGGTGGGTCCATGGAGCGTTAAATAACTCCCCATGGGTGCCCCATGGCACAATAAAATAATATAACATTTTAATTCTTTGATTTTGTGTCAACTTGAGGAAATCATGAGCCTCCCAAAAGCTCCAGAAAATAATATCAAATGCCAAAAAAATAGGTGTGGGCCCAATCAGGTGCTGCAACTGCTGGAGAATGTGTGGAGAACATCACTCTCATCATCATAACTCATCTCATGTAATTTCCTTGCCTCAGTAACCCAAATCGTTTTATGTCGAAACAACCTCCTAGGGTGCTTGCATTGTCAAACTGTGCACACCAGGCTCTCTAGGATGGGGTTACTATGGTACAAAAAAGTGGTTGCACCCACTATGTCCATACAACTCCCTAGGAGATCCAAATAAAACATCTCCCTTCTTAGACACATCATCCTGTGAAGCAGAACCGCATCAGAAAGGTAAAATGAGCCTAATCATTTCTGTAAGTGCCCGGAACTAAAAATAAGCTATCTCATTTGAATCAGAGAGTTCAAATCCATTGAGGGTGTATACTCATACCCCTCTCAGGTCTCTATCTGATCATCAACCATATCCAATAGACAATATAACCATATGTAAATGATTAGATACCAATAATATAACTCAGACCATCATCCATCTGTTGCAAGTGTTATAGGGCTGAGACATGCTCTACAACTCATTTAAGAAACAATCACAACAAGTAGCAATCATTTCACTTGTAGCACATCAACCAAATACATATATAAGGCTTTATTTATTATTACTCAGACTAGACTTTCAGGACTATACTCACTTCATAGTTGTAGTCAATTTGCTAGTGAAAAGTGAAGGATGAAATTGACAAGGCTAAGGAAAAATATGACTTCCTACTTAAAATCATGACACTTTGGATATGGAATGGGAATACTCACTATAACCAATGCCAGATGTTTATGCCAGAAATTGTTTCCATCCTACAACAAAACAAGCCAACATAATCTCAAATATTCAACCAAACAAAACTAGGTTTTTAGGGTTTTTTAAAAGGTTTTCTGGTTGTGAATTTTGGTAACAAGAGGGAATACATTCATAACCCAAATAGGGACTAAATCACAAGTAAAGAAGAACTGAGATGCATAATATAGTAACCATGTATCCAACAGAAAATAACATTGAAGTTCATCCACAACTGGCAAGCACTACAAGCATAAAAACTATAAACCAGCAATGAAATTAACAATTGTGTAGCTAAACAAGCTAGAAATGGAGCATATATTTCATAATCAGTTCATCAAATACACATGAGAGTCAAGTACTTAGCTTATCAACAAGTCAGGAGACCTCCTATAGCCATCCAAAAGTCCAACCCCTCTTCTGTACCTTTGTCCCTCTTTTATAATTACCAATAATTAGTTCTATATTCCATTCATAAGGTCAAAATTGAAACTACCCAGCATTTACATTAACTAACTTTCAACTAATTGACTAAAAATAGCAAAATCAGATTCCTGGTAAATATGGTGAATTTCTGAAAAATAGGTGTCAAAGAAAATTCGATATCTCTGAATCCCTAACACCTGTGTAAAAAATGAGAGAGGGTTTTGTGAATGGTTCCATGGTGGACAAAAACCTCTCTTTGTTTTTAAAAATTCATCTCCAATAAATCAAAATATTCCCCACAAGATGAACACTAAAATAAGAAAATATTAAATATTTTTAAAACCCTGAAAAATAGGATATAATGATTAAACTGAATCTTTCAAACCTTAACCTTTCTTGAAAAACTGAAAGAGGTTTTTGTGAATGAGGATATTATGAACCAAAAACTCTTTTTTTCTTTCTAAAATTCATCTCCATAAGGTCATGGCATGCATTCAATTTCAATAACCCAAAACACGAAAAACAGAGCAAAATTCTCAATAATCTTTGCATTTCAATATCCTCTTTTTCATCTGAAATTTCTTCTGCATGTACAATCTTTTCAGCAACAAATATCTCTACTGGTGCTTCATTCTGAAGAGGCTAAGTCTCCTTGTGAATAAATTGCAAATTTTTGTTCTCACTGTCATCTGGATGCTGCTTAGATTCACAATCTTCTTTTGTATGTTCTGCAACTTCCTCTAATTTGACACATTCTTCATCTTCAACCTTCACTTTTTCTCTTAATTTTCTGATCAAGGTTTGTTCCCTATCAAATTGCTTTCTGGTAGACTGTCCTTCTTGGTTATTCTGGAACCCTGACAAAAAGACAAAAGTATTCCCAAGTCTTTCCTTCTTTCTGCAGAACACTGTTTAGGTTTTCTGTACCACAAACCTCCATCTTCCATGAACTGATCTTCCAAGAAATTATCTGTAATTTCAGTTCTCTCATATGTATCCCTAGATCTCTGGCCTTTATCAATCAGATCTAGATTTTCAAATTCCCTTATTACAGCTGATGAGGATTGTTCTGATCCATTCAGGTTGTTTGATGCCAGTATAATGTTGCTTGATGTATCTTGAAAACTCCTATTGGAGTCTTCAATTTCTTCTTCATGCTGGGTTTGTATATGTGGTTGTCTATGGGGCATATCCACCTCTACTTTCTAGTTATCTAAACCCCTTTCTTTGATATTTTGAAAGAACTCTGAGTTCAGCTTTTTGTCAGACAAGTTGGAGACTCTCTTTTTTTAAAATTACTCACTGGCTTGTCAATTTTACTTTTACTGCCTTGGAAACTCATCATATAATTAGATACTTGATATGCATTGTTCATTGCATCTTTGCTAGAAGAACTGAATTGTCACATTAACTCTTCATTCTATCCAAGAGCATTCTGTCGGAAAGAATATCAACAATTTATTGTCATACTGTCCCTAACTTCATAATCTTTTGAGCACATCTTCATTCATGTCATCAGATGAAGGTATCACTACCACCTCATCGCTATCATCATTTATCATTTTCATATCAACTACTGCTCAAGAATATGGTCATAATTTCATCATGCCAATGAACAAAAGATCTGCTCATGTGCTGCTCATGCCAATCACCAATAGCCTGCTCTTCAAAGATTTTCTTATAACATCAAGTTAGCCAAATATTTGCTCAATACCATGTTGCTTGCATCAAGTCATCAATTTTTTGTCCACACACTAATCATTACATACACATCAAGGATCTGCTCATGTACTTCTCAATCCAAATCACTGCTCAGGACAACATACAAAGTTGTCTGATCATATGCTCAATATGTCTTTATTCTAAGCTTTCGCTGTCAAGTGTATACAACTCAGTCCAATCATAAAGAGATCTGCACTAGTAAATTTTGTTGTCAAGGGAAATCAAGTTCACAATCCAGGCCAACCTCAACGTACCATCATGTGTTATTAGGTCTTTGAGGTTTCTTCAACAATTGTCCAAATCAAATTTCAATCTATGCTCTAACCACTACACATTTAGCTAGACAAAGTACTGAGATCTATCGGCAAAAATTCTTTAGGATGTCTGCAATAAGTGCTTACTTGGATTAAGATTGAGATCACTTCTTCACTATGCGAAGGGAATCACTCACACATCACTGTCATCATCATCATGATTGACTTATACACCACTGTCATTGTTTAACTACTATTAAATGAAGCAAGCCACTATCATCATCATGAAGTGTCAACCATATCAAGAGTTTGTTCATCACAACTATTTTCTCATATCCTCTTCAGTCATATCAAGAAATTTTTCACATCCACTACTCATGCCAAAAGAATCAGGTTATTTCCCAAGCATATGACATGACATGGAAGAACCCAAATATTTAAACATGGAAAGTTTCAGGTTTGTGTATACTTACAGATACCCAAGAGTTATCAAACCTTGGGACTGTACACTGTGCATGTCACTCTTCAAAACTTTGTGAATATGTCTTGCACATCAAACTATGGACTGTGCATCACTTGGACTATGTATGATATGGACCCCTTCAAAGTCAAACCCCGAGCTATTTGTATACTCCCTTAAAGCTTGGATTTTTGCACTGGCTGTGAGGAACCTTGGTGGATTGCTCACCACTCCACAAACTCAGGATCTTTATATGTTGTGAAAGGAACCCAACCACATCCAAAACTTTGACTCAGATTGTTTTAGGATCCACAAAACTCAGACAGTGTGAGTGTATGCTGGTCAAAAATTCATTTAAAACTTGACCGTGTCTTTACTATAGATAGCCTCAAAATCAGGACTATATGAGAATCTCAAAGCTTGGACTATGTGTTGGTTACAAACCCAAGACAAGTCCAAGAATGGACTGTCATAACCCATAAAAAATTTAGACTGTATTTGACTGCTGCTTATTCACAGAAAACACCTTAGTCCACTGCTGCAAAATTCACCATGAAAAAGCCTCAGATCTATTGGTGCAAATGTTGGTAAGAAAAAAAATCAAACCCCCAAAAAAATATTTTACTGCATCTAGAGAAACTCGGGTCTGCTCCTCTTTTACTACTGAGAATAGGAGACAGTCCGAAAATATTACTGAAAATAGACAGCCCAAAATTACGTTGCTAGCAAACTGATTTTTCACGGAAGCATCCTGAAATCATCCCTACAATAGCTCGAATTTCTAAATTGGAAAATGGCTAAGAGATATATTCCTGTTGCAACCCCAAGAGACTCTTAGAGACAGCCAAGAAATTGCCTCAGTAATGACCCACGAAATTACAGAGATTAAAATAACTTAAAAAATTTTCAGTCTACTGTAGCTGCTACAGTACCCGAAATTCTCCTCAGTGAGCCGCCCGAAATTCCTCGGAGACACCACAAATTTTTCTACCTTAAATGAGGTCATTTGCTGGTTCTATATACTCATTTTTCAAGATATTTTCACTGAGCCGACCTGCTATTCAATTTCAATGTTTAATTTTTCTTTTTAGTTTTTAATATTGAGCCGACTTCAAGATGTATTTCAATATTTTATTTTGACTTTGATCTTTAGTTGGAGCTGACCTATCTATGTTTTCATTTAATTAAAAAATCTTCTAAATCTTAGCCAATGTCTTCAATGTGTCATGTCCATGAGTCATTACCATTTTAAGGATATCATCCACCTTTTATGTCACATATTCTTGCTATTTAGATGGTCATAAGGGTATGTCTTCAAGTCACCAACACCTCAATAGTCATAAGAGGGACCAAGGGATCTTATTCAAAATATTTGGGTATCAAGGTCTTCACAAAGGTTCCATGACTTCACTAAGTCATCAATGACAATATCTTCATGTCACCTAACCATGTAAGTGCAAGTAGTGGGCTCCATGACCTTTGCAAGGCCATTAAGGTCTTCATCTAGTCATCAATGACCCCATCATCTCTTTCAAGAGTTTAAGAACCATTAAACCATAAAGTGTGGGTCCAAGGACTTCTTCATGGATTCTTCATAAAGAAAGGGGCTTCATGGGCTTCTTCAACCATCTTAACCATGCCAGGAGACCTCCAAGGGTCAAGATCCATCATGCTACCTATTGTGGGGTTGCCATGCCTTCTCCTAGGGTACCGTGACATCATCATAGCATGAATGACCATAGAATGGGTAATTAATGCTTCTTCAACCCGTTTAGGGCTTCTCCAACTTTTGCAAGGTCTTCAAGACCATCTCTAGGGTCTTCAATGCCACTAGCAGGGTCTTCAACATCTTTAGCAAGGTGGCAGCTTCAAGATTCATCCTTGTGGGTACAAGGACCTTGTCAACTGGGTACAAGGTGCTTCAAGGAAAAAACCCACTCTGTAAGGGATCAAAGCACCGCAGGTGGGACTTGGTGGCATCAATGACATCCCGTGGGGCCACTACAAGTCCATGTTAGCATCAATGACAATTTCATTAACAGAGTGGAGAGCAGGCTCCATAGTCTGTATAGGATGACTCACCTAGTCAACTGTTGGGATCAATTCCCAAGAAGTTAAGCATGAAAACAGAGGCTGCTTATCAGTAGCAACTGAACACATAGGACATGAGGCCACATAGCTCACCTGTGGCAAGGTAGTGTATATAGAAACTCTAGGAATCAACAAAAGGAAAGGCCTAGTGTCTATTTGGGTCAAGAGAGGGATCAAGAAAATTCAACTGATCGATAGTGGCAATTTCTTCGCCATGATTAAAGTATGTCACACGAAATAATGTTGAAACCACTGCTTGCATGGCATAGACATAATCATGTCCAATGAGCATATTTAAGTCGAAGGGGTCTTCTATCACCATGAAGTCAACTAAGATGGTTTTCCCACCCAAAGTAATAGGTGTTTGAGCAAGAATTCCCAACGCTATACAAGTTATTCTATGAAACACCAGTAACTGATGAGCAGTCAACACAATCCTAGGAGATCCCATGCCTCACCAAGCATGAGCAGACAAGATACTAACTGGGGCTCCTTCATCAACAATAAAACGAGCAATCGTGTATTGTCCAACTTTGACCTTTATTTCAAAAGGTACGTGAGAAGGAAGGCACAACTCAACAATGCTATCCCAAATAAAGGAAGCAATCTGAGAGCTTAGTGGGGGTTGATACGAAGTGAGTTCAGTGCCCCCTTGTTCTGTAAGTTCTGAACTGGTACTGAACAAAATGTGACTAGCAGACACTTCACTCTCGAAAGGAAGAGTGGGATTGATCGATACTAAAATCGATTCAACCACTTCTTGAAAGTCACTCTCTGAAGGGAGAGTGGGATTGACCAAATGTGACATTGGTTCAATCACATTGGGATCACTCTCTAAAAGAAGAGTGGGATCGAACAAAGTTGATATTGGTTCGACCACTTGATCAACCAAAGGTTGAGTAGTTTTTTGAGAAACTATAGGTTGTTTAGCAGAAGGGAATTATGAAGTCCCAGACCACACTCTTTGTACCTCTGCAATAGCAAGGCACTGATGAGTAAGATAATCTCCCTCACATATATTATAAGGGAACTTAAGTTTGCACTTCAAACGACCAGTTTTCTCAATAGTGTCAACATGACTAGTAGTGGCTAACTGTTTTCTCTCAACATGACCTACAGATGTTTAGATTCCCCCCCAGCATGACTGTTAGAGGTTGGGTGACTGGGTCCAACCTCACTAAGGGAGGTTGGTTGTTGAAAAACATCAGAATGTTAAAAAATGGGATGACCATGAAACCAAACTCTTCGCACCTCTGTGATAGAAGGGCATTTATAAGTAAGGTGGTCTCCCTCACAAAGCTTACAAGGAAACTTGGGCTTGTGTTTTGAACGGTTAATCTTTTCAATAGTGTCAACATGAGTCATAGTGGTTGACTAATTATCTTCAGCATGAACCACAGAGGCTGAGAGACTGCCCCTAGCATGACCTGCAAAGGCTGAGAGACTGGGTCCAACATGACCTGCAGAGGTTGGATGGGCACCACCAGCATGAACAATAGAGGCTGAATGGTTAGGATCAACATGATTTGAAACAATTGAGTCTATGCCCCCAACATGAACTTCAGAGGCTAGGTGGATGGATCCAACCTAACTTGCAGAGGTTGGATGGGGAGGTTCAACTTGAGCATCAAAGGTTGAATGGGTGCCCTCATCATGAACTACAAAGGCCGAGTGACTAGATAAAAGATGACCTGGAAAGGTTGGAAGGATCCCACTAGCATGATCAATAAAGGTTGGATGGTGAAGATCAACTTGACTTGTATAGGTTGAGTGCTTAGATCCAACATGACATGTAGAGGCTGGATGAGTGTCACCAACATGGACTACAGAGGATGGGTGCTGAGGTTTAAATTGACATACAGAGGTTGAATGGGTTCCCACTTTCTAATGTGTCTTCTTCCTATTCCTCCTTCTTTTACTCCTTTTAGACTACCGGTTACTAGTACGAGTCCTTTCACCGCATGAGGTAGAAGGAGTAGGAGAATTAACTACAGGTGAAGGGGTAGTAATGTTTTGATGCCCTTGATATAAAGAGCTTAATTGAGAAGCATCAGAATCATTCATGATACTTGGAGTGGAAAACAACCACACCGGTAGCCCTAGGGTGAATCCAAGTAGATTTAGGGTGGCCATTAAAGGAACACTAGCATTCCCTATGAGAGGAATAGTACAAAGAGTTACCAGTAAGGGGATCTCTTGGTTGGTGTTCAAAGGGGTGTTATCCATAGTTTCAAACTAGGAGACAAAGTATGAGGTTGACATGAAACCAAAAATAGAAAGCACACACCTAAAATAAAACTAAGTACAGACAAACCACACAGCACTCACTAAAAATTCCTAAAGCCAAATAGACAAACAAGGATAAGATATTATTTCTAGAAGAAAGCTGATAGATATTTACTTGGAACCCCTATAGATTTTCTTAGGAATAAGCATAGGAATCACCCACCACCCTCCCACACTTTCTACCGGGGTTACTTTCCAATCCCGTCCAAGGTCAACCAAAAATAGCCTTCCGGTGTACCTATGTATGAACCCTAGATGTCAAAGAGACTAAAGGCTACCTCAACTATATTGACAGTCTAGGGTAACAGTTGCAAGCCTGGTTTGTACTCATGGGTAGGGTAGCAAATCCTAAAACCCTGTCTTAGAAAGAATCCCCAGATGCACAAAAACCTTGGTCTACGATTTGACAAGGAATCAAAGGGTTATCTCCTCAGTCCAAGCCTCCAAGTGGACTCATGCTTAAATCCCATTTTAGAGGAGCTTCCTAGATACAATGAACATAGAAGAGGATTTACCTAGTGATTGGCCAACTACATTGGATTTTAAACACTTGTGGAGAGTTGAAACTCCCTAATCCACAAGTCTAGCCTAAGCTAGTTGGTGTAGGAGCCTATAAAATAAAACTTACTAATAATTTTTAAATTATATTGTTTATTTTAAAAGGTTGTTTTTAGTGAGAGGGTAAATGGCATGAAACTTATGTGGTGTTTTGACTCAAAGTTGAAACAAAATGACTAAGAAAAGAGAAATGAAATGCAAAAAGAAAAAACTATTCTCTTCCTTTTTTCAAATAGAAACTTGAAAGCCACAAAAGAACAATTTCTTTTTATTTTTTTATTTTAAAAACTATGATATGCCATGCACTATAGACTAAAAACCTAATATACATGCATATAAAGCAAACATGTGTTGTTTTTCCTTTTTTTTTTAATAAATTCAAAATAAAAAACAGTCGATCAACTAATGCAAGTAATTAATGTAAGCAAAGCAAATAGACAACTACTCTACACCCCACAAACAAACCCTAGGTTTCCCTAAAGTTGGATATAACCTCTCTTGAAAGGAAGGCTCACAAAGGTAAACAATCCAATAACTTTTGAATGAAGAGACCGAGAATAAAGAATGACATAAACAAAGGTCAATAAGTCCCAAGAATCAATCTAATCCTACAAACAAAGTCTCCTCAGTACCTTGTCCAACAAGGTCAAGCGAAAGAAGGAGGTGTGGGGGAAGGAAGCAAAAACAAGTTTAAAGACTTGAAAGAGACCTAAAATATAGATAAAGAGCACCTAATAGAGATAAGAAAACCTCTCAGGAGTCATGCACATGCAGAGGACCCTTGAAGACCCTACAAATAGCCCTCAAATCACCCAAAAACCCTAAAAAATGATGAAAAAACACAAATTCAGGTGCATACGCGGGTTGCGTTAAGGAAAGTGACATATGAAACATGGATTGTAGGTAGTGAAAGTCACATATACAACATAGACACATTAATGTCTAGCCTAACAGTCACGTATGGATGAGAAAAGGCACAAAAAGGGTCAAAAAATGACCTAGGAAGGCAGGAAAGATGTTCCAACAGAATCAAAAGGTGTTCCTAAATTGTAAGAACGACCTGAAACCTTACAAAAAGAAAGAATAAATATAGAGAAACCCAAAACAAACAATGCTCTCCCCAATGGAGTCACCAGTTCTGTTGTTCAGCAAGCATATATAAGCAATATCATAGATTGGATTGGTTCATACCTTAGCCAAATGAAGGTTGATCCAAGCATCCCTTCAATCCTCTTCTTGCTCCTCTCACTCCTCTTCCTCCAAGAGACCTACAAAATGAATTATACCTTCCTCAAAACAATATGAACACATATAAAGAAATGATAATCAAATAAACATGAAATAATGATCTGACTAACATCATCATCTGGTCATAAACATAGATTCAATCACACATTGAATAATTATTTGGGAAGAAGAAGGACATCAAATTTTTGTTCATCATGAAATAAGTACAAATATACCTTCTCTTAAAGTTTGGCACCTCATGAAGCCTTGATCTAGTTTTGCTGCTTCTCTTCCCCAAGGAACTTAGCCTTCAAGATCTGCAACACAAGGGGATGATCACTAGGGCAAAGGTGGGGGAAAGAGAGCTCCAATTCATCCAGCATAACAATGAAAATATTCCTAGTCTCCTCTCATGAAACTATTGACCTATATTTATATGATTTATGAAGAAATAGGGTCAAAGACAAAGTAGTTACAACTGAAGGAGTCGGTTCCATAACTACCCAAACTAC
This sequence comes from Pseudotsuga menziesii, assembly GCA_001517045.1. Classification (NCBI taxonomy): domain Eukaryota; kingdom Viridiplantae; phylum Streptophyta; class Pinopsida; order Pinales; family Pinaceae; genus Pseudotsuga; species Pseudotsuga menziesii. The sequence goes on along the minus strand of LPNX010523263.1, from coordinate 332,766 downwards.
CTGAATTTCAAAAAAATGTATTTTTTGACATTTTTAGGAGGAATACATGGTTTGTGGAGACAACAGTCACATATGTAGGAGGTATAAATGGGTTTCAATGTAAATAGTCATGTATTTATGGCATACATGAGTATTATATATGACAAGACGCGTACAATACGCAAGTTTCCTTAAGGAAACTCACATATGCATTAAGAAAAACTCATTTTTGGGGTACTTCTGGACATTTTCAGACTTTGGTGTCTTCTAGAAAGTTTTAGCTGACTCATATAACTTTCCAATGGTGCAAAGATGAGGTGAAACAGAGTTAGAAAAATCAACATATGGATCCTCCAAGTTAGGTTTTTTTTTTCAGTGACTTTCATGAAGTGTTGTCATGGACGTGTCGACATGTGACGAAATCATGGGAAAGTGGTCACAGGCAGAGATGTGTCATTTTGAGCTATAACATATAAAACAAAACGTTTAGTGTATATAACATGCAAAAAGTAAATATCTCCTTTGCATGTGGGATATATTACCATGAGACTTTGAAACTTTACGACATGATATATTATAAATGAAAAATTATGGAGGATAATATGAAAGAAACACTAATCAATATTTAATGCATTTCTTATAAATTGTGGGCATTGTTTTCCTTTTGAGATAATGTGCAAAAATGTAGTGGAGAGTATCTTTGTTCCAAAATTGTTACCACATATTTTGTGGCCCTAAATCTGATTTTAAATCAACAACAGAATTTTAATGGAGAATAGCAAGCACATGGATTGGCATGCATCCAAAAATCATGAGAAAAATATCAGAAAAATATCTCACAGCAATGGTTTGCAAATATAAAATATTTGGCCCAGTGGAATTGGAACATTAATATCTGAGGGAGATCCATTTGAAGAATTTTATAGTGATGAAACTAGTAGAGTGGAGTTTAAAGAAGCAAAGTGTGGATGGAAGTTTTCATGATAGATCCAATAAAAAAAGTGATACGTGCTACCCTTTTTGGGTCGGCGATTCATTGAAACCCATGGGATTTCATGATTGATATGACTGGGGTGTTCTATGTCCCTTTTTTTGTCATGCCATTCTATGTATGTTGGTTTCAGTAAAGATCCCGAGGAGGTTCTCAATTTATATCATGGCTATTATGGACTTTGTGGGTTTAGTTTACTAGAGGAACCTTGATTGAATCCACTTTGTTGTGAATTAGGTATTTTTGAACAAGCTTCTGAACCATTTTCCTCGGATATTGGTATGTGAAAGGAATATCAATGCTAGCAGGGTTTGTGGAAGAATTCAAATTTTTATGTAGGTGTGGTCATTGCCAGGAGAATACTGCTCATGAACATTCCTGAAGATATTGATATGTGTTTAAAGCTCTTGTAGAATCAAAGAGAAATAAACGACGCAAGTGAATATGCAAAGCATCCAATGGTACACATTAATTCTATTGCATAAACTAGCACGAGTTAATGAAGTTTTACAATTCACTGAATCAAGTATGGGAAAAATGTTTTGATGGCTTAATTTTTACCAAAATATGATTCCAAGGTGTATGATTATTCCATGATGTGAACTTGCACAAGGTAAGTCAATTTTTTTAACGGCGAAATTTTGTATTGGGAGCAAGTTAACACACATGCTGATGCAGCATTCTTTTAATGAAAATATCAAGAGCCTTAAAAATTTCCACTGGGAGAAAGTGTTATCTAGTTAATGTTTCATAGTCGGGAGAAATTTTATATAGTGGGAACATCAAAACATGTGTCTTTATCACATTCTTTGAGAACAAGATCAACGATCCTAAATGTTTTCGTTAGGAGAAAGTGAAATGCGTTTAAATTTGCATGGGTTAAGAAGAATGTATTAGAGTTTATGGATACTCCATCCAAGGTTGATATTTTTGTTGTGAACAATATATTTCATTGAAACTTTATACACATTTAAATATAAAATCAATGAATTGAAGTAGCGGGGCCAATTTTGATGAAAATCATTGTTTTAGTCATTGACTTCTGACAACTGTTTCCGCCAAATGAAGAATCATTTCCAAAAAAAAATCAATTTTTCATCATGATATGATGATATACAATAACCTCTATCATTTTTTACACGGGTGCTAAGGATTGGGATATTCAAAGTCATCTTCAGACGGAAATGTTCAGATTTCAAAAGGATTGTTTCATACATCAAATTCAAAGAATTGTCTCAGCCAAATGGAGTTTAATTTCAGGAAACCGAGAGAGGTTTTTATTCCTCATCGGCCTATTATCAAAAACCTCATTCCTTTTTTACACAGGTATCACAGGTTGGGATAATTTAAAATATCTTCATAGGGTTTTGTCCATAAATTTATGAGTTTACTATCTGAGCCATCGGTTTCCAAATCCAATATTGAGTTGGAGTTGAATCAGAGAAAAATAAGAACTGGGTCTTGACAGGGACATGTTTAGTTAGAATAACCTCTCTCTGATTTCACACAGTTGTCACCAACTAGGATATGCAGAAGGGGATTTTAAGCATAATTTTTAGTAGTCTGCATTTTATTTTTGTTTTATGTAAATCATGGTAAGTATGTCACGTTAGAGTTTTTTAGAATTTTGTTCTTCAGTTGTAACTAATTTCGACCCTGAGGTTTGTCTAGGGGGTCTGATACATTATAAATTTTCTCCCTACAGAGACGATAATGGTTGGGTTTTCAAGAGCCGAGAAGCTCTTCATTGTAATGCATTTCAAGTGTTCAGTAGATGAATGGAATTTGCAGAAAAGGAACATTAAAACTCTCATGGAAGAGATTCACGTGCCATCTTTTTCTTCAATAAGTAATTTATTTATGTGACTATTTATCCTATTTCCCACTCCATTTTTTATTTTCTTTCATGTTTGAGCAGTAGTGTATACGAGCCAGAATTCATCTTGCATACTCTAGGTCTATCGTTCAAGCATTTTCAAAACATTTTCTTCTAAAGTATTGCAGAATTCACCCCAGTTAGGTGCTCTGTTTGATAGGATGTCTCCTTCTGTCTACTAATTAACCTTCTAATACCTCCATATTGAGGAAAGGGTGTTTACGTTGCCTTTGCCAATAAACCTTCAGACTTCCTACCTCCTTTAACCTACTTCTGACCTCCACTGTTGACTCCATTTCCCAATGGTCTCCTCCATGATTGTCCCATAGAATTTATGAAAACAAACTTGTTCTATTCAGAAATTTGACCTTTCGAGTGTCCTTGATTGAATATCATGAGTATGGAAACTTTGTATATAGTGAGAGGAACCTATCTGACTGTATTAGGTTAGAAATACAGTCTAAAGTGGTCTTTGTTGTTACATCAGTATTTACCTTTCACAAGCTGGGTACATTTTGGGTGTTAACAAAGCCTAATTATTGTTTCAGCCTAATGATCCCAGTCTTGTCATAATTTTTGGTAGTTAAACTACGCATTTAAACATATGTGTCGTCATCTTTTTGCATATTTTCTGTCATACAATGCACTATTCAGCCCCAAGTACGAATGAATTTAAGATTTATGTAAAATGTGTTTATTATTAATATTTCATGATTTTATAGATTAAAATTGACATTATTTGGAGTGCCTTTTGATATATTAATTTATGTACGCAGTTTTTTGCAGGTTATAGTCTTTAGCATGCCAACAAAGAGACAATGCATTCATCCTAGATATGTGTAGAGCATATCCAGCTCACTGTCCATCTCACTATTCAGTTCGTTCATGGACAATAAATAGTTTCCAAGATGTAATAAATCTTGGAGGTTGACATGGAACGTAAAAGTACTAATGTATCAGGTTGTTTGGTCATAATCAGTCCTTACATATATATATGTGTTTGTTCCCATACTGAGATGATAAGTCCATGAAGCATGATAGGTGTGCCTAGGTAGTTCAAATTTACCGGTAGCCTTATAGCTTGATAGTGTAGAGACGTAATGCATTGAGAGTGCTCCTAGGATATTCTTGCATAGTATATGTTATGGGTTGTCTTAATGGTGCATATACTACTATGGTGATAGAACGCAGGTGGTTTGCATATGATATGTGCTTTCTGTGTTTATTTTTTTGTGGAGGACAAAAGAGATGATGTGGATCTAAAAAGATAAAGGTAGGAAATGCAAGTTATTGCAGTGGCAATAACGTCCTAGAATTAACCTACGCGATGATGACAATATGATGGTAGGAAACACAGGTTATAGAAATGGAAATGTAAAGAAGGTCATGAATTGTACCTACGTGATGATCTCTATACAATAGAAGATGATAGGTTACACAAGTTATTGTAGTGGCAATTTAAAGAATGGTCCTAGTCTATACCTATACGATGTATTTCTCGTGCATATGATGAATACCTAGATGAGGTCTAGGCCTACATATAGCATGAAAAAAGGTTTCCTGTATAGAAAATTCCTATAACAGATAGATGTGACATATTGGACAAGATGAGAACAATGACATCAACGACGATGATGAATCACTGATGATGACTAGATGTGTTGATGACTATGGTGAGAGAATACCTTCCTAGTTAAGAGGGAGTGTTGTTGTAATTGTAACTTCGGAAGATATTTTGATGTATATTACTATTGTATATTTTTGTACCCCCATCAGGTATGTGTGTTCCTCTTTCGGGCATGTCATCATTGTATATGGTCAATGAGGTAAACCCTTCATTGTAAGCCGGGGCAATGGTCCCCAAGTTAAATGAGGTAAAATGTATCTATGAGTATTCTCAGGTAGGTTGGCCCCACAAGTAACTTGGCCAACCTAGTGGTTGAGTTAAGAACTCAACAGAAGACTATAAATAGGGAAGTGTCCTCCTCATTTTTTACACACTTCACTTTGGGAAAGAGAGGAAGAGGAGGGACATAGAGTTGCTTTAGACATATTGTTCTTGGGTTATTTTATCTTGACATCTTATATTTGTGGCGAAACTATTCTGAGGAATTTTGCGGGGTTTTGTCCTTTATGGTTTCCTCAATAAAAATTTATGTGTCTTGTGTATCTTGTGTATATTTCATTTATTGTTTTTATTTTTATTATTTCAGATAAAGCTCCCAAGTAAATTAACTTAAGAAAACTAATAATTTTGTATTATGTGGTAGCTTACATAATGCTTATAGTTTTTGGCGTCACTCTTGGTGTCAATCTCAATAAACATAATTTAGCTGAAGTAGGAAGTGATTGGAAACCAACTACTGCTACACGATATAGCAAGCACTTAGTCTTCACCTTGGTTTCTTGGTTATTTTTCCATAGTGCGCAATTCGTTATTCATTAGTGCTCGGTCTTCATCCCCTAGACCCACATATGAGGATGAATAAAAACTACCATATGCCAATGTGTGAGCATTGGGATGATGAAGAGAAAAAACACAAGACCTTTCTCACAATTTAGTAATAATTCATGTGATTGAGATTAAAACATAGTAGTGATTGGGGTTAAAATTTAGGAATTGAGGTTATGAGAACATAGAGAAGGTGTCCTTTCTCACTATATAAGATACTTATTCATTAGACTTAATTGAATTAATTATGTGAATATTAAAAAAGATAGATTAAACTCATAAAATCCAACAATTATTATAATTATAAGTAGGCTTTTAAAATGATAATTAAAAATTTGGAAATTGACAATCATAACATTGGAAACCATTAATCAAACTAGCGTAAATGATAATAATACTTTTGGAAACAGATGATGACACTTATGGAAACCGATGATGATAATTCCAGAAACTGATAATCATAATTTTGAAAATTGATAATCAACCTAAACGAGCACATCCAATCATCCCTCTCTCTCTGACTGACTGGGTATGTTAACTCCTCCGTCTGCACGCGAAAACAAATAGTCACACTTTTAGAACATATTCTAAGTCTAAGTGCTCACTAAAAAGTCTAAGTTTAATGAAATGAGGGTCATATTATAGAGACGAGGTTTTTCTTCATTTCCACTTCTTGAATGAAGTCATGTCACCAAAAAATGTAGTCATTTATTATTGTTTGTTTTGAAAGTTTTAATATAAAGTATCACGCTTTGTGTTATGAATGAATCAATCATTACTATAAGTTTAACATACTTAGTTTAAAAAACGATACTCATTGCACAAAAAAATAACCTGGAGTTGTTTGGGTAGAATAAATACCTTTTAAGATAAATTAAATGAAAAACTTTTATTCGCACTCAATTTATATTAAATAATTTATGTTTTTAAAATTAATGTTAAATAGTGATACTATATTAAAAATATATTTTTATATTTTTGTGAAATACAAATAAAAATCATATGTTTTTATTTTCCTTGATACAAACAAAAATCATATGCTCTTATTATTTGTGAAAATATGTCTTTCATAATTTAATAGGAAGGATATGTATAATTCCATACTTGATATAAATTTGTTGTCACTTAACATTAAAAAATAATAAGAGAGTATAAAACTATTAGCAATATAAATATTTTTTCAGAATCTACATTAAAAAAAAATGACATCTTAAAATACATTTATAGATTGTAGGTAAATCCAAATATGAATGAAAATATTAAATAGTTTCATTATAATTGAAAATTGAATGGGTATAGTGAATACACATATTCAACTTAGTATAGATATGGAAAAACTAACTAAATATTTAAATATATTTACAATTTAATTTTTTTATTAAGATTAACTTTTTTTTTATTTAGGTACAATTTTTTTTATATTACATAATAATAGAAATTTTTTGTTAGTGGCTTGCCATAGGAAAAACCAATTAAGTAGAGAAGAAGTTGTTATATATATTCAAATATACTTAATGCTTAAAATTGATGTTGCAATTATTAAAGTTCAGCATTGTTCATTAAAATTTAATTATTGTGATAAAAGTAAAATTTCAACTAATGCTCACATTGTAGCTGAACTCTTTTAAGTAATTGTAAATATCAGAATGAAATTAGAGTTCAAAAAAGAGTTCAAGAGAAAAATAATTCTGTTTTATTACAATGAATTGTACAAGTACATATACATCAATGGATCAATTTCCAGATCCTACAATTGAGCTGCCGATCATATAGTCATGCCGCAGATACTATAATCAAGCTGCAGATCCTAAAAAGGGACAGGAAACAACCGTCTACATAATAGGAAAAAATCATAGAGAGAATAGGAAAGAATGGGTAAGAATAGGAAAGAATCAGTCCATATCGCAACACTCCCCCTCAAGTTGGTGCATAGAGGTCACACATGCCCAACTTGCCCAAAAAATTTGAGAACACTTGACTTGAAACTGCTTTGGTGAGAATATCGGCCAACTAATCCTCTGATCGAATCTTAGGCAACTCCACGATCTCCTGATCCAACTTCTCCTTAATGAAGAATCTATCTACCTCCACATGTTTTGTTCGATCATGTTGAACCAAATTATGAGCAATATCACATGCTACTTTATTATCACAATACAGTTGAATTGGCTGCCTAGGCGGATAGCCCAAATATTTGAGGAGAAGTCTTAGCCACAATGCTCCACATACTCCAAGTGCCATACCTCTAAATTCATCCTCTGCACTTGATCGGGCAACAACATTATGTTTTTTGCTTCTCCACGTAACAAGGTTACCTCCTACAAAGGTGAAATAACCTGAAGTAGAACTCCTGTCATCGACTACTCCATCCTAGTCAGCATCAGTATATGCATCCACGCTTTGATAATATTCATTTTTAGTGAATAAAATTCCTTTTCCAACAACATATTTAAGATATCTCAGAATGCGCATAACTTCATTCATGTGTTGCTCACCAGGATTATGCATAAACTGGCTAACAATACTCAAGGCATATGCAAGGTTCGGCCTTGTGTGTGCTAAGTACATCAATATTCCTACGAGTCTCTGGTATCTCTTCTTATCAACTGGTACCTAATCAGACCCAACACATAACTTCAATCCTTCTTTGATTGGTGTATCAGCGAGTTGACATGCTGACATGCCAGTTTCCTATAACAAGTCTAAGGCATATTTTCTTTGAGATAGATAAATCCCCTTATCCGATTGAGACACTTTGATCCCAATGAAATATTTCAAGGGGCCGAGGTCTTTCATTTCAAATTATTTGGACAAGTAATCCTATAGAGCCTCCCTTTCTTCAGGATCATTTCCTGTAACCACCATGTTGTCCACATATACAATAAGTGCAGTTATCTTACCCTGTTGTTTCTTCAAGAATAAAGTGTGGTCTGAGTTGGTATGACAGTAACCAAAGGATTTCATAGACTTTGTGAACCTTCCAAACCATGCTCTCGGACACTGTTTCAACCCATATAGTGACTTCTTTAATCTGCACACCTTTTGACTATGTGTTTCTGGTATCATGCATCCTGGTGGGAGTTCCATGTGAACTTCTTCAGACAACTTTCCATATAGAAAGGCGTTCTTTGCATCAAACTGTTCTAATGGCCAACCCAAGTTCGCAGCAAGAGACAACAAGACTCGTACTTTATTGATTTTAGCTACAAGTGCAAATGTCTCTCTATAATCAATCCCATAGGTTTGGGTATATCCTTTTTCCACCAGTCTCGCCTTAAAGCATTCAATTGCAGCATCTGATTTGTACTTCACAGTGTAAACCCACCGACATCCGACTGGTTTCTTTCCTGGTGAATGGTCAACACGTTCTTAGGTTTTATTCTCCTGCAAAGATTTCAACTCCTCATTCATAGCGGATTTCCACCTTGGGTCAGCTAAGGCTTCCTGCACATTGTTAGGAATAGATACAGTAGATAATTGATTTACAAATGACTGATTTGATTCTAACAAATGATGGTTAGACACATAATGACTCATGGGGTATTTAACGTTACTAGAAAGCTCGGGTTCATATGTGGGTTTAGGAATACCTCTAGTGTGACATTGTGGTAGCTATCTTCTAAATGGTTCAGGAGCATCCTCAACAAGCGATTGGTTTGGTGTATCAGCTTCCTGTGGTGTGAGAGACTCAGACATGGGTGGAGCCACAACTTCAATTTCTGGGTGTTCATCACTACTTGGATCCAAAGTCAAACCACCCACATCCAATTCACCCACTTCTTGATTCAACACATCAGAGAGTTCCCCTACTTCCGGAATGTGAACAACCACATCTTCAGAGATGTGATCATCATAGTCTAGAGTTTGAATTTCCTTCTCGTACTCCCCTTGAAGTTTAGGCTCAGAGGAAAAATACATCGAGTCTTCATGAAAAGTTACATCTAATGTAATAAACATTCATTGGGTTGGAGGATGATAGCATCAGTACCCCTTTTGATAAGCAACATATCCAAGAAAGACACATCGTGGCACTTGAGGAGACAACTTGTTGTGCTGATGCTTATGGAGGTGTACAAAAGCTACACAACCAAAGATGTGAGGAGATAAATTTGGGACACTGGAGCAACAATCGCTTCAGCGAGAACCTGAGATGGTGTCTGGAAATCAATAGTGTTGCAGGGTACCCGGTTGATCAAATATGCTGCAGAGGTAAGTGCTTCTCCCCAATAGGATAATGGCATATGGGATTCTATCAAGGAAGCATGGACAACCTCCAACAAGTGGCAGTTTTTTCTCTCAGCCACCCCATTCTGCTGAGGTGTATTAGGACAAGTAGTTTGATGAATAGCTCCTTGTGCTTTCAGATACTGCTGAAGTTTAGAACTCAAATATTCTTCTCCATTGTCACTACGGAGAACCTAAACATGTGCATTGTACTGATTATGAACCATTTTATAAAAAAATTGAAATAAAAAATTCACTTCACTTTTAGACTTCATGAAGCACACCCAAGTCATCCTGGTACAGTCGTCAATAAAACTAACAAACCAACATGATCCACCAAAGGTAGTAACTTTGGACGGACCCCAAACATCAAAATGTATGACCATAAAAGGAACTGGACTTTTATTCAAACTTAATGGAAACGAAGCATGATGGATTTTTGCAAGTTCACAAACATCACAGTGGAAACTAGAAACATCAAATTTTACAAATAAACTAGGAAATAATTTCTTCAGGTAACCAAAGGAGGCATGCCCCAAACGTTGATGCCATAACCATGTTTCAGATTTCTTCTTCTCCCCCTCAGAGCTATCCATTGTTAAAGCTTTACATAACTTGTCCAAACTCTTTGACACTAAGTCCATGTAATGCAACTTTCCTCGCCTAACACCACAACCAATCGTTTGCCTCGTTCGGATGTCCTTAAACACACAAAAATCAGGCCAAAAAATTACAATACAAAGTAAGGTAGTGGTGATATGGGAAACTAACAACATATTATAATCCAAAGATGGAACAACTAAAATAGAATCTAGATTTAAAGTATCAGTGAGTGGTAAATACCCTTCTCCAATAATTGGGGCCGAAGAGCCATTGGCAGTGGAAACAAATTTTTGTGCAGATGGTTTAAGAGGCGAGACCTGTCTAGAATCAAACGTCATATGATCCGTAGCAGTAGAATCAATTATCCATGCACTATTAGAAACAAGTGTAGAAATATTTAAAACCTTACCACCATTACTTACCACTGCTACTAATGCTGAGATCTGACCAGCAACACCATCTGTTGTCTTTGTTTCAACAACTGCAGCATTGGAGGTCCTTTTGGAATTATTCTTTCGTCAATCGCGGCTATGATCCCACCATTCTCGATACCCCACAAGTTCAAAGAAGTGGCTCTTGGTATGACTAGTTTGATTGCAATGAGTGCATTTGTAGGTGGATTTATCGACACCATTAGCGTTCTTAGGCCAGCTTTGGGAAGATCGGTTCTAATTAGACTGATTTCAATCACCATGGCTGAAGCTTCATATTTTTCTGGTTCTCCATTCATCATTGCAAGTCGAATAGATTCATGGTGGACCAAAGCATAACATGCTTCCAATTCGGGGATAGGATCCTTTCTCAAAATTTCACCACGGATTTGTTCGAATTCACCATCTAATCCAGCAAGAAAAATATGCACCCTTTGTCACTAAACTGATTTTCGGTAAGATTCAACATCATTCTTACTTTCCATAATCACCTTATCATGATGATCCAACTCACAAAAGATCTTGGTTAATTCTCCATAATACACCGAGAGTGTTCTTCCATTCTGTTTCGGAGAGAAAGCCCTCTGATTGAAGACAAACACGTGCAATTCATCTGCTCCATCATAAAAATCTTTTGAAATATCTTTCCAAATATCTCGAGCGGTGGGTAAGCGAATATATCGCTTCATGATTTCTGGGGACATAGACATCAACAACCATCTCTTGACCTTTTGATTGTCTGCATACCACTTCTCATATCCATCATCCTTCTTGGTAGGTGATTGTGAATTACCATGAATGAAAGAGAGTTTCTCCTTCTCAGCAATATGCATCTCCATGATTTGAGACCACAAATCATTTTTTTTTTCATCGAGTACAATCTCTGCATTGAATGACGAACCTTCAGATTGAATAATAATGGAAGCAGATTTGGTCCCAGATGTTTTAGAATCTGAGTCGGCCATGGTTCAATGGAGAGTACTAGTGATTTAAGCTTCTTGGCTCTGATACCAAGTTCAAAACATAGTTCAAGAGAAAAATAATTCTATTTTATTGCAATGAATTGTACATGTACATATACATCAATGGATCAATTTCCAGATCCTACAATCGAGCTGCCGATCCTACAGTCATGCTACAAATCCTATAATCAAGCTGCAGATCCTAAAAAAGGATAGGAAACAACCATCTACAGGATAAGAAAGAATCATAGAGAGAATAGGAAAGAAAGGGTAAGAATAGGAAAGAATCAGTCCATATCGCAACAATTAGAGACACGATGTAATCCTTGATAAAGAATAAGGACAACATCATGATAAAAAAAAAGAGGTCACACTACATGGTTCCCAAGGCTATGGTATTCATGATGGAGCTTCCAATGACTTCCAAAGGAAAAATACAGAAAAACCTGCTGAGAGAGAGAGGGCCAAACATATTTCCCCAACTTCAATGGTGGGAGCACCTACTACCCATAGAAAAACAGGCCACAGTTTGACAATAACAACGAGCACTACGTTGTTGCTCGAGCCCGTTTCTAATTGGAGATTTATCAACATGTTTGTCCATGGATTTAAGGAGAGAGTTATACAGTTTAGAATAATTTATGATTTAATCTTTATCACAGGAAAATAAAATATATTGAATAAAGCAAAATCGACTCATTGGGATGGGGATTCTGTATAGCAAGTGTAATTTGAAAATTTGAAGAATCACGTAAACAAGCGTCAAGATGCAGATGTTTTCACCTAATAGTATTGTCCAGTCTGAAATTACGAATATTGATCGAGATCGTTTATTGGAAGGATGCATTGACGTTAATGGCAGATCTGTTTTCATTTAAGTAGGATCTTGGTTTAATTAGGAAGGTTTAGCTGGATCTTGACTGTATTAGGAGGTACAGGGATCATTTATTGACCATTTTTTGTCTTTATGACTTGATCTGATCAGTCATGCTCGTTGTGATTTCCATTTTATGCCATGTTACTTTGGTAAATACTGATGATACTATGGAAGCTTTATGGTTTCATTTAGGTTTGTTTTGATCTGTGACACGTTGCACTGATATTGATTGTAGTAGGTTTTGGCTGGTTTTGTGGGGATGTGCGTAATCATCAGGTTTGGACCATGTATTTGTTTCTTACATTTTCCTAGTGGACATTTTGCTTCTTTTTTCCAGTGACTTGTGTATGGTTGTAGTGCTCCGAGATAGAATTTCTGGTTTTTGGGTTCCGTTTGTTCTATTAGCTTGGTTTCAGGTAATCTCTAGTGTATTGTTAGTTGGGTGAGTTTATCTGCTAATTTCTTAGTAGTGTGAGTTTATTGTGGATATTTTTTAGTTTGAGTGGTGAACGTTCATTACGTTTTTGTTGAGCTGGAATTTGGGCTGCTGCTGAAGTCTTGCGGTCTTCTCATTCTGGGGTTCCTAAGGATTTTATTTGACTCTGTCATCAATATGATGTCTCCATAGGTAGATTACATGCTCGAGCTGGAGGTACTAAGAGATTCTTGTAAGGTTGTAATGTCGGTAATGGAGGATCTATTTTCATTTAAGCAGGAGTTTGGGTTTCATTAGGAAGGTTTAGCTGGATCTTGATTGTATTGTGGGTTTCACTTGATCTGTTGGCTGGGTATCAGGTAATAGCTGTTTTATTCTCAGTTGGGTAAGAGTAACTGTTGAATTCTTAGTGGGGTGAGTTTATCGTGGATATTTTTGGTTTTGAGCGGAGAACGTTTGCTACTGTTTTGTGGGGCTGGAAGTTGGGCTGTTTTTGTGCTGAAGTTATGTAGTCTTCGCATTCTGGGGCTGTGCGTTTTAACCAGACTTGTCGGGTGCTGCATTCTCTTTCTGGGTCTTTGTTATCCTACTTATCTGGTGTAGGGTGCATATTTTTTAGACGAACCTGATTCTCAGGGGTGATATTTCCATTGTCCTTAATGTCTTTGAGAGAGGCGAAAGCGTTGGCACGCTCTCCCCAGAATACTTGGGTTTTTAACACTTCAAGGGTTTTATCCAAGAATACTTCAGAGCATTGCCCAGTTTCTCTATTTCTTAGGCTGGGAGATGTATCTAGCGATGCGGTGGAACCTGTTTCTACTTATGCGGGTTCTGGTCACAATTTAATATCATCAGGTGCTTTTCTGAAAGCGGCTTCTAGGATTTCATCCTTTGATCCTATTCAGGTGAATACTGGTGCACATGTTGCAGTGGAGTTGGATAAGTCTCTTAATTTTACATTCTAGTTTGTGTTTCCATCGTTGGATAATTTTTTAACTTCTGAGCAATTTGTGGAATGTGGGGATACTGAGTCTCAGGATGCTTATCCACATCACAGTTTGTTAAAGAAAGATGCAGTTAAGAAATATAGAAAATGCGTATGTAAATTGGAGATGCCTATCCTTCTGGTCATGGGTGAGGACATTTCTTTGAATGAAATAGTGCTCACCAATACACTAACTTTGGTGGGTCATTTTGATGGGAGATATTAGCGCTGATGGTGTACATAATTGGGTTGCTGACACCTGGTTGCCATTGATCAGTCTCTGTCCGCAGATTTTTGTTTTACCCAGAGGTTGGATTTCATTCAAATTTATTAGAGTAAAATATTTGGATATCATCCTGAAAGGCTGGTGGAAATGGGACATTTCAAGTCTTTTGCTCAAGCGAGGGACGCCCATGTTTAATCCTTGTATTGAGAGGTATGATACTATTCATGTTTGGGTGAAATTTCCAAATCTGCCATTTGAGTTTTGGTTGGTGGATTTCTTCAAAATTTTGGGTAATACTATTGGAACTTTTCTTGAGGCTGATGTATCTTTCCTTGAAACTAGTATTTGCTGTCTCGGGAAAATTCTTGTTCTCCTGGATATTCATAAGGGTCTTGCTGAAGACATTGTGATCCAAAAAGGAGATGTTGTTTTTACATAGCCCTTAGACTATGTTGGTTTTCCCTTTAGATGTAACCAATGTCACTGCTATGGACATCTTTTAGATCATTGTCATTTACCTTTTGAGAAGAAAAAGACTATTGTCCCTAAATCTTAGCCGGTTTGGCGGGTCAAGAACATGATTGGTTAGCATGTTCCCCTACTTTCCCCTATTTCTGCTAGGGAGGTTTTTAGACCTTTGGATCTTGTTAATGGCTTAAAATCTAATCCACCTTCCTTGGATGGTGAATCCATTAAACCTTTTATCCTAGACTGTTTACCTTCTGAGCCTCTCTTCCAGGATTGTATCTTGTCTGAAACCCTCTCTCCTGTGAGTGATTATGTTGAAACTATTAAGCTGGATTTTCCTGATTATAAACCAACACCATTAAGTCTGACTTCATTGGTGGATCTTGATAAGGGATCTTTACTTACTAACTGCTTGGATTTTGATGTGCAACATCTGGATAATTTTAATTTGGGTGATTCCAATCTTAGAGATCTAAGGTTTATTTCCCCTATCAAGGTCATGAAAGGCAATGTTTTGGATATTTTCTTAGATATTGTTCTAAGATTTTGTTGGATCCTATTTCTTCGTTGGGAAGTAGGGTTGGAGTGAATACTGAACGGTTAGAGGAGGGATCAGCAAATTCTGGGGCACTTAGAGTAGTGGATGCCCTATTCAGGGTTTCTTTATGATTGTTATGACCCTAAATTACAAAGGTTTATCTAGTAAACCTAAAAAACTAGCTATTGTTAGGCTGGTGGGTCTACAATCGGTGGATATTTTGTTTCTACAAGAAACTATGGGTGATGGGGTTATTCTTGCTAGTAGTTTGGAATTTTTATTACCTGGTTGGGCTTTTTGTTCTATGGATGCTAAGGGAAAATCAAGGGGTTTGTTTGTGGGATGGAGAAATCGAGTATTTCATTTCTTGAATTCTTGGGAAATGGACTCAGGTTTATTTGTATCTCTATATTCAACTGAACTTAAGATGGAGCTAGGTTTCTTCAATGTCTATGGTCCCTATATTTATAGGGAAGGATTCTGGACCCATCTTATGGATTTTGTGAGTCTTAATTGTTCTAATATTATTCTTAGAGGGGATTTGAACTTCTCTTTGGGTTTAACTAAGATTTGAGGTGATAAGGCCAAAAGGGATTGTCTTTCTGATTTTTTTGGAAAACTATTAGATGATCATGGTTTTGTGGATATTATGCCAAGTGTGATACTACCTACTTGGAATAATAGAAGATTAGGGAATGAGAATATTTGTAAACTCTTGGATAGATTGTTGATTTTTACTGATCTCCTGGATTTTGAGCTTTTTTTTAGGAATTAGGTGGGGTGGGGGGGGGGGATTTAGATCACCATCCAGTTTTCTTACATATTCAGGGACAGGATAAAAATTTACATATACCTTTCAAGTTTAATCCTCACTGGCTGGAACATGAGAATCTGGTCATTTTACTGAAGAATTCTTGGAAGTTGTATGATGAACAATAAGTTTTGTCTCCTGCATTGCAATTCTCTGCTAATTTAAAAAAGATTAAAAATGTGGCTATTTGTTGGTCTGTTAAGAAGAAAGAGTAGGATACTAAAGATCTTGTAGGCATTGAAATCTTATTAGAGACAGCATGCACCAATTTTGGTTTTGGTTTTTCTTTTGAAGAGGATAAAGTTTCTTTGTATGAGTTGGAAGTCAAAAGAAGAATGATTCTATTGGATAGAGAGAAGGAAGCTAGACAAAAGAGTCGAGCTGTCTGGTTACTCTATGGGGATGACAATACACCTTTCTTCTACAAATATGCTAAGCATAGGAAATTTGTTAATTCTATATGGAAGATAGTTGATGATAAGGATAACATTGTAGAGGGATTTGAGTCTATTGCTGGGGCGGGTGTTTGACATTTTGATTCTCTGTTTCAACTAGATGATAGTCTTCATTTGGCTGAGATGCTGGACATTGCTAACAAATATCCATCCAATATTTCTGTTGAGGAAAATTATGAACTTATGACCCTTGTTACTCTTGGGGAGATTCAGTCTATTCTAACTATTAGTAAAAATGATAAAATTCCTGGACCTGATGGCATCCTAGTAGAAGTATATAGGGCACTTTTTGATGTTCTAGGATCTGATCTTATAAGAGTTATTGAAGATTCAAGATTGAGTGGTAAAATACCAGTAGTGCTTAACATGACCTTTATTGTTTTGATCCCTAAGACTGACACTCCCAAGTCTTATGATGATTTTAGACCAATATCTTTATGTAACTAGATTTATAATATTATTGGGAAAATCATATCTACTCAAACTAAAAAGATTCTGGGAAGAATTATTTCTAAAGAACAGTTTGGGTTTCTTCCTGGAAGGAAGATTCATGAAGTTGTTATAGGAAGGGTTACATACTATTCATGTTAAGAGATTGAAATCTGTGGTGCTTGAAATTGACCTATCAAATGCAAATTGGATATTTTTACGTGTTATTATGACTAAAATGGGCTTTTCTGTATCTTTTATTACATGGGTTATGAGCAGTATTACATCAGTCTCCTTTGTTGTACTAATTAATAGGGTGGATTCTAATTTCTTTAGATTTGGTAGAGGGCTTAGGCAAGGATTCCCCTTGGCTCCCCTGCTTTTTCTTATTGTGGTTGAAGGCTTGAGAAGGTATATTCATTTTGCACAATAGCATGGGGATTTTCATGGTATTTCCTTTGGAAATAACATTATACTTTCTCATATCTTGTTTGTGGATGATATCATTCTGGTATCTAATGGCTCAAAAGAGTCTTTATCTACTTTATATGAGGATTTGATGATTTTTTTTAAAGCAACTGGTATGGTTATTAATGAGGACTAATCATCTTTTTATTATGTTGGACTGAATGAAGCGGAGTTGATTTCAATTCAGAATATTTTTTCTTTCAATATGGATAAAATTGAGTATGGAATGAAATATCTTGGTTCCCATTTAAAACCTTGCAGATATTTAAAGAAGGATTGGGATTGGCTCATTACTAAAGTGGAATTGAGGATAAAAAACTGGAGTTTTAAATGGTTATCAAAGGGTGGCAAATTAATTTTGGTGAAGTCTGTCCTTGAAGCTATTCCAGTTTACTGGATGCACTTTTGGATACTTGTGGGTATAATTAATAAGATTAGGAAGTTATGTTTCAAGTTCTTATGGTTTGGTAATAAAGATGCTGCTGGACTGCCCTAAACTTCTTGGAAGGTTTTGGAAAATCCCAAATCTTTGGGTGGTTGGGGATTAAAAATTCCTGCTTTATTTGCTAAATCACTTGCAACTAAAAATGTGTGGAACCTGATGAAAGGTACTAGACTCTAGGTTCAGATTGCTATTCAAAAATATATTTCTCCTCTATCTCTACTAGATTGGATAAGGGTCTCTGTCAAGAAAAATATTGGTATATCCATTTGCTGGAAAGCAGTAATTTGGTCCTTTGATCTTATTGGACAGTCTTTGTTATGGAGAGTTGGGACTGGAACTAAGGTACGTATTGGCATTGATCCCTAGATTGGGTGCAAATGGAGGCATACTTTACCTGATTCTATGATTGTCAAACTGCATATTGCTGGTTTTTATGCTTTGAAGGATATTGCTCTTACAGACTAGGAAATCATAATTTGGAACAATTATGTTGCTTTGCTGACATCCAGTCATGTTAGAATTAATACTAAGGATGATCAGCTGGTATGGAGCTTATCTAAAACTAGTAAGTACACACCTAAGGATGGTTATGCTCATATTATTCATTATATGAATGAGTTGGAATGGTCCTCGTGGTGGAAGTGGTTATGGAAACTTAGATTCCCACTTAAATAAAAAATCTATGGTTGGTTTTTATTTTCAGGTAAAGCACTCACATGGGACATTTTGTGTAGCAAAGGCAGGGAGGGACCTAGCAGGTGTTACTAATGCAAGATGGAGTCTAAAACTAATGCTCATATTAGTTTCAAATGTTCCTTTTCACATAGGGTTTGGAATGAAATTGAGGCCAAGATAAGATGCTTAAATTTTTGGTATGGCTCATCATTTTTAGAATGTGAAAAGAACTAGGTTTTAAAGGAATATAGCAGGTATAGATCCCTACCTATTATTGTTTCCTGGTTTATTTGGAAGGCTAGGAATCTATGATGCTTTGAAGATATTCAGCCTAAGACTTTCTTGGTTTCATCTTTAGTTTTGGGGTTACTAAAATCTTATCCTATGGATAACAGAGTTATGAACATTAGGTTGGTTGTCAATGAACATATTGACAATTCTTATCCATGGGCGTATTTTGATTGCTCGGCTGCTAGAAATCCACAGATTTGTGGGGCTGGTGGTATTCTGTTTTTAACAGATGGACACTATTTTAATTTTTCTACTGGATTGGGACATGGCACCAACAATTATGCTAATCTTTTAGCTTTAAATCTGCTTATTCTACTATCATTACAGCAGGGGTTCCAGTCTTTGCAGATATTTGGGGATTCACAGTTGGTGATAAATTGGGTTTCTGGTAAGTTCGGGATCAATAATCTTTTCCTTGATCGGATTTTGTAGGAGGTGATCCGATTATCAAATTTACTTGTAAAAGTTGAATACCAGCACATTTATCGTGAAGGAAACTTCAAAGCTGATACTTTAGCTAATGCAGGTGCTACAATAGAGGAAGGGCATTGGAAAATCCAGGAGTTAGAGGGACTGAAACTTATGAGACTTTTTAGGTTTTCTAGGTACATGGCTGGATGGATATTCAGGAGACAAACTACACTTTTGAAGGCTCATTGCTCCTAGTTCTCTGTTTTACTTTTATAAAATATAACTCTTATGACTGTTTATGGAAGGCATAACACTTATGTTGTTAACAGATTTGAAGGATAGGATAAGACTGTGTATAGAAGATAGATATATGTATCTAACTCTTTCTTTGTATCGGACTGATGGCTAGTTTCATATAAGTTTCTGAAAGCTTTTACACTTGTGTATAAGACTGTGTATAGATGATAGATACACTTATTTAAAAGAGTCCTTGCTGGATATTTTTGTTCAGTTTGTTGATCATGGTATATACATGAAGGATGTATTTTGGAAAACTACATGTGGGTAGTTTACTTGTTTTTTGATCTTTCATCATGGATATAATGTGATTTATATATCAATTATTATCCATCTTTGTAAAGCATGTTTTCTTGTGCTGGATGACATTGAGGAAATGGACACTTATCATAAATTATAGTGATTCATATGAAGAAGGTAATTTTGTTAGTAAAATTATGATTTTTTTCTGCTGAAAAAAAAAAGGTGTAATTTGAAATTTGGTGCGAAGGCTATTTTGTCGATAATTTTTATTATCTCAATGAACATTTTCTCTTTGGTTCATTCCTCCTATGAGAAATTCAATGAAAATACATTATCAATAGTTACAATTACATTATCAATAATAGCAATTGGTGAAAGAGAAATTCAATGAAAATACACTAGTTTTTTCTTTCGCTTTTTTTAATTATCAATAAGTTACAATTTATGAAGGAAAGTATATTGCACCATAGCTTTGTTGCCTTATGCACTTTCTTAATATGTATTGTTTCCATCCAACAAATGAATATCATTCAAGATATCCCTTTCGTGGCAAGAACAAATTGGGTCATTATAAGCCATCAGAATTTATGAAAGAGAGGAAATTGATTAAAATGTATGTATACGACAAGTTGTGATAAATTAATGTACAAATAAAATTTGAAATATTAACAATTATAAAATCAGTTTGATTTAAAAAAATCATGCCATCCTATGTGGTTCGATTGAAGCCTATCCCATGTATGCATCTAAATTGCCTCCAAAGGTTAACCATGTTCTTCAAATGTAATATAAACATGTTCCAAATATATTTAATTATTGGACAACCATAATAAAATTAGTTATTGGAACCATTCTTAAGTGTTAATTTCAGTCTTTTCATTGTTTTTCACTTCTTTTCTACATAATTTGTGAATATATTGAATTGTGAGGATTCATCTAGGTCTTAGATCTTGTTGTGAATAAGATTTTCACAGTTATGATTAAAAAATGAGTTGAATTTTTACTTCATTAAATTCATGGTCATGTAAAATGAATTCAAGTATATAGCTATTGATTAGCATATTGCAAATTTGTGACAAAAGTTCTGACACTTCTCAGATAAGCTTAGTGTGGCATGAAATTCCTAGTATGGCATACAATGTATCCCTCACTCAAAGGGAGTGTTATATGTACATCATCCAGAGTAATCCTCCATGAGACTTGTTGTGTCAAGTACATAACTTATGTTGTATTAAGTTCATATCCTCGCCATGAGACTTGTTGTGTCAAGTCCATAAATTATGTTGTATTAGTCCTACAAATCAGTTGAGGGTTTTCCTAGGGTATATACTGTGCTCTAAGGATTTGATTTATTTATGTCTTTGGATTATTGATGAGATCTATCTGCAATGTAATTGTTAATTAAAGTTTTAAAGTTCAAGAATCTCTTTTTTTCTCAAATACTAACAATTTTCTATCTCTTCTATCTTGAAATCATTTTCTTTAATCAAATATGACGAAGTATCATATTCCATGTTCTTAGAAGCTTGATTAAATTCAGTCTCATGTGCTTGATCTATTTGGATTGTTCTACCTTTCCTATTGACTAAGGTTTTTCTTGTACTGATGTAGATTCTAGTTGAGTAGATATTTCTGTCTATTTTAACTTTATTATTGAATGTTGAAATTCCATACCATCCACCCTTTTCATGTACTCTTCCATTTGTGACTTATAGTATAACATATTTTTATTTATTTCATCTCTCTCCTCCTATAATTTTACCATCTATATAGTTTGGACATGCTTTACAGGAAGGACATGGAACTTCTTTTCCAACATAGAAATTTCATTGTTCACTTGTTCTAGGTGGGGTTATGCATGGGTAGTATAAGGTTGATTAACTCCCAAGGCCATAACTTTACTTTCCAATATTTGATGTTATTTGTTTATCATTAGTTTCTACCTTTTCTTCCATTGGAACTCTTTGTATTCTCTAATTCTAATCTTAATTTGTTTTCATTTGTTGAACATTTCATTGCATCTTTACAAAATAAATCACATGATTGCCTGTAAAATTCAACTCTGTACAAGAGATTGAATTTCTTACAAGAGATCCCATGTTTAATGACTTGTTGTAGCTACAACAGATCCCATGTTTTATCCAAAGCATGAGAGCACTAATTTTTATATGCAAAGGGTGATTCTTAAGTTCTTTAGTCATTTTTTGATTCCCATGTTGTTTATCATAGTTTCTATGTCTTTTTCGTGATTGATTTAGTTAATATTTTGAAAAAATTATGCATTTTTGTGTGTTTTTGTGAGTTGCGGAAAGAACTAATTTTTCCCAAAAGTGTGTCTTACCCGCAACTTGCAACCTGCAATGCAGATTATGGGAGTTGGTTTTATTTGAAACTTGTTTGTTCCACAACCTGCAGCCCGCAATATGGCAACCCGCAGTATGGACTGCGGGTGCAAATTTTTTCTTAATAATCGCAGTTTGTCATATCTGCAACCCACAACCCAAAATTGCGTAGTGCAGGAAGGTCTTTACTTTGCAATGTGTTTTATGTTCTACAACCCACAACCCGCATTGCATATTGCAGGTTGCGGAATGTTTTCGTCGCTTGTTGAGTTTGTTCTCTCTACAACCCGCAACCTACATTGCGGATTGGAGAATGTGCATTTTTTCATTTTTACTATTTTTTTTATTCATTTGAGTTTGTTTTTATCATTTCAATTAGTTCCATAATATGGATGGTTAAATGAACATGTTATATTTCGCATTACCCTTCTACTTTTGGTCTTCACTGCATAATGATTTATTTTATTGGTTTTTGGAGATTTTAAAGATCTTGTCATTTGATTCTGACTATTGTGTGTAATGATTTCTTATCCTTATTTGAACTTGTTTGAGCCATTTAAATGCTTCAATTATGACTAATTAAGTTCATATGATGTTTCGGTAGTCTTTGCAACAAAATTGACTTCATTAAATCAATAAGTGTAAAGAGCATCTTGATAGGTTATAATAAATTGATTAAACATTTGTTTTGTCCTTTTGATTTATGACTTGAAAGGGTGTATATCAAAAAATGGAAAGAGTCAATCATTTTTCATTAACCTGGCTCTGATACCATATTGGAGTACACAAGGTACTCCCAAAAGACCGAACACCTTCAGAAACAGCTTCACACAAATAGATCATAGATCAACACACCAATGTTTTTCATGTGGTTAAAACCCTCAAGAGGGAAATAGTCCATGGCCCCAACCAAATAGCTACTTAGAGCAATTTATTTTGCAAAAGAAAGAAAGTTACATAGGAGCTTCTCAGAATCAATCAACCATCCAAGGAACCTCCATGCTCTTTAAATAGAGATCATGGACCAATCGGGTGTTAAGCCATAGATCAATCGTAGGTATGATCTAAGAGAAGCTGAACCATCGGATCACTTTATGTCTAGAGCATATTGTGATGATTGGATTATAATATTTACAAATGCATACTAATTCATACTAAAGAAACACACTTTACCTAATTGATATATTACACAAGTTGATCTTAACTAACTCCTAAGTGTCTAAATATCCTAACATATTTTACAATGAATAATTGGCTTTGCTTGTTGGTAAGATTATTATTATTGTTTAAATTATATTCGGTATACTTTTTTAAAGAAAATATTAATAATTTATTTATATAATTGAATTTAATATATCATGCTATTTACAATGTTAATGCATAGTACTATTGATGTATTTGTAACTTCGGAATGTATTCACTTGTATATTTTATGTATTGTAACCCGATGTTCCTATCGAGAAGTATCTGTAATGTAATTGAGTCATGTCATACCCCGATGTTCCTATTGGGAGAATCAATAATGTAAACAATTCATGTAAAGTCATAGAGGGTAACCATCCTTATTGATCTAGGGTTAAAGTCCTTGCAGTTGTGGGGCACTAGGGCTGTTAGACTCTCCTAGAGAAGTCGGCCTTGGTGAGTTAATGTAAGTCAGGTCATTAGTACCCTAGTTGTGGTTACTCGATCCTACATAAAAAAGTCAAATATTAAGTGAATGATAGAATATAAATAGAGATTGAGCCTCTCTATTTATCATGCACACACTCACTCAGCTGGGATGCATGACTGAGAGAGGAAGTGCTGGCACAAGTGAGAGACATTAGCTGTCGGAGATCATCTTTATGTTTTCAGGTTTTACTTTTTCTATTGGTGTTCATTATATCTCTGAGGAAGTTGGGAGTTTTTCTCCTTTATGGTTTCCCCAAGGAATATATTTGTGTCTCTTGTATCTTGTGATTATTGTTGTGCATTGTATTCTCTCAGATAAGATCCTAATATCATCTTGCTTAAATGATAAAAATCTAACATGGTATCAGAGCTAACTTGAGAAGAAGACACTGTGCAGCTGTGAAAGCTATGTATTATTTATCTTTGGGTCTCTCTCCACAATCCATCAGCAAAATGAGGCTAGGATTAACCTCCATTGAAGGGCACATCTTTCTATCGAAACAAAATTTGATTCCAGACATTTTTAGTTTTTGTTGTGGGAAATTAGGGCTTTGTACAGAAAAGGAATTTTTGAGTGATCCTGGCATAGGATTCATCTCCTCCTAAAAATCTAAATTTAGAGACCAAGGTCGATATTTTTGGTTGGGTAAAAATACGAGAAAGTCAAAACCTAGTCTAACCCCATGCGTGAAAAACCCTAAAATACTAAAATGGTTAGTTTTGGTACATTTGTTATATATCGAGATTAAAGAAGTCTCAGCGGCCAAAATTTCCACAAGCCGAAGATAAAATCCTAATGTACCACGTGTAAAACTTTAAACCTCAGATTCGCTATATTATAGGAGCTATGTTTCCTCCAAATCAGGGTTCCAACCTCTTCCACGATTCCATGCAAAATTCATCCCTAAATAGGACACCTAGGGAGAATTGCTAGATCTCGGGCTACAAAGATCCAAATAAAAATTTTCAAGATGTTTGATATAGGGCATGGAATTTAATTTTTGTGGTAAAATTTTCAAACCTTGATAATGAAATAGGGACACGTGGCTGTCCGTACAAGTTCGCTATGCTGAACAGTCCTAAAATAAGTCACCTTGATAAAGCTCTCATAGGTCCCAATTAGTGAAACCAATTTTGGTAAAAACTATGGTGTTGGAAAGAGGACAGATGAGGATATCTCTGTACAAAATTTCCAACACAAAGGAGAAGTACTTTCGGAGATACTACAGATACAGTATTAGAAATGTTTGCAGAAAAAAATTGTTAAACTATGGCTTCCTGTTCCCGTAGCTTCCCTCCACTGTTTTCAGAAAAGGAGTAGATTGGACAACTCTCCTTGAAGAGGTATATCTTTCTATCCAAATATGAATTAATGAAAATATCTTTATATATATTGTGGGTATATCTTTATAGAGATTGTAGGTATATCTATTTGGATTGTTGTACCTTTCTTATTGACTAAGGATTTTCTTGTACTGATGTAGATTCTAGTTGAGTAGATATTTATGTCTATTTTAACTTCATTATTGAATGTTCAAATTCCATACCATCCACCCTTTTCATGTACTCCTCCATTTGTGACTTATAGTATAACATATTTTTATTTATTTAATCTCTCTCCTCCTATAATTTTACCATTTCTATAGTTTGGACATGCTTTACATCAAGGACATGGAACTTATTTTCCAACATAGCAATTTCATTGTTCATTTGTTCTAGGTGGGGATATGCATGGGTAGTATAAGGTTGATTAACTTGAAGGCCACAACTTTACTTTCCGATATTTGATGTTATTTGTTTATCAATTAGTTTCTACCTTTTCTTCCATTGGAACTCCTCTGTATTCTCTAGTTCTAATGTTAATTTCTTTTCATTTGTTGAAAATTTCATTGCATCTTTACAAAAGAAATAACTTGATTTCTTGTAAATTTCAACTCTATACAAGGGATTGAATTTCTTACAAGAGATCCCATGCTTTATGACTTGTTGTAGCTACAACAGATCCCATCTTTTATCCAAAACATGAGAGCCCAAATTTTTATATGCAAAGGGTGATTCTTAAGTTCTTTAGTCATTTTTGGATTCCCATGTTGTTTATAATAGTCTCTATTTCTTTTTCATGATTTGATTTAGTTAACATTTTGAAAAAACTATGCATTTTTGTGTGTTTTTGTGAGTTGTAGGCGAAAAGAACTAATTTTTCCCTAAAGTATGTCTTACTCGCAACATGCAAACCTCAATGCATATTGTGGGAGTTAGTTTCATTTGAAACTTGTTCGTTCCACAACCTGCAACCCGCAATATGGACTATGGGTGCAAAAACATTTTTTTAATAATCGTAGTTTTTCATACCTACAACCCTCAATTGACAATTGATTATTGTGGGAAAGTCTTTACTCTACGATGTGTTTTATGTTCTACAACCCACAAACCGCATTGCATATTGCAAATTGTGGAATTTTTTGGTCACCTATTGAGTTTGTTCTCTCTGCAACCCAATGACCAAATAAATGACCAATTGTTATGTGGTCATTTTTAGTCTAGATATCCTGTGACCAAATTTGGTCATTTATATTGGTTGTTTTTAGTTGGTTTTTATCCCATGACCAAAAGTGGCCATTTATCTTGGTCTTTTCTAGTTAGCTCACTTAAATTTAACATTTTTGGTCATTTATCCCTTGAAAAAACTGTGGTGACCAAAAATTTTGGTCTCCTGGTCACTAATCTCTCATTTTCCACTAGTGAACATAACTAAGTCGAAACAAAACATCGATGTGAAAATAGATCTAGCAGTATATCATCATTAAAAGCAGAGAAAAATCACATTGTTCAAAGATACACATCAAAGATATACAATACATTCACATTTAGGCCACAAAAAACAAGAAAACATAAAGACAGTAAAAGACACAAAGATTATGCTCAATCTCCACCATATCATATTAGCTTCTGCAGCAAAACATAGGTTCTGAAAACAGTTCTTCAGTCACATATATAGATCCAACAAGTGCCAAAAAATAGTCCAAGAGCCTCTAACACTTGAAATTCTAAATCTATTTATAGTCTTGGCCCTTTACATTGGTGGTCCGCTTAACGAACTTCCTAACTACTTCTTAACATAATCTACAAAAAACTGAAAACAATCCATAAAATGCGGTCCAAAACTACAAAACATGGCCAAAATATATAAAATATTGTAAATCTAACTTGCATGTCATTTTCCACCTTGCGCCGCATCTTTGACCTTGCACAGCATCTGCGATGTTTCACATCTAACTTACCCCAAAACTATCTGTGAACAATAGCCACTCTTATGGAATCAAACTTGAAGCTACTATGTGATGCTTCATCAGAGTCAATTGATGCCACAACGTATCATGAGATAATTGGATCATTGGTGTTCTTGACGAATACAAGACCTGACATATGATTTGTTGTGAACATCCTGATTCAGATCCTAAAGGATCTGATACATGTTCCCCTAGTTGCTGCAAAGCATGTAGTGAGGTACATGAAGGGTATAGTTGAGTATGGGCTCAAGTATGATACAAATTAGAAGGCTAACCTATAGGGTTCGGTTTATTCAGATTGGGTAGGAATTGAAACTAAGAAGGAAGAGCACCTTGGGTTGCTTATTTAGTTTGAGATCTAGTATGATCTACTAGTCTCATATGATGTACTCCTACAAGGTGCTGAGTAAAATCGAGGAATAACGTGTTTCCACTTTCTCGGATAGCTGTGAGGTAGTATGTTTTTTGAACGATACTATATTATATGATTGATATGACTTGCATTTGTTGTATGATGCAGAGAGGAGCAGTGAAGCTCCAGTATGAGATCCATATTGAGGCTCCTCAAAAGAGGGAGTGATGAATTCTAGAATAGTTGTAGATATTAAAATTTGAATTCCATTAAGATATTCAAGTAGAGAGTTTTGATAATGTTGCACCAATTGAATGGAGAATGAACATACAAACTAAGAAAAACAAACCACACAGGAAATGGACAAGTATTGTTCAGGAATTTACAGTATATTCATCATAATAATATCTGGTGTTACAATGTATAGTATACATAGGCAGAATTCAAATGCATGAGTAATAAATCTGAATCCTCCAAGTGGATTAGGCTGTATCTAACAGAATCTCTAACCCAAGCTCTCCTAATCAATATCGGAGTCCAAATAGACAACTCATCGATGACCCAATTGTACTAGTGGACCCTAATTAATTTAAGGTTTTTAAGTTAGGAAATAATTAATTTAATAGACATTTGACCAAGGGAAGATTAATAATCCTAAAACCCCCCTGAATCCTAACTTGGACAACTGTGGGCCTTGGTAACAATACCATAGGTCACCCAAATACAATCTAGAAGATAATAAAAAAAGTTGCTTAGTACAAGTGAGGAAATAGGGGAAAACCTCATGGGAAAACCCCCCTAAAAAATAAGTAGGAAAATAGCAATCTGCAAGATATATTTAGAATAAAGAAGCTTCCTCCTTAGAAAAATAACTAGAACAAAACACTACTACAAAAACTTGCAGCTCTATGCAGTAGCATGGTACATTAGTGGACCTCTCAATGTACTTCTGAACTGATGACTCTGTTTGGTTCTTCTAGATGGTAAAGGTAGGGAATGATCAAATATATGCTTTTGTGGGCCATGTAGCTGATCATTTTCCATCATCAAGTAGCACTGACCTGGAACTTTGCTAGACCATTCTATAGAGAGAGAATATATGAGACATAGTGTAGCATGCTCATTCTGATACTAGGACCTAGTTCTTCTTTTGTCTTCTGGAACTTAAGCACCAATTTTAGCTGCATCAAGAAGATTTTAAGCCCATCTGGGTTTAGGATTCTGATTAGGAATGGGTACTAGATTTGGATCTTGAATCTCTTGAGATTTAGTCTCAATAATAGGATCATGTTGTATGTGATATTCTTCATTTGAATATGAAACTTGGAGCTACTTCTGATATTTGAAACTGATATGGACAAATCTCTCATGCCAAATCTTACTGGTGTTGTTAGCATGAGACAATAAATATGTAGGAGGAGAAACAAGCAAGAAATGTGAAAACGCATAAGCTTTGGTAAAGTGATTTGAAATACCTTTCACTACAAGATTTCCAATGGATTTTTTTTGTAATATCAACTGAGTCTGAATCAAATGTGACATTCTTGAGAGAGCTTGTATGAGTCATCTGGTAAACAGATAACAGGTTAGCAACAAGGGAGGGAACATATAATACATTCTTGAACTCACCATGCTTCACTCTAATTAAGCCCCTTCCTTTTGTTGGAATTTGGGAATCATCTCCCATGTGAATATTAGGCCCCTTTGATAGTGAAAGAGTAGAGAAGGATTCTTTGGAGGAAACCATATCGTTGGAGGGTCCAAAATCTATAGTGTAGGATGAGGATGGAGAGAGTTGCTTTCAAAGAATGACACCTTTTGACATCTTTTGTCGCTGCTTATTTATCAGGACTCTTTTCTCTTGGAGGAGCAATGTTGTGCTTCTTGAGAAGAGTGGACATCTCATCAAGTTGCTTCCTCATACAATGTTATTCAAGATGGTATCCCTTTTCACAATACGGTCATAACTTATTTTCAAATTTATTCTTCTTAGAGCTAGAGGCCCCTTTGAAAGCTTGTTTATTTGGTTTAGGCTTCGAATCAGTTTCCTTTGGATCCTTATTCTTTGATTTCCCCTTTTCTTGCGCTTTGGAATAGTCAGTAACCAAGAGAGATTGATCTTTGGAAGTCTAGATGACTCTCATTCGAATCAATTTGTCTTGTTCCTTGATTAAGGACTTAGAAAATGAATCTAAAGAAGGAAGTTTCCAATCAGGAAAGATTTCCCACTTGGAATGAAAAATAGAGACATAGACAGAGTACTTAGGACCTAGTTTTTTGAGTATGGAAAATGATATTGTTCTCATCCTTCTACTCTATCCTGCACTGTCTGCATTGTAGCGCTAGAGACTTGAAGTTGGAGATGAATTTTTTAATAGTATCAAAACTGCTAGGATGTAAAGATACCAACTCATTCTCCAAAATGTTTCCTCGAAGCCCATCTTGTTTGTTAAAAAATCTATCAATATTCTCCCATGATTCTCTAGGAGTCCTCAATCCTTCTAGATGAAAGAGGAGATCTCTGGAAATATAAGTACATAAGTACCCGAATGCTTCATCACAATGGTTTAGGAACCTGTTCCGCTCTACCGGCTCATGAGGCTCAACCTCCCATCCATGTATGATCCTGTGGTATACATGCTTGCATGAGGCCAACTGCATATCAATCATGCAATCAAGGTAATTGGAAGTTGTGAGGATCTGTGGCTCATGAGTTTGAGAACTCATAATTTCTTCGGAAGGGAGACTGCAAATACTTCTTTGAAGATGGGTAGCACCTTTCAATTTCACTGCAAATAACACTAAAACTTATGAAATATTAGAATCATGCTTTTCCTCCCAACATGAACATATTTTTATGGTCCTTCATGACCTCTCCGTTGCTCTCAATAAATCCAGAGCTAGCAAATTTTCATAGGGGAATTCTGTGGAAACCCAACTGCTTCTAATGTTCGATGGGGAGAAAAAAGCATGGAACCTTCCTGAGAAGACTCTGATACCATTTTAGAATTTGAATGCAATTAACATATTCAAGAAGAGAGTTCTCAATAATGTTGCAATAATTAAATGGAGAATGAACACACAAACTTAGCAAAAAAAACCACACAGGAAACAAATAAGTATTGCCCAGAAATTTACAATATATTCACAATAATAATATCCGGTGTGTTGAGGCCTGGAAATTCACAGGTTACAACAGTGAGGGATTCTCCCCAATCAACGTTCCCAGCTAGCCCATTGACTATTTGGAATAGGGAATCCATCCGGTTTGCGGTCCGGCTACCGTAGGTCAAGAAACAAAAACAAAGGCTATACCGGTTGCGGCCCAGCCCACCAAGTTTTTTGTATTTTGACTTTAAGAAATGAAATGCAAGTGCCTAACTAAATGTAGGGCAATCAAGTTGTAGAGAGTGGTCACAATGTGATGCGCAGGTTCTTACCTTTCGTCTTATGCTCGCAAGCAACCAAATCAAATACAATAAGAAATAAACTAACTATCTAATCTATCCCTAGGGAGCAAGATTATCATTTTAGGTGAGCAATACATTTTGTGCATGGATTATGAAGAATCACAGATAGCTGGTATTTCTTTCAAGACACACGAACACTTTCAGATATTTAAATAACCAGATAACCGATCATTTTATAACAACATTTATTACTCACAGTGAAAAATATCCCAGAAACTACTGAAGAACACTTAACAAGAAAATAGGTTCAGAACATTAAATACTCTTACAGGAAATGAAACACAGTTGAAAACAAAATAGTTCCTCTTCAACATTATTCATTGAGTTGCATTGATACATTCCACTTTTCACTCTCTCCAACGGGAAAAATTGCAGTTTCCTTTGCAAAACAAAGTAGTTCCTCTTACAAGCAAACATTTACAAAATTTTCCAGGGGAAAAATCCCTTTCTCATTCCTACTTTCAGATATTTAAACTACAATTTGCGACCCTTGGGCTGCCTCCTCTGTCTTCTTCTCAGCTTCAACGCTTCAAATCCTTCTATGCACTATTTAGTAACTGACAAGTCTTCAAGTTCCACCTCTTCGTTGCCATTCACGCTGTCTTTTCTCTCGTTTATCGTTCTAGTCCTCGGTTTGATCCATGCCAAAACGCTCAGCTATACATTCGCGCCATCGTAGTTCTACCAATCCCTTAGATTCCTCTTCACAAAAAAAAAATCATCATTTATGTATTTACGTTACAAAACAAAATAGCAAGATCTACTCATGAAACAACCATACCGCAAGGAAATTACCAGGCACCGACCCCACTACCTCGACCATGACGAGAGACTTACTGGTGGTTCAACAATACTTACGTTGGATGGGTAAACCATTCCACAGGAGGGAAACACCATTAATCGGACATCGGAAGGATGGTACATCGGAAGTCGAAAGAATCTCCCAGCCGAAATGGCAGACGAGACAAAGGTTGGAGATAAGCGACGAGGGTAGGAGGAGGATAAGTCAGACGTCGTCAGACATTAGAATCGAAAGCTCAAAGGATCTCCCAGCCACAACGACGGACGATTCAGGGCTACGGGCAAGTGATCTAAGGTCAAAAACGAATCGGACGTCGACGAGATTTAGAGAGTCGGACGCCAGAATGATCTGAGGGCCGCAACGACGGCAGAAAAGAAGACTAACATCTTCCGATCTGAAATTTAAAAGAGGCCTGATCGCAAGAAACAATCAAAAAATTCAAACATTTTTAAGGATCAGGCACAGCTGGGTTCGTTATTTCTCCGAAAGGGAACTCTGAAGAACAAAGATTTTCTTTTTTGACCAGTAAACCAGACATCCATGACTCAAACTGGAATTGAACAGGGCATAAATAAACCAGCTGATATCCATCTTCAAAGTAAAACGAAAAGATGACAAGCCAGCGAGGCCCAAAACTTTAACGATCAAACCAGGCAACAATAATGAAGAGGGGCCCAGAATTTAAATAACAATAAATTTGGGGAGAACAGTTGCGGTAGCAACAACTGGCGATTTCCTGGTGAACGTAGATCTCTGGGTAACTTTTTCTTTGAGTAGCAGACTATTCCACAACAAATGCGTTAAATGAATTCTTCCAACCATATGGATTTCTCGACTAATAGAAGTGTGTACCTTAATCATTGATGATAGTCTGCTTTAGGGAAGTGAAAAACCAAGATCTTCAAGTCCAGATAACTCTGTTGATGCTAGAAAATGAGTTTCATTATTACCTCTGTCTTCAAGGTAGCTAACAGCGTGGACACCACAGGATCGTAGCAGGTGGTGAACAGAAATGTTCATTTGTTCCTCATTCCCATGCCGTTTTAGTAGCTTTTGCGCTTTTGGACTTTTGTCCCTTTCATCTGGGTCCTTTTGTACGCCTTTCTTACTGAATTTTAATTCAGGATCGTCTATCCCATAGTGCCCTTTTGTGTGAGTGATGTACTTTAAGTTTCAGCTCACGGACGGAGAGGATCTTTTGGCAATTTAGTATTTATGATTCAGCACCCGCTTTGATTTATGATTCTTTTATAGAAGTTTGAATCTTTCTTTGCCTTTTGGCATTCATTTCTTGGCATGGGATCATTTATATTTAACACACTGTTCACCCTGCTCTTTTCCATGGGTCCTCCGTTATCCCCCCCTTGGACATTTAAGTGCGATGTGGATGGAGCCTCAACATAGTATTCCAGACTCTTTGAATCCTGTTTATCGTACAGGGATTAAGCATGACTTCAATGCACACAAATATTTCGAGAAAACTGCTGGGCTAGAAGAAATTCAAATAGCAATACACTGTCCAACTACTCAAACATGTCTGCCATTCCCAGAAATTTCAGTGTTTCTCAAATAACTGCTGGTTTACTCCCTTTATTGAAATCAATAAACTTAAATTTAAACAAAAGGAAACATGACTCAAACGGACAAACATAAAGCTTATTTATGTACAAAACAAAAAATCTTAAAGAAACTTCAAGAAAAGTAAGGCTTGAGAACCAAACCATTAACTGGCAAGTTCTCCTCCCATCCCTGTAAATCTTGTAGCTTATAAGTAGCAGGGCCAAGTTTTTTTGTGATTTGAAACGGGCCTACCCACAACTGCTAGAACTTAGTATGCTTTCCCTTCTCACCGTGAGGATGATCCCATTTGAGAACTAGGTCTCCCACTTCCAAGTCCTTTTTTCTAGCTTTATGTTTGTCAAACCATCTTTTGACTACCTCCTGCTGTTGTTTGAAACGTTCTCTAGCCTTGGATCTGGCTTCTTCTGCTTTCAAGAGATTGAATATTCTTATTTGCAGAACCTCATCATCAGACCCCCTAGACTCTTGAGCTAGTATGGAATATGGTAGCAGTATATTGGGAGGTAGGATGGCTTCCTTACCGTACACAAGGGTATAGGGTGACACTCCTATTGCAGACTTGGGGGTGACTCTGTCAGCCCACAGGGCGTTGGGTAAGGCTGAGTGCCAACTTCGCTGGTTTTCTATGACAGTCTTCTTCAGGATTCTAATGAGGTTTTTATTGGAGGATTCAGCCAGGCCATTCCCTTGCAGATAGTAGTTAGCAGAATAATGTAATTTTATCCCTTTATCATGAGCAAATGCAGTCAATTTAATTGATGAAAAGTATTTGGCATTATAAAAAACTACTGAAATTGGAAGTCCAAACCTGGTCATGATACGATCTTGTAGGAAGCTGATGACTTCATCCTCATTGATCTTGCGCAATGGGATAGCTTCGACCCAGCGAGTGAAATAATCAGTCGCAGTAAGAATATACTTGTGTAGCAGGGAAGAATTTGGTTTTATTTCTCCAATAATGTCCAACCCCCATTGTTCAAATGGTTCTGTGATCATAACAAGCTTTAGGGGTGCTGCTGCCTTGGGCTGTCTTCCACCACACCTTTGACAAATATCACATTTCCTGACATGTGCATGTGCATCCTTGAAGAGTGTAGGCCAATAGCAACCGACTCTAAGGATTTTGTGGGATGTGGTGTCTCCGGAATAATGTCCCCCAGCCGGACCTTCATGTAATTCTGCCATTACTTTCTTTGCATCTTCCTTTTCTAAACACCTAAGGAGAAGCCCGCCATAATTCTTCCTGAATAACACTCCTTCAACAAGATGATAGGAGGCTGATTTGAGATGCAGAGCTATTCTTTGTTTGGAATTCCAATGTTCTGGTAATATCCCCGACTGTAAGTAATGCACAAGGTCCCTATACCAGGACTCAGGAGCTGTAAACAGAGGGCATACATCCATTACATGCAATTCAGCTTCCTCTTCCCATGCTTGTTCTTCGTTGTTTCTACTTCCGGTCATCAATTTGCAGAGCCCTTGACCTTTCACTATAGCAGCTGGTTTGAATTCAAGGTCGTACTCTTGAAGGGCTGTTACCCAGTTGCCCCTTCTTTCTCCCAACTCTTTCTGAATGAGAAGAGACCTTACAGCTGGGTAAGGGACTATTACCTTGGTCTGATTTTTTAATATATAAGGCCTGAATTGCTTCACTGACTTAAATACTGCATATGCTTGCTTATCAATGGCTGGGTAGTTTAATTCATCCCCTTGAAGCCCAGTGCTCATGAAAGAGATTGGGAATTCATCACCCCCGTCCTCCTTTTGAGTAAGCACGGCTGCCAATGAATCATCGGATGCAAATGTGTACATAATAAAGTCCTTGTCAAAGTCTGGACTTTTCAGAGAGGGCGCATGTGCGATAGCAGTCTTGATTTTACTGAAAGCATTCTTTTCAGTTTTAGTCCACTTGAACTGTGCATTTTTCTTGACCATCTGCTATAATGGTTTAACAGTCTGGGAAAAATCAGGCACGAACCTACGCATGAAATTTATTGTTCCCATGAAGGATTGCATTCCTTTTTT
Organism: Pseudotsuga menziesii; assembly: GCA_001517045.1. Classification (NCBI taxonomy): domain Eukaryota; kingdom Viridiplantae; phylum Streptophyta; class Pinopsida; order Pinales; family Pinaceae; genus Pseudotsuga; species Pseudotsuga menziesii. Next base: position 297,660 of record LPNX010523263.1, on the reverse strand, counting down.
ATTATGGGGCATGGGGATTTGTTCAATGGCCTTAATTCTTTCTGGGTCTATAGATACAACTATATTTGAAACTATATGCCCCAGTAACTTGCCTTCTGTGACTACAAATATGCACTTCTTAGGATTGAGGGAAATGCCATATTTCTGACAGCGCTCAAAAATTTGCTATAAGTGGAAAGTGTGCTCCCCTCTTTTCTTTGAGAATATTGTGATGTCATCAAGGTATACCACCACACTTCGTCCAATCAGTACGCAAAAATCTATGTCCATAGCTCTCTGAAATGTTGCTCCAGCATTAATCTGTCCAAAGGGCATCCTTCTATAGGCGAAAGTTCCCCATTTAGTTCTGAATGTTGTCTTCAATCTATCTTCCTCGACTACCAACACTTGGTTGTAGCCAAAGAACCCGTCTAACAACGAAAATATTTCAGAACCAGAAACCATCTATAGCAATTGCTCCATGGGAGGTACCAGATAGTTGTCTTTATCTAAAGCGCGGTTCAAGTTTCTGAAGTCCATGCATAGTCTGATTTCTCTCGACTTTTTTCTGACCGGTACCAGATTTGACACCCACTTGGAGTGCCTGACTTTAAAAATAATCCTAGCGTCCAACAATTTCTTCACCTCTCTTTGGATTAGTGGTTCCAACTTGGGGTGCATCTTCCTTAACGGCTGCTGATATGGCTTGATGCCTGCTTTGATAGGGATGACATGCTTGATAATGCTGGTGTCATATGTCTTCAAATCTGCATACGTCCATGCAAAGATATCTTTGTACTGTTTAAACAGACTGAGGAACTTGTATCTTTCCACTGGTGAACAGTATTTGTCAAGGTTCACGAACTTAGGATCCGTTTCAGTCCCTAAGTTTATTAGCTCTAACTGTAGAGTTGAACTGTGCGTCTTCACATTAGCGGGTCTTCTAAACTTTTCATTCAAGTCAAACATATTTTCTAACGTTCTGACCCCCTTAGGAATAAAAATTGTCATATTTCATCTCAGCCTGATGTTTCTCATCGTCTATAATGGCTCCTTTAAAGACCTCATCATTTGTCAAACAATTGATTATTTGTTGATCATTGTCAAATACTCGCAGGTTGGTGATCATGTCAGGTACTGAAGGCCTGAAAAGTAATTCAATAGAACATCTGTTATTAGTGGGTACCAGCCTGGCAGCTGATGTGGCCAAAATATCAGTGGCCGCATTTTTCATTCTTGGGATTGAAACAATGTTGAATGCATGAAAACAATTAAGCAAATCCCATACCTCGCTTTGGTAAGCTTTCAAGTGAGGGGAAACACAATGTATTTGATTTCTTATTTGCTTTACAACTATTTCTGAGTCCCCAAAAACTTTTAAATTACTAACCTTTAGTTCAATCTCTTTCTTGAGTCCCTGCAGCAATGCTTCATACTCGGCCTTATTATTAGTACACTCAAATTCTAATCTACATGACAGGAAATGTTTATTCTTATGTGGATCAATGAGGACGCAGCCGGCCCCTGACCCTTCTAACGTTTTAGATCCATCAAAAAATAAAGTCCAAAAAACATTATCTACTAAAAATGAATCTACTCCTACTGCTAAATCTACTGTTTTACAATCAAACTCATCAGCCTACGAGAATCAAAGGAGTTCAGGATGGGTGTCAGATGTGTCACTGGCCTCCTCCGCTTGATAGTTCCCTGGTTACAATTCGAGAAAGTAGTTTCCCAACACAGGTTCGACTGGTATATTCTTCTCATCCAATTGGGTAACATTGTACTTCATATGAGGCTCTCTCAAAACCTTAATCTGATTGGGGATTCCTTTGTATGGAAACCACAAGTGTGACCAATCTGAAGCGAAATATCCATTCAATTTGGCTGACCAATCCCTGCCCAGGACCAGGCCATAAGCGTCTGGTATATCAGCCACCATGATGTTAATAAATTGGTATACTTTGTCATTTGATGCTAGACAAATTAGAATGTCCTCCATCTCACCAATTACCTTAACGTCTGTCCTATCCAATTGCACCACCCTCCACGTGGTTGGCTTAAACTTCCCATTGATTTTCTTACATACTGATATAGGCATGACATTAATTGACGCCCCTGAGTCTACTAGACAATTGTGAACGTTATGATTAAAAATTTCAAATGTCAAGAGGAAGGGTGGCTGTTTAGTTTTAGACTTACCTCTAGTGCTAGCTTCTCCAATTTTATCTTCATCCAGAGGCTGATTGTCAGCAGGTCGCTCCTCTCCTAATGTTTCCAGTGCTTTCAACAACTTTTCTTTTTGTTGAGGTACTTTGCACATTTCAAATAGCGGGACGTTTGCCTTTATCTTCTTTAATTCTTCGACAACGTCATATTTAATTTGTTGTTTAATGGACTGAGATTTATCTGTATTCACCTGTTCTTTGTTTAGTTCAGGCCGCATTCTGTCCTGCTTAGGATCTTGGCTGGTGATAGTAAATTCCGGAGTCTTATCAGCCACGGATTTATCTTGAAATTTCTTCTTGATATTTCTTTGCAGCCTTCTGATCTTCGGGAGTAGAATACTGTCATTGCTAACCGTCCCTTGACTTCTAGTTGTCACGTTAGCCTCCCTGACGTCCTTGTGCTTTTGAGTGATATCTTCTTCTGCATCGAGTAGAGAAACCGAACTCCAGAATGTCATGGTCTCTTTTTCTTGTTCTTTTGCGGAAGTAGAAACAACACTTTCTTGCCTTTCATCATCATCTTCTTCTGTTAGTATTGAATCCAACATTTGATTCATGACTAACGTCATTGAATTTATCCATTGTGGGCAGTTCCTTTCGGAATGAGGTTGTTGATGAAAGGTACAAAAATTTTCCATGCCTATATCTGTCAGATTCATGGATGCAGTTTTTTGAGGAGGAGGTTGGGACTGATTATTGTCCTCCCTTTTCTTATAATATGGCCTGTAGAACTTTTGCACTTCTTTTTCTTTCTCCAAGTCTATGATCTTATTGGACATCTTTTGCATCATTTTGGCCATATTCTCCAGGTCTGGAGATTTTTCTTCCTTAGGCTTGGTGAACAATAAGGTCTTCCTTCCTGCGCCTCTTTCCCCTGATTGCTCTGGATAGTATTCGATATTTTCTCTTTCTGCTTCCACCACTTCTGCTTCTTCATAGGTCTCTGTCAAAGTAGGCTTGGCCCTACCTTTAGAAAACATGGCCAAATCTGGACCCAAAGCTGAAGTGTAGTACTCAATTAGTACTTTGTTTGAAGGCTTATCTATTTCGGAGAAATTCTTTAGATATGCTGCAGACATTTGTGTGAAACTGTGTACCTTTTCTTTCTTTTCTTTCTTCAAAGCACACAGTCCTTTCATGATGGCGGCGTGAGTCTTTTGGACTGCATACTTACTCCTGAAAATTCTCTCAAAGGTATCCCAGTTTGGGATAGAGTTAGAGGGAAATCCAAAATACCATGAGGATGCAGCTCATTTGAGGGTATGCGGGAAAAGTATACAAACCACATCTTCATGTTCCCCCACCCTTAATCCTTCTAAGTCTAGATAGAAACTCTGCAAATGATCATCTACTAATATCTTCTCATTGGGATCAAATTTAGGCAACAACTTCTCAAAGGCTTGAGGTAGGTCATGCAAAGGTGGGGTCAGATTTAGGGGTGATCTGGCTCTCCATGCAGGTGGTGGTGGATTTGGTGGGTTGGAAGGAGGTAGGTTGGCGTTAATTCCCGCCATGAGTAAAGGTGGTGACTGTGGAGGTGAACCAACAGGGGTATGGGAAGAAGAATTGTAAGGGGAATCTGGGCCTATATGGTTCAAAGGTAATTCAACCTCTTGCAGAGTTGTCTCCATGAGTTCTTCCCAATCTCCAACCAGCACTGATTCTTCTACTACGGGACGGTCTTTCTTCTTGTATTCTCTTCTAGGCAATTCAGGAACAATTGGCAATCCTCCAATCTTCTTCACATAAGCCCGGGTATGTCTTCTTAGGTCATTAACAATTTCGTTGCGAACGGGATATAGATATTCTCTTTCTTCCTTTTCTAGAACTAGATTGCGTGGTCCTCTACTTTCAGAATTGTAACCAGTGGAATAATCTTGGGAAAACGGGTTTCCTCGGCCAGCCATACACTGGCGGCTCTCCTTCTAGTTCCAAAACTGTTGAGGCCTGGAAATTCACAGGCGACAACAGTGAGGGATTCTCCCCAATCAACATTCCCAACTAGCCTGTTGACTGTTTGGAATAGGGAATCCATCCGGTTTGCGGTTCGGGTACAGTAGGTCAAGAAACAAAAACAAAGGCTATACCGGTTGCGGCCCGGCCCACCGAGTTTTTTGTATTTTGACTTTAAGAAATGAAATGCAAGTGCCTAGCTAAATGCAGGGTGATCAAGATGCAGGGAGCGGTCACAATGTGATGCGCAGGTTCTTACCTTTCATCTTATGCTCGCAAGCAACCAAATCAAATACAACAAGAAATAAACTAACTATCTAATCTATCCCTAGGGAGCAAGATTATCATTTTAGGTGAGCAATACATTTTGTGCATGCATTATGAAGAATCACAGATAGCTGGTATTTCTTTCAAGACACACGAACACTTTCAAATATTTAAATAACCAGATAACCGATCATTTTATAACAACATTTATTACTCACAGTGAAAAATATCCCAAAAACTACTGAAGAACACTTAACAAGAACATAGGTTCAGAACATTAAATACTCTTACAGGAAATGAAACACAGTTGAAAATGAAATAGTTCCTCTTCAACATTATTCATTGAGATGCATTGATACATTCCACTTTTCACTCTCTCCAACGGGAAAAATTGCAGTTTCCTTTGCAAAACGAAGTAGTTCCTCTTACAAGCAAAAATTTACAAAATTTTCCAGGGGAAAAAGCCCTTTCTCATTCCTACTTTCAGATATTTAAACTACAATTTGCGACCCTTGGGCTGCCTCCTCTGTCTTCTTCTCAGCTTCAATGCTTCAAATCCTTCCATGCACTATTTAGTAACTGACAAGTCTTCAAGTTTCACCTCTTCATTGCCATTCACGCTGTCTTTTCTCTCGCTTATCCTTCTAGTCCTTGGTTTGATCCACGCCGAAACGCTTAGCTATACCTTCGCGCCATCGTAGTTCTACCAATCCCTTAGATTCCTCCGTGCAAAACAAAAAAGCATCATTTATGTATTTACGTTACAAAACAAAATAGCAAGATCTACTCATGAAACAACCATACCGCAAGGAAATTACCAGGCACCAACCCCACTACCTCGACCATGGCGGGAGACTTACTGGTGGTTCAACAATACTTATGTCGGACGGGTAAACCACTCCACAGGCGGAAAACATCATTAATCGGACGTCGGAAGGATGGTACATCGGAAGTTGAAATAATCTCCCAGCTGAAACGGCGGACGAGACAAAGGTTGGAGATAAGCGACGAGGGCAGGAGGAGGATAAGTCGGACATCGACAGACATTAGAATCGGAAGCTCAGAGGATCTCCCAGCCACAACAGCAGACGAGTCAGGGCTACGAGAAAGCGATCTAAGGTCAAAAACGAATCGGACGTCCGCAAGATTTAGAGAGTCGAATGCCAGAATGATCTAAGGGCCACAACGGCGGCAGAAAAGAAGACTAACTGCTTCTGATCTGAAATTTAAAAGAGGCCCGATCGCGAGAAACAATCAAAAAATTCAAACAGTTTTAAGGATCATGCACAGCTGGGTTCGTTATTTCTCCGAAAGGCAACTCTGAAGAACAAAGATTTTCTTTTTCGACCAGTAAACCAGACATCCATGACTCAAACCAGAACCGAACACGGCATAAATAAACTAGCTGATATCCATCTTTAAAGTAAAATGAAAAGATGACAAGCCCATGAGGCCCAAAACTTTAACGATCAAACTACGCAACAATAATGAGGAGGGGCCCATAATTTAAATAACAATAAATTTGGGGAGAACAGTTGCGGCAGCAACACGATGTTACAATGTAATTCACATAGGTAGAACTCGAATGTATGAGTAATGAATTAGAATCCTCCAAGTGGATAAGACTACATGTAACTGAATCTCTAACCCAAGCTCTCTCGATTAATATCGGAGTCCAAATAAACAAATCCCCAATGACCAATAACTCCAACAAGTAGTAACAACTAGTTAAATTAGTGAAAATGAGTGTGGTAGGTAGGTAAAGCACTCCTCCCAATGCAACCATCCATTATCCATCCATTAGTAGTGTTATCCCAACTGACTGTGAAGTAACTGATTGTAAATGAGGGCTAACTAAGATTAACTAGTGCTAACACCAACTGACTGAAGTAGGTTGGTGTCAGGACTCCCAGTGTCTCCTAAAATGTATGGATTGGTCTAGGAGGCACCCTGACTGATGCATGCACATGAAGTAAGTGGAATTTAGCCTCTAGTAGAGTCCCCCACACTTCAATGACTAGTACATCTGGCCCCATTGGGCCATATGGACCCAATTGCACTAGTGGACCCATTTAATTAATTTTAGGTTCCTAAGTTAGGAAGTAATTAATCTAATAGAAATTTGACCAAGGGAGGATTAATAATCCTAAAAGTAGATACATGTTATTAGAGTTTAAAATTATTGGTGAATTTCATAGGATGCTCAGATGTAATCAATCATGTAGGTTGTCCTCGGATGTAATCAGTCATGGCAAAGCTCATAGGTTATCTTGGACGTAATTGTTCATGATTTGATTCTATGCTAGAAATATCCAAAGTGAATTTCAAGTACTTTAGAGAAACATTTGGCATGATCTAGAATGAGACTTCTAGTATAGTGAGAGAGACACGTTGCATGAACATAAAACCCTCTTGATGATTTTAGGTTTCTCAGACATAATCAGTCATGTAGGTTTTCCTTGGATGTTATTAGTCCTCTAGAAGCTTGCAGATTATCCTTGGATGTAATCGACCCTAATATGTTTCTATGATAGAAATAGCGAGAGACTAGAAGACGTAGATGCATGATATCTCACATGGAAAATGAGACAGGTTGTCCGAGCAGAAGTGATCCTAGTATAGAAGGATGGTCGGACGTAATAAGCCTTGTAGGTTTTCTAAGTGTAAATATGAGTCCTAGCATGATACATAGGCTACTCATACATAATCCGTCCTAAGGCAGGTTATATGAATGTAAATATGAGCCCTCACATGGTACGCAGATTATTCGGATGCAATACGTCCTGATATGGGTTATCCGAATGTAAATATGATTCCTGGCATGGTACACAATTTATTTGGCTGTAATAAGTCATGTGAGTTGTCCTAGTATAAAAATAGACCTGGCGTGGTACACAGGTTACTTAGATGTAATAATCCCCGAAGGTTGTCTAAACAGAAAATATCTTGGACACAAGTTCTTCAGACATAATAAGTCCATATTTAGTAGGTTGTTTGGTTGTAATCATTTCTTACATATATATCTATATATGTTTGTTCCCACGTTGATATCATAAGTTCATGAAGCACGAGAGATGCACCTAGGTAGTTATCCTTTACTAGTAGAATGTAGGTTGATAGTGTAGAGACGTAATGCACTGAGTCTGCATAGGCGATTCTTGCATAGTAGATGTTATAGGTTGTCTTAATGGTGTATATACTACTATGGTTATAGAACGCATGTGGTTTGCATCTGATATGTGTTATGTGTGTTTATTTTGTTCTGTGTAGGACAAAAAAGATGATCTGCATTAGTAGAGATAAACCTAGGAAACATGGGTTATTGAAGTGGAAAAAAGGCCATGGACTGTACCTATGCGATGACGATGAGATGATGGTAGGAAACATAGGTTATAGTAGTGGAAATGTAAATAAGTTCATGAATTGTACCTACGCGTTGATCTGGATATGATGAGAAGACGATAGATGACACATGTTATTGTAGTGGCAAGGTAAAGAACAGTGTTGGTGTAAACCTATGTGATGGATTTCTCATGGATATGATGAAGACGTAGATCAGGTCTAGGCCTACACTCAGCTTGAAAAAGGGTTTCCTTTGTAGAAACTTCCTATGACAAATAGATGCGATATATTGGACAAGATGAGAACAATGGAATCAACGACGATGATGACTCAATGACGATGAACAAAAAATGTGTTGATGACTATGGCGAGAGAATACCTTCCTAGTTAAGAGGTAGTGTTGTTGTGATTATAACTTCAAAAGACATTTTGATCCATATTTGTTATATCCCCCCTCAGGGATGTGTGTTCCTCCTTTGGGGATGTCATCATTGTATATGGTCACTGAGGTAAACCCTTCATTGTAATAGGGGGAAATAATCCCCAGGTTAAATAATTTAAAATCTATTTCTGAGTATTCTTAGGTAGGCCAGCCCCACAAGTAACTTGTCCAACCTAGAGGTTGAGTTAACAACTCAACAGAAGAATATAAATAGGGAGGCTCCCTCCTCATTTGTCACACACTTCAATTTCTCTCTCATGTGTGCTTTAGGAGAGATACGAAGAGGAGGGAAAGAGAGTTTTTGAAGGCACATTGTTCTTGGGTTATTTTATCTTTTCATCGTATCTTTGTGATGAAACTATTTTGAGGAAGTTTGTGGTGTTTTCTCCTTTATGGTTTCTCCGATGAAAATCTCTGTGTCTTGTGTGTCTTGCATATCTTTCTTGTATTTTTGTTCGTATTATTGTTTCAAATAAAGCTCCTAAGTAAATTAACTTAGAAAAACTAACACCTTTGGATTATGTGGTAGCTTGCATAATGCTTATAATTTCTGGCATCATTCTTGGTGTCAATCTCAATAAACATAATTTGGTGGAAGTAGGAAGTGATTGGAAACCAACCACTGCTACATGATATATCAAGCACTTGGTCTTCACCCTAGTTGCTTGGTGATTTTTCCATAGTGCACAATTCCTCATTCATTAGTGCTTGGTCTTCATCCCCCAGACCCACATATGAGGAGGCATAAAAAATACCATATGCCAATGTCTGAGCATTGGGATGATGAGGAAGAAGAACACAAGACCTTTTTTGCAATTTAGTAATAATTCATGTGATTAAGATTTAAAATTATGAGTGAATGGGGTTAAAATTTAGGAATGGAGGTTATGATAACATAGAGAAGGTGTCCTTTCTCACTATATAAGATACTTATTCATTAGACTTAATTGAATTATGTATGTGAATATTAAAAAAGATAGATTAAACTCATGAAATCCAATAATTATTATAGTTATAAGTAAGATTTTAAAATGATAATAAAAAATTTGGAAACTAATAATCACAACTTTGGAAACGATTAATCAAACTAGTGTAAATCGATAACAATAATTTTGGAAACAGATGATGACACTTCTGGGAATTGATGATGATAATTCCAGAAACTGGTAATCATAGTTTTCAAAATTGATAATCACGCTATGGAAAACAAATTGTCACATTTTTGGAACATATTTAAGCCCAAGTTCTCACTAGAAAGTCTAACTTTAATGAAATTAGGGTCATAATACGGAAACTAGGTTTTCTTCATTTCCACTTCCTGAATGGAGTCATGCCATCGAAAAATCTAGTCACTTATTATTGTTTGTTTTGAAAGTTTTAATATAGAGTATCATACTTTTTGTTATGATTGAATCAATCATTACTATAAATTTAACATACAAAGTCTAAAAATTAACAATAATTACACATAGAAAAAATAACCCAGAGTTGTTTGGGTAGAATAAATACCTTTTAAGATAAATTAAATGAAAAACTTTTATTCACATTTCATCTATATTAAATAATTTATGTGTTTTAAATTAAAGTTAAATATTGATATTATATTACAAAAATACTTTTATACTTTTGTTAAATACAAATAAAAACCATATGTTTGTATTTTGCTTGATACAAACAAAAATCATATGCTCATATTATTTGTGGAAATATGTGTTTCCTAATTTAATAGGAAGGATATGTATAATTCCATACTTAATATAAAGTTGTTGTCACTTAACATTAAAAAATAATAAGAAAATATTAACAATATTAACAATATAAATATTTTTAATCCACGAGATGTAGAACAGTTGGTGGCGAGGTATGCTTAAGATGCCCCCTAAGCTGAAACGTCATTGGTTCTAATCCCGTTGGATATCAAAAAATACAACCATGTTAAGGGTTGGTGAGGTCTAGGCTAGGTGCGATCCTCGGGTGATTTTGACGGCTTAGATTCCCCTGGTTTGTGGTTACTTAGCCAATGGAAACCCTGCTAGTCAAGGGGGTTCCACCAGTTTGCCAACAAAAAAAAAAATATAAATATTTTTTCAAAATATAAATTAAAAATTAGGTATTTATCCTCCATATGTTGGCATGGCTTGGGTTTGGCACTAGGTTTGTTGGAATGATCAAATATCTTTTCAGTAATGAGTCAAACTTTGTTTCTATGACTAGGATACTATTGAACAAGATTACATTACACAATTTAATCAGACAAATAGATGCACAGAACAATCAAATTGTTTCAAAGAAGAATTCTACTTTCTTACCCAATAAAATAACAATGGAATTATTCAAACGAACTATGAGTACAGTGAGCCCTGTGGTTTCCACTTCAAGCAGTACCCCATGTAACTTTGGACCTCATATAAAAATGGGGAAAAAATAGAAATTCCTTATTTTTTATGTTGTTAGCAACAAATTTGGGGAAAACAAAATCAAAATGAAACAAAGTTAATGAAATATTCTCCATAATATCTACTATAAAAGGAAAGATATAGCTTCTATGAATGTCAAGAATCTTTATAATGTAAACAATGATAACATATACTAATGCAACTAACATAAGCATACAACGAGAGTAATCTACAGTTATATTACCTCAATTAGTGCCATCAATTCTAAAGGATTTTCCCATCTTGAATTCCTTGTCTTCTTGTTGAAATGATATCTACACAATGTCAGAAGATTGTAATTCAATTAAAAGTGGCATGGCCTTCGCATATTGTAAAACCTATATTTATTAGGTACTTGAATGTACAAATCAATTTTCTTCCTAGCACAATCAAGTTCACAAAGCTTCCAAAGTATTAGATACAAAGATTTTGTTACATAACATAAATGATATTACTACTTATATTATTTATGTTGAATATATCGACTGAAATACATGTAAGAAATGAGCAGTACCACAAGATCATAATTATATGGATCCCTCATCCTTCTACTCATTAGATCAACCATTTTCTGTCCCTTTTAACTTAAAATGACACATAAAAAAATATTAAACATTTGAATTACCATTTCTCATTACCTTCTTGCATCAGTGGTAGTATGTTCTTGATAATCCAAAGAACTTTGTAAGTTGGAATTACCAGTTTGTACAACAACTCCCTTTGATATACAGAAGAAATTTCAAGTCAGTTTCAATAGTCAACCACTTAGATGACTACAAAGCCCAATTGATTTGAAAAATGTCTACAATAAGGAAATTTAATATGTTTAAAAATATTACAGGAGCTGAAGAAAAACCCACAGTAGATTGTTTCCCTATTTGCATCCCTTGTGATGCAGGAACAATATTTTGATTTGCAGATCCCCGTTGATGAGTTCCAGAATGCACCAGTGGCATGTGTTGAGGCTGAGAAACAACTTGATATTGTTGATTAAAACTGTATGAATTCTCTGACTAACCATATGTATATGGATAAAAAAGGAGGAGAGAAAATAAGAGTGTCCATAGAAAATATAAAAAGGTGCTTCCTCCAACCTTGTTAAAACATAAAATGCGTTTACATGCTATAATACAACTATAAGCCTTATACAAATAAAATTAGACAGTATCATATACGATGATGATGGTGGCAATCAAATTCCACCTAAACTAGGTGGAGGTGCCATACTAAGAGGTTTTGAATATTGTTGAGGTTGCTAAGATGGAGGAGCCACACTTGTCATTGGCCTTGACTGCTGAAGATATGTCATAGAAGGATCTTGAAATGAAGGTGCAGTCTATTATTGTTGCAAGTGAAATTCAAACTTTGTCTTTCATTGTGATGTTGAGTTCCTTCCTCTTGGTGCAACTCTCAAATGAAATTATTAAATGAAACTCACTAATCTCTCTTAAATTAAAATCTTAAATACACACACACACACACACACACACACACATAGATAGATAAACAACTCACCCCAGAGTACTTATTCGTAATTCTGGTCACCCAACCAACCTCATTGTGACAGTTATCTTCCATGGCTGTGTACTGGCATTGTCTAGTTAGAATCATATATGTTATTTAATTCTAGTTTTAAATATTAAGTATTCCTCTAATGAATTTCATTTTTCTCAAGTATACTCTCCTATCTCCCCAAAAAATGATTAAACATATTTGATATGATAATCTAAAGCAAGCACTGAGATGTTGATTCAACAAACTAATATGTTACTAATACAATTGCTAGTAATCCAATAGGGAAGAATTACAAACCTCCTGATGCCTCATGTTTTCTTCATCCTCTGCATCATTTTGATCTTTTGTCAAATTAATAATCTCATCCATAAATATCTGCTCAAGTAACTCTAATGTCCGAGGTAAAGATGGGTCTTGATACGCAACATCCATTTCTTTACTATGCTCATAACTTTTCACATATTTGACCCTTGTTTTTTCATGTTGTGCCTTGGGATATGGAATTTGACCTTGATAAAAGGGGAAACTAGTTGCATCAGGAGGACCTTGAACTACAAATATATGGATTCCATATTTTTCAAATTTATACACCAGAGAATAGTAATGAATATGTACACTAGCATATTAACCTTTTTCATGTTCATTTTGAAAACAAAGTAAGGTAATTTCTGGTTTCTAACAAAGTTAAGAAAAATTGGCTTCACAAAAAGAGTAGAGATGAATTCTACTAGCAAAGCATTCCTCGGAAACCACTTCAAGTCTTCAACTGAACTTCAAATTCCAACTCAAAAAATGGAAGTTAAACTATTTGTAGGAACATTCTACAACGTTATTAACTATTGCATAAATCAAGCATGACCAAATTAGCACTGTAGAATATATAACTACGATAGATCCATTTTAACCCTTAATCTATTAAGCAGCGAGAGGCATTAAAAAAAAGGGATTCAAAACTTGGGAAAATGCCTCAAGGTGCTTAAAAATTAAGATATTGAGGGTTAATATGGAATATGTCAGTACTTCCTCATGATCCATGGATGGTAAACAAGGGAATCATCATCCCTGAAGCCTATCCCCAAGGGTATCAAGAGAGTCAAACCATTCCATACCAAGGGGGGATATCTCAAGTCTGGCTTGTGACCCCTTGAGCTAACCCCTAGGGATGTGGACTATGCTACCATCTATGTGCATGTATTATATATTTATATATGTATGTATATTGTATGTCTACATTTTTACATTATGGTTATTAATGGTCACTTTAAAAAATGTTTCCTACAAGATGGACATCAACTTTCTTTCAATTTTTATTTATGAGAATTACACAAACATGAACACAACACAACATCGCTTCCACCTAGGTTGTAGTAGAATAATGCATAAATATGACAATTATCTATTATTCATTTGCTATATAACATAATGCATGCTAGTCTATTTTTCTTCGTCTTTTTAATTAATTGTCAACAACCATCATAACAACTTTGCTTAAAATCTAAATATTAAAAGAAAAATAGGACAGTACAAATAATACCTAGAAATATTATCATCTTACCTTCTTTATATATGTGAGGTGGAATATTCGGCCCATTTGGATCAGCTCCTTCCCACTACGAATGACCTTTTTCCTTTGAGTGCATATAGTGTTGTTATTCATCCAAAGGTGGGACATCTGGCCTCCCAAGAAATGCATGAATCTGAGGACTATGTTGCATTCTCTGGGCAGCAATATGCTGCATTTGAGCAGCAACCAATGGATTGAAATTGGAACCACCATATCCACCTTGTCTCCTCGTGTTTTCTTCTACTTGATTTTGACTAAACCTATACTTTCCTTAATAATACCTGCATTAAAAGCTGTCGGTAAAATGCAGCAAAACTTTACCATCACTTAGCATCTAAATGAAAATAAACATTCAAGTTCCTTTCTGATATTTGGAATGTGATATTTCCCACTTTTATATTATTTTGAAGGAAAACCCTTGCCAAGGATATCAATATATTAGATTTCCTCTCAAATTTATTCAAAGTCACTGAAAATATACAAGGTACCTTAAATCTATAAGAATCTTTGTGACTTGAACTTATGCAGAAGTTAGAACCTAGTTAGCAAGTAAACCCTTCTTTGGAAAAATACAAGATCAGTTCTAAGTTCCAACCAACTTTAATCACATAAACCAAACAAAAGAAATTTAATCTACCTACAATTAACTATACATAAGGAGCATACAAGAAAAAAAATGTTAAAGAAACAATAAATGATAGCTGGATGAACCAAGTAAAAGAATACAATTCTTACGGTTCAAAATGAGTTCTAGATGTGCAATTCTCATTATCAAGAGAAAATCTCAGAAATCAACTGTTCTTAAACAAAATGAACTTTATAAAAAGATGAGAAACACTAAATTTGAATTTTCGTATGGATTTGAATTATAAAAAGGAAACATTTAACTCCTATTCCTGCAAGAAATTAGACAAAGGAAAAGAGGAAGAATCTTGAAGTAACTGATATCTATAATCTATCATCAAAATACAAATTATAAAATGATATATAAACATTATTCAAAATTTTTAAGTTTGGATACTTCACAGATTTTTCCTTTTACACGGTGAACCATTTTTTACAAATTCAAAATAAACAGAATGAAAAGACTTGCCATAGTTTTCAATGGCTAGGTTTGTGTGCCACCTCAGATGATGTATAAACATCAAACAAGTTTGAGTATCAAATAATTAGAAGAATAGCCAGCCTACTTGATATGTGCCTCAAGAAGCAGCAACCCATATTGATACTATTAAACTTAGCAGTAATATTTTGGTTCTCATAAACTTAGCATTCACATTTCTCTGTCATATATTTACAATTAAAATGGAAATAGAAACCCAAAAAAATTCCTTGGGAAGAGACAACATTTCCAAAATGCTTCCAATATAAATGGATGGCAATAAATTGCATTAATTTTCATCAATGTACACAAGGAATCAACCCAAAATATTTCTTCTCAACAAATGTCAGGGTCTTACATCATACATAAGTTACCAAAATATGAATATGGAATCAGATCCAAATCCATATATGGATAAAGATTTGGTAGAACTTTTAAAACCCTGAATATGGATACGGCGAGGAAACAACAAGTACAAACAAATATAAAAATATTTTTTTAATAAATATAAAAATAGAAAGAAGAAATAAAACTATTTAGGAAACACAAGAGTAGAACTATACCATAACTGATAATTTGATAAGTTGTGATGTTAATAATTTGAAAAACCATTTCAGCATTGAACTTGAAGTAGGTCATAATAGTGTTTTTGTGAGCCACATCCACATGTACGTATCAAAAGGGAATAAAGTAGTTTTCTTGAATGATATGGAAAGACTATAGAATAGTGTAGGTGAAGTGAGAAACAACATAGTACGTAAAGATATATCAGCCCTTGATAACAGACCTTGATATTGATATATTAGAGTTCAAGATCATATCTTAACACAAGGACAGATCGTACCTTGAACAGGAATGGGGCTTATGCTTTTATCCATTAGGTGTTTAGGGTTTTTTAAGTTTTTCATTAAAAAAAATTTAGGCCTATCAATGGGTCATAGAAACACTTAAAGTTGCAGTATTAGTTTGAAAATTTTAGGAATTGTTTGATTTTGGAAAATACACAAGAAATGGAATATTTGTCACTAGTATCAGAGGTTTATCTAAATTGTGTACAACCAAACTATAAGCATGAATATTGTCATAATCAGGAAGATTTAGATTAAAAAGATTAAAAAAAGACATCGTTATATTCCTATGACTCAAATCTGTTATCTGCTACAGACTTATGAAGAGAGTTCAAATATTTGACACTTTTAAAGATTGTCTTCCTAGTAGTGGTTATAAAGAGTGGACTATCCACAAGGTGGTTAGTAAATCGAGTATAGCTCCAAGGATTTCTAAACATAATAGTTCAGATGTTGAATACAGTCTTACTAAACTTGTATCTAAGGAATTATGGATATAATTTCTAAGATATGAATAAATAAATAATTGCTTCATTGTAGCTACTATATTTCCTCCATAATTACTTCCCTGTTCATGGGCTCTGGTCTTTGACTAGGTGGCCCAAAATGTTGACAAAAAAAATCTTAATGTAACAATTCTAGAAACATTTAAGTCTGCAGAAACGGGAAAACTTCAATGTTGTCTATCTCAAGTATTAGACATACGCTTCATGGGTGTTATGCACTGAAAGAAAAGGTGGAACTATGGAAATACAAGCAGCCCAGGTGACCAAGGACCCCATTCACCACACCTCTGTACATACCAAATTTAAATTATAGGAAGACAACAACGTCAATATGCCACATGTTCTATGACTCACCAAATCATGACACTAACAAATGGAGAGCATCACACGCTCCAGTGGCATAGAAATCCAAATGGACTTTCTTTGCAGGTTGAGGTGGTCATGCACCATATCAAGACTAGTCACACACATTGTATGTTGCATTTACAATTATCCAAACTTATGAAAATGATTGGCCACCATCACCTAAACTAGTGTGTTGATATTGTGAGGAAATCCTTAATATTGAAAATTACAAATTGTTACAAAAGAAATGGGAATAAAAATAGAGGAAAGCAACAACACTGATTAGAATGGTATGCAACCTATGAATGTTGGAAACACAAAGTCTAGTTTTAAGGCAACATTTGATTTCATTGTAGGGAAATCTGCATGTGTCCCAAACTAGTTGTTCAAATCAACCAAGTTTCAGTGTGGCAGTTGGAGATTCATAGCCAAAACAAGGCTAATTGATGTTGGAATCCAAATATTCAGACAATTCTTTCCCTCACTAGAACTCATATATAAGAGTATGCAATTATACCAGACATTAAATTAGGAGAAAAATTCAGTATTGGTTTCCAGTTGAGTTTCATAAAGACAGGAAAATTTTCAGCATTGGTGTCCAGTCAAGTTACATAAAGTTAAAAAAAATGAGGATTGGTGTCTAGTCAAGTTACATAAAGACATCAACAATTATAGGATTGGTTTCCAGTCACGCTACATAAAGAAATGAGGAGAGTGGTGATGTTAGTACCAGTGTGAGAGACAGTGTCGAGTCAATTTACATAAAGACAAGAATTTTTTTTAATATAGGACATGATGCCAGTCCCAAAATGCATTCACTATTTGGCACCAGAGTGAGAGACAATGTCGAGTCAAGTTACATAAAGACAAGCATTTGTTTCCAAACAGGACATGATGCCAGTCCCAAAATGCATCCACTGAATATTTTTCAACATGGGACACGATGCCATTCCCATAATGCATTGATTGCAGAAGGAAATATGCAAGGAGAATTTTTTCCAACACAGGAATGGATGCTAGTCCCCAAAGGAATCCACTATAGAAGGAAAGGGGTGGGGATAATATTTTTCAACTGAGGACAGGATCGCAGTCCATAATGCATCCACTATAGAAGGAAAGAGGAAAGGACAATGTCATTAATTCAAGTAAAGGACTTGTACCCCAAAGCCAATATTGGTAAAGTTATTGATGTAGGTAATGCATTATTATTTAAGGAAAATATACCTTTTTTGTGAAGATGATTTATCATATTAGGATTTGGAATGATTTCATTTCCACATCCCATCATTGGATATGAGCCAATCCTTACAATATTTCCAATGCTAAAATTTCATGTAAGAGAGTTACCCATGACAAGAAAGGATATTACCATGGTGTTCCAATAATTTGAAAAATTCTTAAGGCTTTTATCTGGGTTCCTTATCCAATCCCATGAAGTCGTAGGGACTACATATAACTAAAGAATAATAGGTTNCCCCCCCCCCCCCCACACAGCCTTTCTTTTTGTATGAGCTATGGACTTCCATATGACCCAAGGAATCTTCCCTCCTTCCCCTTTGCCATTCCTTAAGTAATCACAACAAATATTTGATTTTTTTTCAATCACTCCCTTTAGAATTCAAGTTAGGGAATGCAAGTCCTCCAAGATGAATTATATAACATCCTTGACAAGGGGTAAATTAACCCCTCTTGACAACCACCTATTACGCTATAAATGAAGCATGTTCTCTAATTTTCTCAATGATCATCCCTAATTGCATTTATATATCCATTTGTCATGAGAGTGAACATTAGGTATTTATAACCTTTTTGCAAATGAACATTTTTAAAAGGAAACAATTCCTTTAGGAGTGCTTCAAACACATTCAAACCATTGAAATTGATGGTTAACTTAGGTACATCTACCTCCATTCTTGTACCCGAATAATATAGATTGAGAACTTCCTATGTTTTTCTAGATTTCCTCTGTGGACCATCTAAGAATAACAATATATCATCCAAATATAAGAAATAAGTTAAAATCATAGAGTTTATGATCATGACTTTCTTTAAGTATCCCAATTGTTTTGCTTCCACAATCGCTCAACTTATCCCTTTTACAACTAACAAAAATACAATGTGAAAGATGGTACAACCTTTTTTGTAACCTCTTGTACATTTGAAGAAAGCAATGGTTGCTCCATTAATGAGCACAACATAGTAGGAAGATGTGACATATCAAAATACAAAATGACCAATTTGTATGGATATAAAAATACCACAATTTTTCTTTTCTAACCTAGGTGCACCATAACAATGGTCTATAACATTTGTAAACCTTATCCTATTTTCCTTAGGGTGCGCCACTGGGATGGTAGATGGATGGAGTTTTGAGCTACTTAGATTGTGATTCTTTCTTTTCATAGTAATAGAGAGATCTAATTTGAGTGTTTGAATATTCATAGTTATGTGTTTGCAGGTCTAGTATTCCTTATCTAGTATTTTGATACGTTATTTAGTTATCAGTTTCCTAGATTATGGTTTAGTTCTTTAGGAGTGTCAATTTGGTTACCATGTTCTAAAAATTAGCACCCCTGAGCTAGGACAATGATATGACAATGGAGTCAATACTTTGGTTGGATCGACTAGTTCAGATCGATAGATGGATAAAAAATCAACCGACCACTAGAGGTACATTGGATTCTGATACGGGTAAGATCAGGACCTACATGTCCATTCATTATTGTTTCTTTGGTTATCCCTCCTATTTCCTATAGACCTAGGGGCGAGGATGAAGCAGGCATAACTCTGCTCACTTAAATAGGGAACAATGAGAAGGTAGGTATAACAAATGGTAAGTTACTAGGGGAAAATGAACTCGGGTAGCAGCCGTAATATAGGAGCTGTAGTGTAGGGGATCTTAGGACCTTTTTCAATCAAGTACGTTTGATACTTTATCGAATGATTCTTTCCCTATAAACCCAACAATTTATGGCTATACCCTAAGTAGCTCAAGGCGAGAATTATCATGCAAACCCACAGGAACAAGTTCCTTACGCACCACATCCAAATCATGCAAATATTATATGCAGTAGGGTATGGATTATCTGTCCTTGACCAACTCAAGGTGAGAAATTTGACCATTTGAGGATTTTTCATAGTTCGAGAGCATGCACAAACATTTTTGCAATGACAAAAATATCAGAATAATTTGACTTACTTGGGAAGAATTGGAAGATTTCAGCTCTGCAACTAAGGATGTCCTTGCGCGCCTCTTCAAAATATTCCATGTCTAGTTTTATATGCTCTTCATATCCATTGCAGATGCTATCAAAGGTGGATAAATATTAAACCAAGAAACAAATATCACTCCCCTCCCGCCAAATAACCAACTAACATCTCTATTTGCTCCATTTTGTTTAACAAAAATAGTAAAAGGGGGTAGTATTAAACAGGCTGTGCACAGGAATACATTACATAATATGTGATAAATGAGAGTTTTTGTTGTTCAAAAAAGAGAAAACCAAAAATGGTCCAGAAGGGAGACCAAAAAACTCCACACAGAGTTTTTACATATATTCTATGAACTATGGTAGTTTATACCCTAATAAACTGCTGATTAAGGAACAACCAGAAAAACATAAACTAAGAAAACCATTTAAATTTTTCCTAGGGGCTTCAATGGCTGCACTACCGACTCCTCCCCCATGGGCTGGACTGCTACAGGGGTTTCGCAGGCCTGGCTAACTTGGTTCATGCTGACCAAACGTTGAATATCTTCTTGGATTCTTTCCACTTTGCCCATCATTTCCTTGAGGTTCATCTCTGTGTCATCAATCCTGGAGTCATGGTTGCTTATCTGGTAGGATGTATGGCTGACCACCTCACCCATGCTCTTTACCTCTTGAGCAATTTCCTTGTTATCCATGATACCGATGGCCATTATCTCATACAAATTCATGGGGTTTTTCTTTAGGTTTGCAATCCCTGCATTCTCATTCGTTGGGTTCATTTTTCCTTCAAGAGCTATACTAGAGAAACTGAGATGGATATTCTAAATAGCACCTTCCAGATCTTAGGCCTCAGGTCCACATTAAAACTCACTGAGAACCGAATTGAGGATGCTAACTTCTCACAGGAGAGTGTCGCAATCCTTCTTACTTCTACAAGAAAGGGTGCCTGCTGCACCTTCATTCCATGCAGAGTAGTTACAACCAAGTATTGTGATGCTTCCTGCAATAAAAAACTCACCAACATGAAGACTGAGCCCAAGACCCGAACTCAAACACCACAGAGGACCGCCGGCATGGGGAGAGGAATTATAGGAGAAGAAGGCAGTGAGAGCCAACCGTTCTTTCACAAACACCTTGCAAAGAGGCATAGACTCCCATGAAGTCTCCTACAGAACCCCCTCGTCTACACCTAAAATTACATCCAATAGAGTCCTCTCCGGTGAGAAAGCAGAACAAGGAAGGATCAGACCACTATTCAAAGAAGCTGGGGGGTGAGAATGGAGTCTAGAGGAAGCCATATTGCGAGGGTTGACAGGACCTAGTGCATGTGAACTGGAGAAAAATTTATGATGGAGTAGGTAGGAGTTAAGGACTTCAGGGATCAAGGAGGGTAGGAGCCACGTGGCATTGGCATGGGAAATGGTAAGACGACCGGTTGATACACTGGAACCTTCACTTTAAACCATGGCATCGTAATTTATGCAATGGGGATTAGACCCTTTGAACCAAAGATGAATGGAATCGAGGTCATTGCAATGGGGATTATATCCTTTAAACCAAAAATTCATTAGGGTATAGGCTTAAGGAGGTTATCTAACCCATTGAGTTGAAAATTCCCTTGTGGTAGAAAGGCCCCCACATTTTCTAAGGCATCGACGGTTACATTGTTTGAGCGAAGTATATGGTAGAATTTATAGTGTGTGGATAGAAGAGGGGTAATTTTTTCATACAATTGATGTCATTTTATCGAGCCATTGGTGTATCCATTGATAATTTTATATATTACATGTCTAGAGTCTCCAAATATTGCAACCCTACAGAGATCAGTGTTAGGGAGGATCGTCAATCCTTGAATAAGCACCATCTGTTCAGCTTCATTACTGGTCATGTAGCCTAATCCCCAGACAAAGGTTTGTTCAATTTTTCCTTCAGGATCCAAAAGGATCCCTCCCGCACCTGCCACCCCTAACCATTTGCTCCATTGATGGGAAGTAAATTCTATAATAGCAAACCATTCCCTCTAATTACCACCCCAATTACCATGAAATGAGTCGAATGAATGCCATTAACCCACGTCAAAAAAGTAGTCTGATATGGAAACCAGCAACCCACTCCGCTCTTCATCATGTCGGCAGTGATCAGATTTGAAGGGGATCAATTAAAAGGAGAGGGGAAAGTAGGTGAGGACTCTCATACCTTTTAATTATATCATATGCCAATTTATATCATGTCCATAAAGAATAGAGTGACTATCACCTTATTTTCCAGTTGTAAATGTGTTTGATCAATTTCTCATGGAAGTTTTATTCATGCTATTGTGACAACCTCATAACAGCTCTTAAATTGGATTAGGAACCAACCAATTATGACTAGGAAATTAATTGTTTTTCATAACCAAGAAAAAAATATGAGAAATGATGTCCTTAATGTTCATTAATTGAGCAACTATTTATTATTCTTATAATATTTAGCTAATCATAATAATTTATTTTAGCTTCCTAGCAAAGGTGAAACTCCTATTTAAGGAGTGATTCCCTAGCGGCAAGGACCACCGAGGTTGGATTTTTGGGATAGAAAGAAAAGTGTCATGTTGCTAGGTGAATAATAAGGCTAATCAAAATAATCCTAATGGGTAATTCATAAATTTCAAGATGTCCCTCCCATCCCAGCTATGGAAAACAAATATAAATGTAAAACAATTTTGCACTAAACTCAGAAAATAAACATAATGTCAGTTTTTATTTTTCACGTCATCATTAGGTGAACTACTCTTTTAATTTAATATGTATTTGTTTAATAAATAGGTTCACTTGGAATTATTATTGTAAATTCGTATATATGTTAACTGGGGCTAACTTAAAGGTGAATCCTTGTCAAGAAGTGTATGATTAAAGTCACATTAGTTGCAGGTGGGTGGGAATAAATAGTAAAGCTAAGTTTGGTAGTTCATACCTAGTTATTTGAAAGGGGTATTAATTTCAATTGGAAGGATAACATAAATAATTTTACTTCAATTGACAAGTAAAAATTAATTAAACCCTTTGACCAAAAAATGCAAAAAAAAATATTGTTCTTTCAAATTTTTACAATTTTAAACAATTGAACACTCTTTAATATATACATGTAAAAATGATATATTTTCAATGAAACTTATTTTGAACACATTAAGTTGTCATATGTGTATCATTAATTTTACAGTTCAGTAACATATAACAACTATTATATTGTATTTTTTTCAAGTTGGAGCACACTTCATTATACAAAACAACTATTTAGATGTCTATGTCATAACCATATTGGGGAATCCAAATGAAATCCAAGCTTGGGAGATGTAATAATTATGATAAGGATTGGGGTGCACCTAAGACAGAATAATACAGTACAACTCAGAAAACATAAAAAAAAAATTCTTACATATATACCAAGCAAATTAATTGGCAAAGCTAGCATAACCGGGCTTGGGGCATCAATTATTTTGTGAAGTCATACATGTATGTGACGGAGGGGCCTAAGTGAACTGAATCATTGTAACTCACTGCATGTTTGAGTCTCAACATGACTCTGCCTTTTAAATTGAACCAAAATACCAAAAAAAGGTTATTAATTTGGCTAAATTTGATGAGAAAGTTCTAGGTATGAGTAATTAAGGGCTTGTGGCTCTAAAATTTGTTGTGTTTTATTAATGTACCGGTCCACGATTTACACATAAATCGATAGCCACGGTCTGTTTATAGGAATTTAAGTTATATTTAATGAAAAAAATTAACGTGTATAACCTCTACGTCGAAACCATTTTCCATGTTTATGCAGGCCACTATCCTTATCTTTATTGTCTTACCAAAAGTCATGATAACTAGGAAGCAGACCTAAAATTATGGACACCACCTTCAAAGAATGCATTGCAATCACATTGGTAAGGAGTGATTATTATAAGATCACAAGAATAAAAATGACTAAATTAATGACCAATTGTTATGTGGTCATTTTTAGTCTAGATATCCTATGACCAAAAGTGTTCATTTATCTTGGTCCTTTTTAGTTATATCACCTAAATTTACCAATTTTTTTCATTTATCCATTGAAAATAATTGTGGTGACCAAAAATTTTGGTCTCTTGGTCACTAATCTCTCATTTTCCACTAGTCAACATAACTAAGTCACAAAAAAACATTGATGCACTAAGAAATCTAGCAATATATCATTATTAAAAGCAGAGAAACATTGCATCATTCATAGATACACATGATAGATACACATTACATTCGCATTTAGGCGACAAAAAACAAGAAAAAATAAAGAGATTAAAAGACACAATGATTCTGCTCAATCTCCACCATATCATATTAACTTCTACAACAAAACATAGGTTCTCAAAACAATTCTTTAGTGATACATGCAAATCCAACAAGTTCCCAAAAATAATCCAAGAGCCTCTAACACTTGAACTTCTAAATCTATTTATAGGCTTGTTGCTTTACATTGGTGGTCCACTTAACCAACTTCCTAACTATTTCTTAACAAAATATACAGAATAATGACCAAAATCCATAAAATGAGGTCCAAAACTAAAAATCATGACCAAAATACATAAAATATTGTAAATATGACTTACATTTCATTTTTCACCTTGCGCTACATATTTGACCTTGGACATCATCCACGATATTGCGCAACTAACTTACCTCAAAATTGTCTGCAAAAAATAAGGCTATGGAATCAAACTTGAAGCTACGGTATGATGCTTCATCAGCTTTAGTTGATGCCATGATGTATCGTGAGATAATTTGATAATTGGTGTTCCTAAAGAATACGAGACCAGACATAAGATTTGTTGTAAACATACTAATTCAGATCCTAAAGGATCCGAGACATGTTCCCCTGGTTGCTGCAAAGCATGTAGTGAGGTACATGAAGGGTACAGTTGAGTATTGGCACAAGTATGATATGAATAAGAAGACTAACCTACATGGTTAGGTTTATTCATATTAGGTAGGAATTCCCATTGAGAAGGAAGAGCACCTTGGGTTGCTTCTTTAGTTTGAGATCCGGTATGATCTACTAGTCTCATACGATGTAGTCTTACTTGGTGCTGAGTACAGTCGGGGCATAATGTGTTTCCACTTTCTCATCGAGCTGTGAGGTAATATGTTTTTTGAATGATAGTATATGATATTATTAATCTAACTTGCGTTTTTTTGTATGATGCAGAGAGGATAAGTGAAGCTCCTGTATGTGATGCATATCAAGGATCCTCAAAAGAGGGAGTGATGAATTCTAGCATAGTTGTAGATACAGGTTATTCAATTGTAAAATTCCTGGTGAAGTTCATAATATGCTCAGATGTAATCAGTCTTATAGGTTTTCCTTGGATGTAATAAGTCATGGCGAAGCTCACATGTTATCCTGGATGTAATTTCTCATGATTTGATTCTATGGTAAAAATATTCAAAGTGAAGTTCAAGTAATTCAAAGAAATACTTGGCATGATCCAGAATGAGACTTCTAGTATAGTTAGAGAGATAGGTTGTGTGAGCGTAAAATCGTAGTGAAGATCATCGGTTTCTCAGGCGTAATAAGTCATGTAGGTTTTCCTTGGACGATTATTAGTCATGTAGAAGATTCTAGATTATCCTTGGACGTAATCAACCCTAATATGTTTCTATGCTAGAAATAGCAAGAGAACAGAAGACATAGATGCATGATATCTCACATGGGAAATGAGACAAGTTTTCTGAGCAGAAATGATCATAGTGTAGAAGGATGGTCATACGTAATTAGTCTTATAGGTTATCTGAGTGTAAATATGAGTCCTAGCATGATACATAGGTTACTCATATGTAATCAGTCCTAAGGCAGGTTATCCAAATTTAAATATGAGCCCTCACATGGTACACGGGTTATCTAGATACAATAAGTCTTGATACGGTTTATCTGAATGTAAATATGATTCCTGGCATGGTACACGAGTTATTTGGTCGTAATAATTCATGTGAGCTGTCTGAGTATAAAAAGAGCCCTGGTGTGAAATGCAGGTTACTCAAATGCAATATGCCCTTAAGGTTTTCAGAATGGAAAATATCCTAGACATAGGTTCTTCAGGTGTAATAAGTCCTTGAGGTTGACCTGGAACATAAAATTCTCGATGTAGCAGGTTATTTGGTCATAATCAATCCTTACATATATATCTATATATGTTTGTTACCATGTTGAGATGATAATGTCATGAAGCATGAGAGGTTCACCTAGGTAGTTATCCTTTACTAGTAGAATGTAGGTTCATAGTGTAGAGACATAATGCACTAAGTGTGCTCCTAGGAGATTCTTGCACAGTAGATGTTACATGTTGTCTTAATGACATATATACTACTATGGTGATAGAATGCAGGTGGTTTTCATTTAATATGTGTTATATGTGTTTATTTTGTTCTATGCAAGACAAAAGAGATGATCTACATCCGAAGAGATAAAGATAGGAAACACAGGTTATTACAGTGGCAAAAAGGTCATGGACTGTACCTACGCAATGACGATGAGATGATGGTAGGAAACATAGGTTATAGTAGTGGCAATGTAAAGAAGGTCGTGAATTGTACCTACGCGTTGATTTGGATACGATGACAAGACGATAGGCAACATAGGTTATTGTAGTGTCAAGGTAATGGATGGTCTTGGTCTATACCTATGCGATGGATTTCTCATGGAAATGATGAAGACGTAGATGAGGTCTAGGCGTACACCCAACCTAAAAAAGGGTTTCCTCTATAGAAAATTCCTATGACAAATATATGTGACAGATTGGACAAGATGAGAACAATGGCATCGATGGAAATGATGAATCAATTATGATGATGACCAAATGTGGTGATGAGTATGGTGAGAGAATACCTTCCTAGTTAAGAGGGAGTGTTGTTGTAATTGTAAATTCAAAGACATTCTGATGTATATTACTATTGTATATTGTTTTACCCCCATCAGGTATGTGTATTCCACCTTTGGGGATGTCATCATTGTATATGGCCATTGAGGTAAACCCTTCATTCTAAGTCAGTGTAATAATCCATAGGTTAAATAAATTAAAATGTATTTGTGAGTATTCTTAGACTGGATAGCCCCACAAGTAACTTGGGCAACCTACAGGTTGAAATAACAACTCAACATAAGAATATAAATAGGGAGGTGCCCTCCTCATTTGTCACACACTTAAGTTTCTCTCACATGTGTGCTTTAGGAGAGATAGCAAGAGGAGGGAAAGAGAGTTGTTGCAGACATATTGTTACAAGGCGTTTCTAATTGGAGATTTATCAACATGTTTGCCCATGGAATTAAGGAGAGAGTTATATAGCTTAGAATAATTTATGATTTAATATTTATCATGGAAAAAGAAAATATATTAACTAAAGAAAACTCAACTCAGTGGGATGGGGATTCTATATAGCAAGTGTAATTTGAAATTTGGTACCAAGGGGCTATTTTGTCGATAATTTTTATTATATCAATCAAAATTTTCTCTTTTGTTCAATCGTCCTATGCAAAATTGAATGAAAATACATTATAAATAGTTACAATTACATTATCAACAATAACAATTTATGATTTATGACAGCAAAATTCAATGAAAATACACCATAACAGGCTTTTTCTTTTTTTAATTATCAATAAGTTACAATTTATGAAGGAGAATATTTTCCACCATAGCTTTGTTGCCTTGTGCCTTTTATTAATATGTATTGTTTCCATCCAACAAGTGAATATCATCCAAGGTATTATCCCAAACAAATGAATATCATTGAAGATATCCCTTTTGTGGCAGGAACAAATTCGGTCATTATAAGCTGTTAGAATTCACGAAAGAGAGGAAATTGATTAAAATGTATGTATATGACTATTTTTGATAAATTAATGGACAAATAAAATTTGAAATATTAAGAATTATAAAATCATGATTTAAAAAAATCATGCCATTGGCTTGATTTAAGCTTGTCCCATGTATGCATCCAAATTGCTTCCAAAGGCTAACAATATTCTCCAAATGTAATATAAACATGTTCTAAGAATATTTAATTATTTGACAACCATAATAATATTAGTTACTGGAACCATTATTATGTGTTTATTTCAGTCTTTTCATTGTTTTTCACTATTTTTCTATATAATCTATGAATATATTGAGTTGTGAGGATTCCTTTAGGTCCTAGATCTTGTTGTTAATAAGATTTTCATAGTTATAATAAAAAAAAATGAGATGAAGTTTTACTTCATTAAAGTCCTGGTCATGTAAAATGAATTCATCTATATAGCTATTGATTAACATATTGCAAATTTATGACAAGTCTTTATCTTTGACGAAGTTTTGACACTTCCAAGATAAGCTTGGTGTGGCAAGAAATTCCTAGTATGGCATATAATGTATCCCTTGCTCAGAGGGAGCGTTATATGTACATCATCAGGAGTAATCCTCCAAGTCAATGAGACTCTTTTCATCAAGTATAGAACTTATGTTGTTTTAAGATTAGATCCTCCATGAGACTTGTTGTGTCAAGTCCATAACTTACGTTGTATTAATCCTATGAATTAGTGGAGGGTTTTCCTAGGGTATATATTGTGCTCTAACGATTTGATTTATTTATGCCTTTGGATTATTGATGAGATCTATCTGCACTGTAATTGTTGATTAAAGTTTTAAAGTTCAATAATCTCCTTTTTTCTCAAATACTAACAATTTTCTATCTCTTCTATCTTGAAATCATTTTCTTTGATCAAATATGATGGAGTATCATATTCCATGTTCTTAGAAGCTTGATTAAATTCAGTCTCATGTGCTTGGTTTATTTGGATTGTTCTACCTTTCCTATTGACTAAGGTTTTTCTTGTACTGATGTAGATTCTAGTTGAGTAGATATTTATGTCTATTTTAACTTCATTATTGAAAGTTGAAATTCCATACCATCCACCCTTTTAATGTACTCCTCCATTTGTGACTTATAGTATAACATATTTTTATTTATTTCATATCTCTCCTCCTATAATTTTACCATCTCTATAGTTTGGACATGCTTTACAGCAAGGACATGGAACTTATTTTCCAACATAGCAATTTCGTTGTTCATTTGTTCTAGGTGGGACTATGCATGGGTAGTATAAGGTTGATTAACTCCCAAGGCCACAACTTTACTTTCCAATCTTTGATGTTATTTATTTATCATTAGTTTCTACCTTTTTTTTCCATTGGAACTCCTCTGTATTCTCTAATTCTAATCTTAATTTCTTTTCATTTGTTGAACATTTCATTGCATCTTTACAAAAGAATTCACTTGATTTCCTGTAAAATTGAACTCTATACAAGGGATTGAATTTCTTACAATAGATCCCACGTTTTATGACTTGCTGTAGCTACAACAGATCCCATGTTTTATCCAAAACATGAGAGCCCAAATTTTTATATGCAAAGGGTGATTCTTAAGTTCTTTAGTCATTTTTGGATTCCCATGTTGTTTATCATAGTTTCTATGTCTTTTTCATGATTTGATTTAGTTAACATAAAATTATGCATTTTTGTGTGTTTTTGTGAGTTGCGGAAAGAACTATTTTTTCCCAAAAGTGTTTCTTAGCCGCAACATGCAACCCACAATGCAGATTGTGGCAGTTGGTTGCATTTGAAACTTCTTCGTTCCGCAACCTGCAACCCGCAATACGGACTGCAGGTGTAGAAACATTTTTTGTAATAATCACAGTTTGTCATATTTGCAACCCACAACTGACAATTTCTTATTGTAGGAAGGTCTTTACTCTGCGATGTGTTTTATGTTCTGCAACCCACAAACCACATTGTGTATTGTAGATTGTGGAATGTTTTGGTTGCTTGTTCAGTTTGTTCTCTTTGCAACCCACAACCTGCATTCTGGATTGCAGAATGCATATTATTTTCATTTTTACTGATTTTTTTTATTCATTTGAGTTGGTTTTTATCATTTTAGTTGGTTCCATAATCTCGATGGTTAACTTAACATGTTATATTTCACATTCCCCACCTACATTTGGTATTCACTGCATAAGCAGATTTATTTTATTGGTTTTTGGGGATTTTAAAGATCTTGTCATTTGATTCTGACTATTGTGTGTAATGATTTCTTATCCTTATTCAAAATTTTTTGAGTCATTTACATGCTTCAATTATGACTAATTATGTTCATATGATGTTTCGGTAGTCTTTCCAACAAAATTGAACTTCATTGAATCAATAAGTTTAAAGAGAATCTTGACGGGTTATAATAATTTGATTGAACATTTTTTTAGTCCTTTTGATTTATGACTTGAAAGGGTGTATATCAAATAATGGAAAGAGTCAATCATTTTTCATTAAGCAAAGTATTATATTTTATAATGAATAATTAGATTTTCCTGTTGGTAAGATTATTATTATTGTTTAAATTATATTCGGTATACTATTTGAAAGACAATATTAATAATTTATTTATATAATTGAATTTAATATATCATGTTATTTACAATGTTAATGCATATTATTGGTGATGTATTTGTAACTTCGAAATGTATTCACTTGTATATTTTATGTATTGTACCTCGATGTTCCTATCAGAAAGTATTGGTAATGTAATTGAGTCATGCCATACCCCAATGTTCCTATCAAGAGAATCAATAATCTAAACAAGTCATGTAAAGTCATAGAGGGTAACCATCCTTATTGATCAACAGTTGAATTCCCTACATTTGTGGGGCACTAGGGTTGTTAGACTCTCCTAGAGAAGTTGACCCCGGTGAGTTAATGTAAGTCTGGTCATTAGTACTCTAGTTGTGGTTACTCGATCCTACATAATAGAGTCAAATATTAAGTGAATGAAAGAATATAAATAGAGAGTCAGCCTCTCTATTTATCACACACACACTCACTCAACTGGGGTGCATGAGTAAGAGAGGAAGTGCTGGTAAAAGTGAGAGAGATCAGTTGTTTGAGATTATCTTTATGTTTTCATGTTTTACTTTTTCTTTTGGTGCTCATTCTATCTCTAAGGAAGTTGTAGGTTTTTCTCCTTTATGGTTTCCCCAAGGAAAATATTTGTGTCTCTTATCTCTTGTGATTATTGTTGTGCATGTTATTTTCTCAGATAAGATCCTAAGATCATATTACTTAAATTATAAAAATATAACTTGGTATCAAAACTAACCTAAGAAGAAGACACTGTGCAGCTGTGGAAGCTATGGATTCTTGATTTTTCAATCTCTCTCCACAATCCATCAGTAAAAGGAGGCTAGGCTTAACCTCCATTGAAGGGTGCATCTTTTGGTCGAAGCACAATTTGATTCCGGACATTTTTCGCTTTTGCTGCGGGAAATTATGGCTTTGTACAGAAGAGGAATTTTTGAGTGAGCATGGGATATGATTGATCTCCTCCCCAAAATCTAAATTTAGTGACCAAGGTCGATATTTTTGGTTGGGTAAAACTATGGGAAAGTCAAAACCTAGTTTGACCCCAGGCCTAAAAAACCCTAAAATACTAAAACAAGTAGTTTTGGTACATTCGCTATATCTCGGGATTAAAAAAGTCTCAGGGGCCGAAATTTCCAAAGGCCGAAGATAAAATACTGATGTACCCTGTGTAGAACATTTTAGCCTCGGATTCACTATAGTATAGGAGATATGTTTCCTCCAAATCAGGCTGCCATCCTCTTGCACGATTCATCCTTAAATAGGACACCTAGGGTGATTTGCTATATCTCAGGTTACAAAGATCCAAATGAGAATTCACAATATGTTTTAGATAGGGCACGGATTGTAATTTCTATGGTAAAAGTTTCAAAACCTGATAATGAAATAGGGACATGTGGCTATCTATACAAGTTCACTATACTGAACAGTCTTGAAATAAGTCACCTCGGGAAAACTCTCATAGGTCTCAATTGGTGAAACCAATTGTTACGGAGAGAAATTCCTATGTCTTGGGGTACCAAAATAGACAACTTGACTCTAGAAATCAATCCTTTCCTATATGCAAGAGAAATCAAATATCTAACACTAAAGGATCTCGATTCATACCTTATTCCTTACGGTTGATGTTGATCCCCATTGAGCTTTTCGACTCTAGCTTTAATTGATAAATTGCTTCCTCAACATTCAGTAAACAATACAAGCCTACTATATATAATTTTTTTATCTCTAATCTAGCATAAATAAGCATTTGAAATCATCCATGGATCAAATATTCATTCAAATACACATTATTGGATATGAACATATATTTCTATTAATATAAAACATAGATTACAATAAATGCAACCTCTGTCGGCACATCTGCGAATCAGAGAAACTAATTCCCCCACTTGGGCCTCCACCACTTCAATCCTCCATCTCTTGATAGCAAGCTCACAAGAAAAAGGCAAGCTTGGGAAGAACACAAAAGTGCTCCAAGGGACAAAGGAATGTAGAATCAAGTATAAGTTCCGGCAACAATGCAGTATAGTTCTCTTGCTCTCAATTCCTCATGCCTTCAATGTATCCAAAGGTTCCTTATAAATCTCTTCAATGGGGTAATGAAAGGTTGAATCTGAGTGATCTCAAGGCATATGGAAGGCCAAGAGACAAGTGAGTCAAATCCACATCAAGGAAAACTCAAAAGAATTTGGCCTTTTGCACACATCTCGATGTACACAGTTTTAGGGGTCAAATCCATGTATATACGCGAGAAAGGGTTTAAAAGTCACGTATGGCAATTTTAGCATGTTTTTAGGGATGATCTTGGAAACATCAAAGGTACAGAAATGGTCCATGGGGTCTAAGGAGTCTGCAAAGGGACAGGGATGGCCTTAAAAATGTGATTCACCATTTGTGGTAAAATCAGCTATAACAGATGCCCCCTAATGTGTGAGGTCAGATGGGTCATACAATGGCTGAAATACATTATAATTCCATCCCAGAAGTGGAGTGATGAAGAACCTAGTGGAATACTAGTGACCCAATCAACATAATATAATAATACAACTCTGCATATAACTGCAAGTACATATAGAATTCCCTGATACATAAGAGTACAATGGATATGTATAGGCATGATACAATATGAAATATATGGTCATCACCACATACAATATACATAGACCAGAATCTCCATGATGAAGATATACAAAGGATCATGATCTCCATGAAGGATGAAGATATATAATAGATCAAGATCTCCATAATGGCTGGAAATGTCTGACATATACTGGAATTAAGTCATGAGAGTTGAAATCTCATGAACATGGGCACAATCAAGGAGGTAGCATATAAGAGATGCCACCAATATGGAAGGTCTTCTACACACATTGCTACGAGTACATGTCCTACTATGTGAATAGAGGTGTCGAGGTTGAACATAGTAGTCCATCGTCTGATTATTGGTCATTGATGTATACCGTTAACAGACGCGAGATCACCCACCGATAATGATAATGGGAATTAAGGTACTAGAGTGCAACCTAATAAGTGTGAATAAATGTCTTGAGGTATAACACTTGAGAGAATCCATCGATCAGGGAACATTGATGTATTCCCAAAAAACTGTCGATGGTGAGAGAACCTACCACTGATGACTACAAGTCTCAAGGAACTCAAAAATGACTCTAGATTCCTATCCCATAATAAATGATTTGTAGTCGATGGGATGAAATCCATTGGAAAAAGGGCATTAAGGCGTCCCCCATCATCCAACACAAGGTACTCAGCAAAGCTGTATAATGTTGAAGGACTCAATCATAAGGTGCACAAACCAGTAACTGTACCAAGAATGGTCGACATGCAAAGTC
The DNA here is from genome assembly GCA_001517045.1 of Pseudotsuga menziesii. NCBI lineage: Eukaryota > Viridiplantae > Streptophyta > Pinopsida > Pinales > Pinaceae > Pseudotsuga > Pseudotsuga menziesii. The sequence continues at coordinate 264,125 of LPNX010523263.1, read as the reverse complement.
AAGATAATCGAGGAATGGCTGACTCAGGTTTCAACTTCCTTCGAACAAGAGCATAAAGGTGAATGGTGACTAAATGTAGGAAACATAGACTTGATATACAAAACTGGGACATCTCTATGACACAAGAGGCATCGACAGAGGCTCCATAGGGATTGGAAGCTTAACGAGACGGTGGAGATAAACTCATATAAATGAGTACAGATCCTAAATTCAAACTATTAACTCAACCAATGGATGTGATATACAGTGCTATATTCGAAGGAGACACAACTCGACAGCTGCCAAAGATAACATCTTTCCTTACCTATCTTTTTGGTTTTATAATTTTTTTTGGACTTTTTCAAATATTTGAAAAGCTTGAAAAATAAAATTTCTTTAAAGTTACATGCTAGGAGGAGACGAGTGTCAAATGGGAAAACAAACTAGTTCCAAGCAGCAGAACATACCTATGCTCAATGCAAGGACGCATGTGTAGGATAGAGACACTCAGGGGAAAGTCCCCTGCTAGTAAAAATAGGGAATCAAGCTGCAAAGGATATTTGAAATGGCTCTACGTGGTTAGAGATGAGACAAGCTCAGGCTATATGGCTGATACTCAAAATCACTGAAGTTGGCATAAGGCTCAATAATGTAGGCAAAGCTCATGATAATGCAATTACAACTTGACATAAGGGATTCCTTGAGGAAACAGGCCAGCAAAAAATCAAGAGTATGAGGCTCTTGCGAAATGTCATGGTGGTACTATACAACGAACTCCCATGTCACCCTAAAGGACAAACTATTGACATGGGCATGTAGCTAGGGTTTTCACCCTAGCTTGTGCTGATGAGCACCTACTAAGGAATCTGGAATCCTTAGTATCAGTTCAATGATGTATATGAATTAAATAAAGATAAACTGAAACAAAGACTAATCTAAATACGTTCTTGAAGCTAAAGCAGTAAAAAGTAAATAACATGAAGCAAAAAACAGTAAAGAAATTAATAATGATCTTTATTGATGTTACCTCCAATGAGGAGGTTGGTGGAGTCCGTTGCGCTGGTCCGATGTCGGTGGCTTCGAGCTCCAAGCTGCTTCTTCTCCTTCTCCGGTGGTGGAAATGGGCCAAAAAGAGTTCTCAATGGTGAAAGTAGCTTAATGATAAGCTAGGGTTTCGAGAATAATTTTGGCAGAGGCAGGATGCTTATGATAATGGATGTGGAATAATGGGTCTCCATCACTTATTTATAAAACCATGTGGTTTAGGTCAGCTTTTTAGGGTTTTAGCTGTTTTAGGGTTTCAGCTATTAGGGTTTCTTCTTTTTTCCTCATTATTTTATATTTTTTATTCCTGTTTGGATATTTTTGTAGGAAAAAAGGATTTTATAGCCTTTTGGAGGCATTTTAAGCTTTTTGGTGACCTTTTAGATGGTTTTATGGGTTTTTGATGGAGATATGGTAGGAAAGTGGACAAATGAGCCATGTAATGGGGTAGATGAGGTAGTTAACCATTTTTGGGTGTTAACAGATTGCCCCCTGATGTGTGAGGGTAGGAGCTCATCGTATGGCCGATGGACATCATGAGTCATATTTGGTTCGTCTTGGGGTGTGGAGAAGAGAAGGAAGCAACTGAAGTCCGGGACACCGATCTCGAACCACCTGCAAGGACTGAAAAGTACATAACCTCAATAATGGATGAGGGATCATCTGATAATATGGACGAGGCGGGCATTCCCATGCTCGTATCAGGATATAACATAGCAATATAAATGGTCCTCAAATACTGGATGAGGAAAAAATCTCAATATATGGACGAGGCGGGCATTCCCAGGCTCGTATCAAGATACATAAAAATAACTGTAAGGCCCAAAATGAAGGACCTGTAGTAGATAATCACTGTGCATATCATGAGGGTCCGGAAGGGACACAAATCTGGAACATACTGCTGAGCTAACCATGTCTGAGATGAAAAACTTATACAATGGAATGGCAGCAGTGATATTGAAAGTGGTTCTGAAGGAACTGATGCGCTGCTGGATCAGAGTGACAAGGGTCACACTCGTAAGGGTACGCTGATCTGGAACTGAACTGGGTACTCAAAGAAGCATAGAACTGAATGGCTTCCGAATACAATCGTCGACGCAGCCCAGATATCCACAGGAACATATAACTGGGCGTTCTGAAGTGACTCACCAATGTGCTAGAGTCGGGGGAAATCCGGGGTCTTCGACACAGAATGGAAGGGATATACATCCTGCGCGATTCTCAACGATGCGAATAAGGTACTGAAGTCGAGCATGTGAGAAACAACCATTCGGAGAGGCAATGATGACTCCTCTCAAAATGGTCCGTAGGCACTCACCACAGATGGTGATGGGTCCAAGACGCAGGGACCTCTGGGTCTATCCTCTGGAATAGAGGGGCTGTCGTCGACAGAGGGAGACCTGTAACTATCAAGGCAATGATGTTTCCTTGACAGGAGCGCGAGGTGCAAAGCCGAAATGTGATAGTACTGGTGGCAGGGGTGATAAACTGGGGGGAATAATTGGGCAAGTAGAGTAGGTGGAATCAAACTTCCTTTGTTCAGAGTATGATGGCGGGGATGATCGGGCAGCATATGAACCTGACTGGGGGTAAAGGGATCATATTGGTATAGCATCTGATGGTGAATGGACTGAGGGAGACTCAAGCTGTGGAAAAATGGTAGGAGATTGCAGAATACTCTGAACAAAGGCGACCTGATTGGGGGTGCTGCCGAGATGATCGATCATAGCGCCAAGAGGCGTGGGGGGGACTGCTTCATGGGTTAGGGAACTTGAAGAAGTGTGGATATAAAAATGGTACTGTCCGGTGGATTTTACGAGCCCAGGACAGTTCAGGCTCGTGGTTGCTTTCAATTTTAAGGAGTCTGAAAGCAAATAAGAAGACTCTGAAATGATGGAATGTTACTGTCATGTGGATTTTTCGAGCCCATGACAGTTCAGGCTCGTGGTTGCTTTCATATTTAAGGAGTCTGAAAGCAAATAAGAAGGCACTGAAGTAATGAAATGGTACGGTCATGTGGATTTTCCGAGCCCATGATAGTTCATGCTCGTGGTTGCTTTCAATTTTAAGGAGTCTGAAAGCAAATAAGAAGACTCTGATGGAATGAAATGGCACTGTCATGTGGATTTTGTGAGCCCATGATGGTTCATGCTCGTGGTTGCTTTCAATTTTCAGGAGTCTGAAAGCAAATAAGAAGACTCGGTATTTGCAATGGTCAGGCAAGGAGGAAGTGTTCAATTAAGGAACATTTATGATGATTAGAACTGATGGTGGGGGGGAACACTGGTGGGCCTCCTTACAGGGTGGATGAATGGTGGCAAAATAACGAAACCTTTGCAGTATGACAGGAGTGAATGGCTCATGTAAAAAGTGTGGAACAATCAGACGGCGGCCGATGGGGCGCGCTAATCAAGGTAGCAAGATGTCAGGACACAATGTTATGATTGTGCCTAGGTGAGAGAGAGAAAGTATCTCAAGCATCGTCACGAGCTTGGAAAGGTGATTCCGACGATATAAAAAGTACTAAAAACGGAGGGCGACCAAAGTGGCACGCAAACCGAGACGACTATGGGTGTCTAAAAAATGGGCAAAAAATGATGTAGTCAAAAAGATGCAACGAGGTGACCATCAGGATGATCTAGTCGTGCTGATTCCAATGGTGGAAACGGTTCGAAAAATGGATTCCGGATGGGTTCAGAATGGCCAAAACAAGAACGAAGTCGACTGACTACAAATAGTAAGTGGGCCCAATGTGACACGTCATTTGTACTATTCGAGATTGATTGGCGATCGGAGTGAACTAGAGCTTACGGGTGATTTCTGGACGATTTGACCGGCGGATTCGAGATTCGGGAGAGTAGCACGACGATCTTCATCGGCTTGTTTGAGGGATAGCAGACGTTGCTCAAGGGGGGAGGTATCGGGGAGAAGCTCAACAGCAATGTGTAAGGCAGGTATCTGACACTCAATGGGGAGGACAGAATCTACACCGTGAACTAAATGAAATGGGGTAAAACCAGTGGCGGTCTTGGTGGATGTACGGTAAGCCCATAAAGCAGGAAATAGCATATGGTGCCAATTTGACTTATGCCGATCGACGGTGTTTTGGAGTATGGTTTTCAAGATTTTGTTAACTGCTTCTACTTGGCCGTTCCCTTGGGGGTAGTAAGCCGAGGAAAATTGGTGTTCGAACTTGAGGAGTGTGGATAACTCGCGCCACACACAATCTTCAAAATGTGATCCATGGTCAGATACCAATTGTTTAGGGACTCTGAATCTAGTGATGACATGGTTGAAGAAGAAACGGGCAGCAGTGTCAGCCTTACCATTGAAGGTGGGCATGGCTTCCGCCCATTTGGTGAAATAATAAATGGCGACAATGATGTACTTATGGCCGTTCACTGATGTGGGTCTACACTCCATGAAGTCAATGGCCCACTTACAAAAGGGACCAACAGTGACTACTGGGTGTAACGGAGTAGGTGGCGTCCGAGCTTTGGGGGCGAAAAGTTGGCAGTTATGGAAATGCTTGACCGTATTGATGCAGTCGGTGAAGAGTGTGGGCCAGAAATATCCGGTGCGGACGGCCTTTTGGGTAGTGGCCATCCCTGAGAAATGGCCGCCGCAGGCACCGCTATGACAATCATTAAGGACTTGTTCCACTTCCTCATGTGTAAGGCAACGACGAAGAATTGTGTCGATTCCTCGCCGGTAAAGGACATCTCCAATGAGGAGGTAGCGAGAGGCATGGTGACAGATACGACGACGTCCGTTCCGGGT
>LPNX010523263.1:104125-252449 GCA_001517045.1 Pseudotsuga menziesii | reverse complement strand
TGACCTTTTAGATGGTTTATGGGTTTTTGATGGAGATATGGTAGGAAAGTGGACAAATGAGCCATGTAATGGGGTAGATGAGGTAGTTAACCATTTTTGGGTGTTAACAGGGCACCAAATGGAAAGAAGGAGCTAACTAGGGTACTCATGTAAGTTCAAGCTCTACCATTCACATCATGCCAGTTCTAAAAAAGCAAGAAGGTTCTGTGACAGGATAGAATGGTTTTGGTACCTAAGGTTATCATGTAATGGTCATAAAGTCATGCAAAATAAAAATGGAAATGAAGCCTAACCTATATGCCAGTTTAAACATCATACTTGAAAATTGCACAAACGGGTCAAAAAAATGGTCGAAACGACACTCAAAAAGGTCTCCTACATCATATATTAGTAAAAAACGGTCCAATAGGATTAGAAATGGTCCAAACTATAGAAAAGGGGGTAAAAAATTTCAAAAATTTGAAAATTTTCTATAAATAGTAAAAAATTCAAAACATTATATAACATTTAAAATTTTTACCCAATTGAGCTCAGAACTTTAAATGCAAATTCTGGGAGATCCAGCCGGCGGAATCTGACACCGTTTTTCCTAGGTAATTTCCCATGCCCCTCTCTTTCATTTTCATGCAAATTTTTCAATTTTCCATGGTTTAATTTGGATTCTAGGAAATCCTAAAGTATGTTCCATAGCCCATGTGGAAATCGAGGATTTTTCTGCATATAAGGCTAGATATATGCGGAAAAAGGCCTCAAAGTTGCGTACATATGCAGTTTTTTAGCAAATAGTCGTGTATGCGGCCGCGTAGGATGACCCAAAATTGAATTAAATGTGTAGGATGGTTCTAGAATAGAGGGAATGTGAGCACGAGGATGTAGAAGAAGTAGTATGGGGAGATCTAATGGCACAACAAGCTCTTCGTGTATGTGAGCTCTACATGTTTTGGTGTCTTCATGGCTTAAGGGCCAAACCAAGACTACTGCAGATGCCAGTAGACTACTGGGATCCTGAGTTAGAGTTGTTCCAAATCGATGGGATGTCCCTCACCATAGAAGTGGAGGACATATAATTTATTACTAGGTTGTCCCAGCGGGGGGAAGTGGTAAACCTACATTCTCGCGGGCCTGGAGGTGGCCTCACCATAGATGAGTACATAGCAGTGTATTGTTATCCGGACACGAAGAAGGTCAGGAGTCAGATCCGAAATAACTCCATATAGGTGCTACACCTAAAGGCCATTCTATTGACACTCGGCAGGATAGCAGGGCTAGCCTCACTCCACCAGGCCTCGTGGCCCCTGATGTTCTATGCAGTGGAGTGCATGAGGCCCATAGTTTATGATTGGAGTACTGTGCTGTTGAGCAACATGAAGCAACGGCTCAATGACTGCAAGATGGGAAGGGTTCAAAATTTCGGTTTCAAAAGTATACTGAGCATGTTCTTCTTTGAGCGTGTTTTGGGATTAAGCCCTAGAGTTGAAGTTCCTCTTCAAGGGGTTCGAGATCCGGCCCAACAACATTGGGCAGATGCGATGTGTAGACTGGATAGAGGTAGGGTGTCAAAACCCTATCCAACTGATTTCTTTCCATTGTGTGGGCGGTAGATAGTTTCCATCGATGATTACCCATATGCGGGGATAGATTTTTGTGGAGACCCCAACATGGCACTACCACTAGGATCGGCATATGGTTACATTGTTAACAAATCCCAACCCTCTTTTTAATATTTTTGAGTTATTTAATGTTTTTGTTTTTTTTTATATATGGAATCAGAAAGGCATGTTTTTGCGTGACAACGCATAGTGATGATCTTTCATATGCATGCAGATGTAAAAACATGACGGCTTGAAGGATTCCCTCGTCATAGATGGAGAGAAGAGGAGATCAAATTATGGGTGTGGATGCAGAGCAGATGCTCCAAAGCATTCATACCAACTTCGTGCGGCTAACACATAGGGTACCCATGGCGCAAGTCGAGGACCTACTTGAGGCCATGCAGCGTCAAGTGGTGGGTGTGCCATGAGCATGGGTGTGGTTGTTTCAATGGCTAGCTAGAGCCACAGTGACATTCCACAATTAGAACCCTCCTCCTCCTCCCCGGGCTTAGATACTTGGGAGTGATACGTTTTGTACTGCCGTGTATTTATATTTTGGTGGCTCGAAAGCCCCATTTTTGTATTATGACACTTATGTATTATCACATTTTGGATGTTTATGAAAAACTTTTATGATGATCGATTTATTTATTTACATGTGTAAAAATGTATGTTTGTGATGAGCTTATTGTCTATGAAATAAATGCCAATCTAACACATAGTTAGCATATGAGTCAGCAACTTGATTATCAATTCTTGGAACATGTATGTATGTTATATTGTCAAATTGCCACTCTAACAATCTCACACATAATAATCTTCGTAATAGTGTTGGATCCCTAACATGATACAAGCCATTAGGTTGTGACACTACCAACTCCGAATTAAGACATACCTCAAGAGATAGAATACCATGTGAAATGGCATCCCGTAGAAGCTCGATAACGACACTATATTCAGTAACATTGTTTGAAGAGGGCCATAGAAATACGCCTCCTAAAGACAATACCTGACCCATAGGAGTATAAATCGTCCAAGCAACAGAGGTTGAGTGTTGAATGTGATGGCTTGCACCATCCATGACTCCTATAAAGATGGAAGAATCCATTGACATATTCCATAAGAAATGGAAGCTAATCAACAAACCTGATCACCATAAGAAAAACCTAACTATGCAAAATACTGTACAATAACATACAATATCCAGCCCTGGCTTAAAATCATGCATAGTACCTTTTAAGGTAGATCCCATTTATAGGTTCCGCTAAGGCTATCCCCTCATAATCTACTAGCTCATAAGCACCCTTCTCTAACACACATTTAACAACGTTAGGACCATGACACATGGAGTTGAATTTTCCTGCCCCTAAGGGTTCTTTAACTTGATCCCACAAAAGCACCAAATCTCCTTCACTAAAAATCCTTGTATGGATAGATTTATGATACTGGACCTTAACGTGGAACTTATTCACTTCTAGAGCCACCAAGGCATCTCAGCGCTGCTCATCAAGCTGCTCTAGGTGGACCAAATACTCCTCCAACGGGAAAGTGTCTGGTAAGATCTCTATGGCTAGCTTCAAAGAAGGGATCTTGCACTCAATCAACAATACTGACTCCACTCTATGTACAAGCTGATATGGAGAAAAACCCGTGGCGATCTTAACAGCAGTTCTATAAGCCCACAAAGCAAGATATAACATGATGTGCCGATTTTTCTTTCTTTGTGTGATGGTTTGTTGGAGAATGGACTTGAGTGATTTGTTCATTTCTTTAACTTGTCCATTCGCTTGAGGGTAATAAGAAGTGGAATGCTCCTGCTTATACCCTAACTTCGAGGCCAACTCTTCCATCATCCGATTCTGAAAGTGCCTACCATGGTCAGTGACAAGCTCTTTCAGAATACTGAACCGAGTAATAATCTAGTTGAATATGAAGTGTGGAGCTATCTCACTGTCATATTTAACTCTAGGCATAGCCTCAGCCCATTTTGTGAAGTAGTCAACAGCCACGATAATATGAGGATGCCCCCCAGCTGAAGCAAGGTTGCAATCCATGAAATCAAGCCCCCACTTAGTGAAGGTACCGATTATGATAATGGGATGTAACAGGGAAGGACATGAGTGCATATTATGTGCAAACACCTGGTAGTGGTGGCACTTCTTTACCACATTGACACAATATTTAAAGATCGATGACCAGAAATAACTCGCTCTAAAGATTTTTTGAGTTGTAGAAAGCCCAGATAAATGACCACCACACGGCCCTCCATGGTAATCATTCAACACAAGCTCATCCTCCTCATGATTTAAACAACAATGTAAAATGGAATCTACCCCATGGTGGTACAATGTGTTATCCACTATGAGGTAATTCTTGGATACGTGACATAATCATCATCGTTCATCCTGTGAAAGGTGAGTAGGGACCTTCAATGTTTGTAAATATATGATAATATCCCCATACCATGGATGCAAATTTGAGGTCAAGAAGATGTGCTCATTGGCAAACGTATCTTCACAAACTTCCTCCTCCTACTCGCTTTCGAAATAAGATATAAGCTCCGTAAAAATCAACGATTTCTTCGATTTTTCCGAAACAAACTCAAGATCAAATTCTTGCAAGATGACAATCCACTTATTATACTTTCCCCTGATCATCCTTCTAGTGAGGATGAATTGAAATGGATTGACATGGGGTACAACCAAGGTCTAGCGAAGGAGAATATAGTGTTTCACTCTTTGAACTGCATGAATGGTAGCTAAGGCAAGATTATCAACGTGGAAATAATGGATCTCCACATCTATAATGTTTCAGCTCAGATAATATATGACATGCTCTTAGAGCTCTTCATCCTCTTGAACCAAAACCATACCAATGGTCTCCATGGACGCGACCACATAAAGTAGAAAGTCACGGCTATAGTCGGGTGGACTAATCATTGGGGCTGATGCTAAGGCTTGCTTAAGCACATCAAAAGACTCTTAGGATTGTTCATCCCAGCAAAAGGTAGTGCCCTTCTTCAAAGGCTGCATAAAGCCTCTAGTCAAATTCGCAAAGTGAATGACGAATCTTCGTAAGAAGTTTTCCATGCGTTGTAAGCATTGAAGATGTCTAATGTTTCTTGGGGGAGACAATTTAAGTATTTCCTCAACCTTCAAAGGGTCGACTCTTATACCCTCCTTGGAGACAATGAACCCTAATAAGAGACTAGAATTCACACAAAATATGTGGTTTTGAGGATTTAACCTGACTAAATAATGGAAACACCTTTTGAACACTTATCTAAAATTGTAGGAATGGTGCATTCTCATACAAGAATGAGTAGCAAAGTCATCCAAAAAGACTTCAATAATCGATTTGAGATCATGGAAGATCAAGGTCATAGCCCGCTGAAAAGTGGCTCCGACATTTTTAAGGCCAAAAGGAATCTTCTGATATGCAAAGGTACCCCAAGGACAAATAAAGGCATTCTTACGTTGGTCTTCATGTTTAATCTGTATCTGATTGTATCCAGAAAAGCCATCCATAAAGGAAAATACCTTACTTCCTACACACTCATCCAAAATTTGATTAATAAATGGTCTGAGGAAATTGTCCTTAGGACAGGCACGATTCAAATCACAGAAATCAATGCATATGTGGATCGTTCCCTACTTCTTATCCACTGGAATGGGGTTTGAAACCCACTCTATCAAGGGAATGGGATAGATGAAACCGACATTCAACACTTTTTCTATCTCATCCTTAATCACGGGTGCTTTCCTAGGAGTCATCGCACGCAATCGTTGTCAAACAAGCTTAGCATTGGGATAAGTTTTAATCTCATGTTCAACAATGTGAGGGTCGTTACCTAGCATTTCCTCATATTACCAAGAAAATACATCATGAAATTATTTGAACAACTCGGTATACTCTTGAATCTCATCATGGGAACATTCTGCCCCAATATAGACATTCTCAATCTTTCCAGGATCACAAGAGATATTTATAGGAATGGTACGAGATATATTCGCCATGTTTCCATCATCCATCAGACCAGGAGAGCTTAACGGAACCACAGGACTACCAATTCTCTCACTAAGAATCTCCCTAAAGTATTTACACTCCAAACGGTCAAGCTTGGGAATAAAACAATATCTATGATGCAACTCTTCTCAAGGTGGCTCAACCCTAGACATAGCCTCAATAATAGCTTCATCGGAAGGAAAAACACTATCAAGGCAGTCATGTGTGTGAGAAGACTGAACTACCCATGCAGGAAGCACATATGAGTCTTCCTCCTCCATCCACAAAGAGGAAGGACTAGGCTCTGCAACACATTCAACATTATCTTGATATGCTATCATAGTTGCAAGCACTGATACATCTATTTCGATGGGAACACATGAAGAACTCATTGTAGGAAGAGTCCAAGGATCTTCCATATGGGTTGTGCAGAAGGACATTGATCTCACTGATGACGAATCCTCACTGGAACTAGACCCTATCATAAGAATAGGTACAAGACAACTAAAGCTTCCCATAAGGGATGACACCGACACTGCCAGTTGCCTGCTGAGAGTGATCTACAATCGAGTTAGTAAGGACACCGATCATGTTAGTTTTTCATCATATAAGCTAGCATTATGATCTTAGGATCTTTTCACTGAGAGAATAACAAGCGCAGCAATAAAACATAAGCACATCACAAGAGAAAAGAGACACAAAGAGTTTTCCTCAGGGAAACCATAAAGGAGAAAACCCCGCAACTTCCTCAAAGATAGAATCAGCACCAAAATGGTAAAACCAGAAAATAGTAAGATGCACTCCCAACAGCAGTAGTCTTCTTCTTGTCTAGTCCTTGTGTATTTCCTTCCTCACTAATCCGCCACACTTGAGTGAGTGAGTGATGTGTTACAAGTGATAAATATATAGGCTCTCAATCTCTATTTATATTATTTTGTTCACTTGAAGTGCACTCCAACATGTTGGCCTCACTTAACAATTACTTACTAAAGCCAACATCTCTAGGAGTGTCTAATAACCCTACTGCCCCACCACTTGTGGGGACTTTGCCTCCTTCAACCAATAGGAGGGTAACACAATGGTGGGGACTATTTACCTGACTTACAGTGACTCACCTAGGGTCGAATTCACTAGGATAGTCTAATAACCCAAGGGCCCCACAACTGTGGGGACTTTAACCCTTGACTAATAGGAGGTTTACCCACAATGACTTGACATGACTTTCTCATTATAGAAACTTCCTAAAATAAACATCAGGGTATGACATGACTCAAGTACATTACAATACATCCCGGAATGAACATCGGGTTACAATAGATAAGAAATACATTCTGAAGTTACAATTACATCAACACTCCCTCTTAAGTAGGAAGGTATTTTCTCGACACAATTTATCAGCACACGTCTTCTTCTTTGTATCATTTGGGTCATCGTCAGGTTTTTGTCATCTTCAGGTCATCTTCATCTTCAAGTAATATTCATCTATAAGTCATCTTCATTTGGATCTAGATCATCACTTGATCTGGATCATCATCACCGAATCTAGATCATCACTAGACATCATCATCAGATCTGGATCATCACTCGATCTGAATCATCATGGAACATTATCACTGGATCTGGATCATCACTTGATCTGGATCATCATGGAACATCATCACTAGATATGGATCATCTCTTGATCTAGATCAACATCACTGGACTGGATCTGGATCATCACTCGATCTGGATCAACACTACTGGATCATCATGACTGGATCTGGATCATCACTTGATATGGATCATCACTGGCTATCATCACTGGATCTCAATCATCACTTGATTTAGATCATCCTTGGTGCTATCTCATGATTATTCTTGTCACAGGAAGTTCTACAGAGCTTGGCCTTTTTCATGCTCGTTGTAGGCCTACCCATCATGTAGGTCTTCGGCCAACACTTACATCTGACCTACTCGTCAGAAAGGCATGCCTAGCACTCACATCTGATCATATAGGAACCAATCCTATAATCACATCAGAAAGGCCCAGCACTCACATTCACCAGCATGATAGGACATCACATCACTAACATCTGTGAAAAGGCTTAGCACTTACATCTGACCTACTCGTCAGAAAGGCACATCCATCCAGGCGAGAACTCATCCTACCACAGTGATGAATGACTCTCACCCAGGAAGGAACACATCCTACCACAATGATGAAAGGGCCTGCACTTACATCCACCTAGGCGAGAACACATCCTACTCACAATGATGGAAAGGATTACACTCACATCTGATCTTGTAGGAACCAATCCTACAGTAATATCAAAATGGCCCCTAGTCCTCCTCGACTGAGCTACCTGGTAACAGACCAGGTGCCTCCATTCTCCTAGAGAATGGAAGTTTCCCTTACATCCGACCTGCTCGTCGGAATGGCCAACACTCACATCTGTCATGGAAGGAACTAAATCCTTTAGCCATGAATAGAATGGTTCATCCCTTACATCTGATCAAGTGGGAACACATCCCTCTATCACATCAGAATGGCTACTCAGTCCCAGACTGAGTGTTCCTGGTAACTAACCAGGTGCCTCCATTCCTAGAATGGCAATTTCCCTTACATCCGTCCTACTCGACGGAATGGACAGCACTCATATCTGTCATGGAAGGGAGCAACCCTATCACCATGACAGAATGGCTCAACCCTTATATCTGACCTACTCGTCAGAATGGCTATGGATCTCAGCACTCATATCTGACATGGAAGGAACCAATCCTCTCACCATGATAGAATGGCTCAACCCTTACATCTGACCATGGAAGGAACCAATCCTCTCACCATGTCAAAATGGCTATGGGTCTTATCACTTTCTCTTGGAGGAAACCTTGATCTGGAGAACACCAAGATTCTCCCTGAAGTACTCGAACTTCATCCTAGCCAATGGATTCGTCAATACATTGGCTATTTGTTCCTTCGTCGCAACATACTGGAGCTACACTGCTCCTCTCTGCACCATATCCCTGATATAGTGATACTTGATCTAGATATGCTTCGACTTGTCATGGAACACTGGATTCTATGACAACTTCACGCAACTCTGGTTGTCACAATGTATACAAGTAGCATCCAACTGGAGATCAAATATATCAGACAGTATCTTCCGTAGCCATACTACCTCACAACTATTTGAATAAGATGTGACATACTCTACTTCAGCTGTACTTAGCAACATCCTAAAGTACTCTTCCTGTCGATGGCATTTCCTGCCCAATCTAAATCAACATAACCCTCTAGGTTAATCTTTTGATTCGCATCATACTTGAGCCCATAATTAACTGTACCCTTCAGGTACCTCAGAATATGCTTTGCAGTAGTCAATTGAACACTTCTCGGATGTGTCAAGTACTAGCTCAAGTTGTTCACAGCAAAGCAAATGTCTGGTCTCGTGTTCGTCAGGTACATCAATGACCCAATCATCTGACGATACATCATAGCATCAAATGTCTCTGATGAAGCATCACTTAATAGCTTCATGTTTGATGCCATAGGTGTGGTCATGCAGTCCATAATCCTGAACCTCTTCAGGATCTCTACTGCATACTTCCCTTGTCCAAGGAAGATTCCATCTGCACTCTGCCACACCTCCATACCTAGAACAATAGTGCATCGACATATAATAGGAGTATCACTGGTATTCCGTCTTCAACCTTGAAGTAAAGTTTGGAATCCTCTTTACTCTTAGTAAAGCTTAGAGTCATCAGTAATCTATCCATCATGTCATATCATGTCGAACCTCAGGATCTTCTGTAGTCACTCCCTCTGAAGCGGAGCTTCATACTCCCTGTGTCTTTTGTACTCTATGCACTGAAACATTCTGTACTGGAATGACAAGTAGTATCCATCTAGGATCATTGGATACCAAGATCTTCTATTTTGAACTTTTTCAAAAGTTCTTCTCACATCCATCTATGAGCTTGTCATCCTTTATCAACCTTGTAGCAAAGGTTACGATATTCATCAAGTTCATCATGTATGTGTTATCCCATGGGTGTCTTTTGAACTTGTACAAGGCCTTCTTTCATTTGCACACATGATTATGCATGTCATGTGACTTTACTTCTAGTAGCTATAAATGTTTCTTTGTAGTCTATGTCTTCTTTTCGTGAGAAGCCTCATGCTATGAATCTTTCTTTGTATCCCACGATGTTTCCATCTACTGCATGATGGAGCTATGAACTTCTCTTCATGTATTGATACTGCATCCTAGACATCATTCTTCTTGAACTGGTCTTCCATTTATTCTTGGTTACTTCTTCATGGCTGGAAGGTTCTATATCAACGATGTTGCTGTATTCATCATATTATTCTTTGTCTTTGAACTGTCGTCTCTTTTTCTTTGGAACAAGTCTTATTTCTTTGCTTGTAGGTGATTATGTATGCGATCTTTCCTACAAGTCAAATACATTTGTATGGTTAGAAACATTTCATAAGGAATATTTATACTGGAAAGTTCTTATGCATAAATATATGATCATGCAACTACTTTAGCCAATACAACATTCATCCATATTGCACTGAAACTTTCTAGATGCCTTCCATCTCTACCAAGACAACATTGATATTGTGCACTAATCCAATATGTGAGCAAAGAGGTTTAATTCTAGATAAGTAGCAATGTAGAATTTGTATAGCACCATGAGCTACTTACCCATCACATGCATATTAGTAGTATACTGTCGTTAATTCAAACATTTATCATGCATAATACATTAACTGAATATAAACAAGTGCATAACAAAACAATGAAATGACAATTGAATACTTATCTTTATTTGTTTCATGGGTATACTCCTTCTTGAGTCTTCAGCTTCATCGTCTTCTTCATTCATGATAGCATCATTTCTTATCCAAATGATAAAGAGGATAAGAGGTGCTTCAAGAGTTCAGATCTTCACATTCCTCATCACTTGAGGGATCTTCTTTGGATGGTAAGAGCTTGATCTTCAGTTGCTCCCACCTTCTCTTCTCGAGCTTCTTCTTCTTGTGAGTTCTCTTCCCAGATTCTATTGAAAGCAATCACTTTATTTTGGCACACATTCCTCAAATGAATGAATCCTACGATTCTGGGAGGCCATTCAAGGTGGCCATCACCACTTATACATTCTTCACTTCTTCTTTTACCGCTTCAAGTTGTTCTTCGATTTGAAAGACTCTTATGATGGCATGGTCTCTGCATTCTAGATCTTCACATTCTTCAGCTGGTTTCTTAGGTTCATATTCTGATTTCTATTCTTCCCTTCAAATAGCTTGGGCAAGGAATCAAAACATCGTTGGTGTCTTTAGGGAGACACTTGTAGTACAAGTTGATCCGTGACTGAATCAACCATTATCTTCTTGGCCTTGACCAAGTTCTTCTTGTGTAAGGCTTCTAGCCTCATCTCCCTTTGAAACTGGAACCTCTCTACTCATGTAGGTGTCCAATTCATTTTCTTGAGAGAGATCATATGCTTCTATGCTTGGAAGTTGTGAGCTTCACCAATCTGATGTGATAGATCACTTTGAAATGAGAACTTCAAATGAAAATAGCAAAGGATTAGATCTTACCGATTTGAGGTGTCCATCTTGGTTCCAGAGCTCGCTGATCTAGGGTTTGTCACAGAAAACCTAATTTTAAAAACTTGGAATATTTAAGATCTGATTAGACAGATAGATAGATCTCTTCAAATGGAGTTGTGCAATGTACTCCTTTTCTGAAAACAGTGGAGGGAAGCTCCCAGAACAGGAAGCCCTAATTTTCCAATTTCTTCCACAGAAATTCCTGTTACTGTTTCTATGATATCTCCAAAATCATGGATCCTCTATGTCTAAAATTTCCTACGGTGGTAACCTATTATGTCCCTGATATAACACCACAGGTTTCATCAGAATTGGTTTCACCATTTGGGATTTATGATCGTTTTCCCAAGGTGACATGCTACAGCACTGTTCAGAACAGCGAAGTTGTACGACATTCCATGTGTCACTGGTTGATCTTCTGACTCTGATATTCAGACCACTGAATGTACATTCTGTTCCCTTTCTAGAAAATCTTTAGGAATTCCATTTGTACCTCTGTAGCCCAAGATATTGCAATTCTCCTTAGGTGTCCTGTTTAAGGATGAATTCTGGAAGAGGCTGGAACCCTAACTTGGAGGGATCATATCTCCCATAATTTAGCGAATCCGAGGCTGAGTTTTGGAAACAATGTTCATCAAGAGTTTATCTTCGGCCCCTGCAATTTTCATCTTCTGATACTTCACCAAACTCAGAATATAGCGAATGTACCAAAACTTATTAGTTTTAGTATTTAGGGTTTTTCCTAGCTCATGATCAGACTAGGGTTTGACTTTCTCGGAGTTTCAAACAACCAAATTTCTTGATCCAAGTCTCTAAACTTCAGTTTTGATGAGGAGAACAATCCTATGCTAGTCTCACTAAAAAATTCCTCTTTTGTAGAAATCCCTAATTTTCTACATCGAAAACTGAAAATGCTCGGAATCAAATTCCGCTTCGACAAAAAGATGCACCCTTCAATGGAGAGTCATCCTAGCATACTTTTGCTGATGGATTGTGGAGAGAGACCCAAAAATTAAGAAGCCCCAGCTTCTGTAGCTGCACAATGTCTTCTTCTCAGGTTAGCTTTGATCCCATGTTATTTTTTCATCATATAAGCTAGCATTATGATCTTAGGATCTTTTGACTAAGAGAATAACAAGCACAGCAACAAAACATAAGCATATAACAAGAGACAAGAGACACAAATATTTTTCCTCGGGGAAACCATAAAGGATAAAACCCCATAACTTCCTCAAAGATAGAAATAGCACCAAAATGGTAAAACCATAAAACAGTAAGATGCACTCCCGACAGCAGTAGTCTTCTTCTTGTCTAGTCCCAGTGTATTTCCTTCCTCACTAATGCGCCACACTTGAGTGAGTGAGTGATGTGTTGCAAGTGATAAATAGAGAGGATCTCACTCTCTATTTATATTTTTTCGTTCACTTGAAGTGCACTCCAACATGTCGTCCTCACTTAACAATTACTTACTAGAGCCGACATCTCTAGGAGTGTCTAATAACCCTAGTGCCCCACCACTTATGGGGACTTTGCCTCCTCTAACCAATAGGAGGGTAACACAATGGTGGGCGCTATTGCCCCGACTTACAATCACTCACCTAGGGTCGAATTCACTAGGATAGTCTAATAACCCAAGGGCCCCACAACTGTGGGGACTTTAACCCTTGACCAATAGGAGGGTTACCCACAATGACTTGACATGACTTTCTCATTATAGAAACTTCCCAAAATAAACATCGGGGTATGACATGACTCAAGTACATTAAAATACATCCCAGAATGAACATCGGGTTACAATAGATAAGAAATACATTTCGAAGTTACAATTACATCAACAGATCTCACTGATGATGAAGCCTCACTGGAACTAGACCCTATCATAAGAATAGGTATAATACAACTAAAGCTTCCCATAAGGGATGATACCCACAATCCCTATTTCCGGCTAAGAGTACTGCCATGTAATTATATTTTGGTGGCTTAGAAGCCCCATTTTGGTATTATGACACTTATGTATTATCATATTTTGGATGTTTATGAAAAAAATTTATGATGATCGATTTATTTATTTACATGTGTAAAAATGTATGTTTGTGATGATCTTATTGTCTATGAAACAAATGCCAATCTAACACATAGTTAGCATATGAGTCAGCAACTTGATTATTAATTCTTGGAACATGTATGTATGTTATATTGTCAAATTGCCACTGTAACAATCTCACACGTAAGAATATTTGTAATAATGTTGGATCTCTAACATGATACAAGCCATTAAGCTATGACACTACCAACTCTGAATTAAGATGTACCTCAAGAGATAGAATACCATGTGAAATGGCATCCCATAGAAGCTCGATAACGATACTATATTCAGTAACATTGTTTGAAGAGGGCCGTAGACATACGCCTCCTAAAGACAATACCTGACCCATAGGAGTATAAATCACCCAAGCAGCAGAGGCTGAGTGTTCCATGTGACGGCTTGCACCATCCACAAATCCTATAAAGATGGAAGAATCCATTGACATCTTCCATAAGAAATGGAAGCTAATCAACAAACCCGATCACCATAAGAAAAACCTAACTATGCAAAATACTGTACAATAACATACAATAGTCAGCCCTGGCTGAAAATCATGCATAGTACCTTTTAAGGTAGATCCCATTTATAGGCTCCACTAAGGCTGTCCCCTCATAATCTACTAGGTCATAAGCACCCTTCTCTAACACACGTTTAACAACGTAAGGACCATGCCACATGGAGTTGAATTTTCCTGCCCCTAAGGTTTCTTTAGCTTGATACCACAAAAGGACCAAATATCCTTCACTAAACTTCCTTGGATGGATAGATTTATCATACTGGACCTTAATGTGGCGCTTATTCACTTCTAGAGCCACCAAGGCATTTCGACGTTGCTCATCAAGTTTCTCTAAGTGGACCAAATGCTCCTCCAATGGGAAAGTGTCTGGTAAGATCTCTATCGCTAGGTTCAAAGAAGGGATCTTGCACTCAATCAACAATACTGACTCCACTCCATGTACAAGCTGATATGGAAAAAAACTCGTGGCAATATTAACAGCGGTCCTATAAGCCCACAAAGCAAGATATAACATGATGTGCCGATTATTCTTGCTTTGTGCGATGGTTTGTTGGAGAATGGATTTGAGTGATTTATTCATTACTTTAACTTGTCCATTCACTTGAGGGTAATAAGAAGTGGAATGCTCCTGCTTATACCCTAACTTCGAGGCCAACTTTTCCATCATTCGATTCTGAAAGAGCCTACCATGGTCAGTGACAAGCTCTTTCAGAATACCGAACTGAGTAATAATTTGGTTGAATATGAAGTGTGCAGCTATCTCACTGTCATATTTAACTCTAGGCATATCCTCAGCCCATTTTGTGAAGTATTCAATAGCCATGATAATATGATGATGCCCCCCAGCTGAAGCTAGGTTGCAATCCATGAAATCAATCCCCCACTTAGTGAAGGGACCAACGATGATAATGGGATGTAACAGGGCAGGACATGAGTGCATATTACATGCAAACATCTGGAAAGGGTGGCACTTCTTGACCACATTGACACAATATTTAAATATCGATGGCAAGAAATAACCTGCTCTAAAGATTTTTTGAGCGGTAGAAATCCTAGATAAAAGACCACCACACGGCCCTCCATGGAAATCATTCAGCACAAGCTTAGCCTCCTCATGAGTTAAACAACGATGTAAAATGGAATCTACCCCATGGTGGTACAATGTGTTATCCACTATGAGGTAATTCTTGGATACGTGACATAATTTTCATCGTTCATCCCATGAAAGGTGAGTAGGGACCTTCAATGTTTGTAAATATATGATAATATCCCCATACCATGGATGCAAAGTTGATATCAAGAAGATGTGATAATCGACAAACGTATCTTCACAAATTTCCTCCTCCTACTCGCTTTGGAAATAAGATATAAGCTCCGTAAAAATCAACGATTTCTTCAATTTTGCCAAAACAAACTCAAGATCGAATTCTTGCAAGATGACAATCCACTTATTATACTTTCCCCCGATCATCCTTCTAGTGAGGATGAATTGAAATGGATTGACATGGGGTACATCCAAGGTCTGGCGAAGGAGAATATAGTGTCTCACGCTTTGAACCGCATGAATGTTAGCTCAAGAAAGATTCTCAACATGCAAATAATGGATCTCCGCATCTATAAGGTTTCATCTCAGATAATATATGACATGCTCTTAGAGCTCTTCATCCTCTTGAACCAAAACCATACCAATCATATCCATGGACACTGCCACATAAAGTAGAAAGTCACGGCTATATTCGGGTGGACTAATCATCGGGGCTGATGCTAAGGCTCGCTTAAGCACATCAAAAGACTCCTGGGCTTGCTCATCCCAGCAAAAGGTAGTGTCCTTCCTCAAAAGATGCATAAAGCCTCCAGTCAAATTGGAAAAGTGAACGACGAATCTTCATAAGAAGTTTTCCATGCCTTGTAAACATTGGAGATGTCTAATGTTTCTTGGGGGAGACAATTGAAGTATTTGTTCAACCTTTAAAGGGTCGACTCTTATACCCTCCTTGGAGACAATGAACCCTAATAAGAGACTAGACTTCACACAAAATATGTGGTTGTGAGAATTTAACTTGACTAAATAATGGAAACACGTTTTGAACACTAATCTAATATTGTAGGAATGGTGCATTCTCATACGAGAATGAGTAGCAAAGTCATCCAAAAAGTCTCAATAATCGATTTGAGATCATGGAAGATCAAGGTCATAGCCCGCTGAAAAGTGGCTCCAACATTCTTGAGGCCAAAAGGAATCTTCCGATATGCAAAGGTACCCCAAGGAAAAATAAAGGAATTCTTACGTTGGTCTTCAGGTTCAATCTCTATCTGATTGTATCCAAAAAAGCCGTCCATAAAGGAAAATACCTCGCTTCCTATACACTCATCCAAAATTTGATTAATAAATGGTGTGGGGAAATTGTCCTTAGGACAGGCACGATTCAAGTCACAGAAATCAGTGCATATGTGGATCGTTCCCTACTTCTTATCCACTAGAACGGGGTTTGAAACCCACTCTGTCAAGGGAATGGGATAGATGAAACCGACATTCAATAGTTTTTCTATCTCAGCCTTAATCGTGGGTGCTTTCCTAGGATTCACCGCATGCAAGTGTTGTCGAACAAGCTTAGCATTGGGATAAGTTTTAATCTCATGTTCAACAATGTGAGGGTTGTTACCTAGCATTTCCTCATATTACCAAGCAAATACATCACAAAATTATTTGAATAACTCAGTAGAATCTTGAATCTCAGCATGGGAACATTTTGCCCCAATATAGACATTCTCAATCTTTCCAGGATCACAAGAGATATTTATAGGACTGGTAGGAGATATATTCACCATGTTTCCATCAGCCATCAGACCAGGAGAGCTTAACGGAACCACATGACTACCAATTCTCTCACTAATCATCTCCCTAAAGTATTCACACTACAAATGGTCAAGCTCGGGAATAAAATAAGATCTATGATGCAACTCTTCCCAAGGTGGCTCAACCCTAGACATAGCCTCAATAATAGCTTCATCGGAAGGAAAAACACTATCAAGGAAGTCATGTGCATAAGAATACTGAACTGCTTATGCAGGAAGCACATATGAGTCCTCCTCCTCCATCCATGAAGATGAAGGACTAGGATCTGCAACACATTCAAGATTATCTTGATATACTATCATAGTTGTAGGCACCGATACATCTGTTTCGATGGGCACACATGAAGAAATCGATGTAGGAAGAGTCCAAGGATATTCCATATGGTTTGTGTGAAAGGACACCAATTTCACTGATGACGAAGCCTCACTAGAACTAGACCCTATCATAAGAATAGGTACAAGACAACTAAAGCTTCCCATAAGGGATGACACCCACATTCCCAGTTGCCGGCTGAGAGTGCTCTACAATCGATATAGAAGCTCTTGAAGATGCAGTCACCAGTGGATTCTTGAATGATGTTTGATCAATCGTAACTATCTTCCCATTAAATAGAAAGCATACAACTCAAAATAGAGAAGAAGCTACGGCTTGCATACTGTACATCCAATTCCTACCCAGCAACAAATTGTATTCAAGGGGCGCATCAACCACCTTGACCTCTATCGCAATGGCCTTCCCTCCCAAACAAACCTTAAGAGAAGGAAGAATCCCATGCGGCTGAAAAAATCTACCATCAAAAGATGTCAACATGGTACCAGATTTAGACAACTCAGGGGAACCCAAACCCTTCCAACAATCCAAAGACATTATAGAAGCAACATTTCCTTCATCAATCGCAGTGCATTTGACAGTTATGTTAAGCCATTCTACATGAATCAAGAGAGACACATAGTAAGTAAAGTGAGGTTGTATTCCTGTGGTTTCAAATTTTATGACGTGGGAAGAATTATCTTCATTTACACCAAGGGAAGAAAGAAAAGCCTTCCTCTGTGAAGGACAACTCTGAATTACTTCTATTGGAGACATCGCATAAGGAGTGTGGCCCAAATCCTCGACAATAAAATAGTTATAGGCGGCTCGGGCATTAGGATTGTGCCCCAAACACTTAAGGAATCCCTTAGGAATGCAAGGTGCAACTTCAGGTTTATCCATAGGTTTTTTAATACCCAAAGGACTCCCAGGTGGATCAGATTCCTTTCCAAGGTCTAGTTGTGATGAACCATAGTCCTTCACATGAGTCACAACCTTAGTAGCATGAACCATGTTGATGCAACCATGACCACTAGCCTCCAGTAGATCTTGATCCCCACTAGACTGATCATGGGTCCTTGAGTTCATATTTTGATTATGTGGTAAAGGGTTGGTCAGCACAGCTGGGCCCTATGTTATGAATCTCAAGGCTTCTTCTATCCGAGGGCACAAGTGAGTGAGTTGGTCATCCTTACAAAACTTGCAAGGAATATTAACCATATGTTTAGGATTCTTGTCCCCCCTAGCATTTCAAGCATTCTTGTCATTATAATTGGCATTTTCATTCCTATTCCCACCCTTACGGTTGTTCTTACCCTTCTTCTTATTCCTTCTGGGTTGCTGGTTACCCTTATGGTCTGACGATTGCACTGAAATCACACTCGCCGTTTGGGTGGGTTGAGATGAAGATGTGGCTTGTCCCAAGGTAGATTGGTTTATAGATAATTGACTGACCTATTTCACAACTGAATCTACAAGTTTAGCACTTGTACAACCAACAATGCCATCAGCATGTGGTCCAAGTTTGATCTTAGGGTCGAAACTAGAATGTGGAGCATTAGGAATTATCTCATATAACAAAATAGATTGAGCATAAATAAAGTCCAATTCCTATGCCCTGAAAATGGATTTTTCCTCATTCTGAACTCCAGATGTAGAGACATCCTTCACTATATAAGGTAGTAATGATTTAAGTAACCATTCAAGGAGAAACTCTAGTGGTATGAAGGCTTTAATCAATCTCTTCTGTCTACACTACTCTTGGATATGGTACGAGATATGTGTGGCTTTGTCTTGCCAAAATGTCGAAAAGAGTTTTGTACCAATGTCATAATGCACTGGTAGCTGGAATTTTTTGAGAAAAGTCATATCTAGGTCGTTGAATAAAGTGAATGCTCCCCTAGGTAGCTCTATGTACCATTTCATGGTAGGCCCGGTGGGGGTACGTTGAAATAGCCTTAAATGGATCGAATCTTCGTGTAAGGAATTAGAAGAGCACCATACGTGAAATGTAGTCACATGTTCACTCGGATCTTTTCTTGGTTTTCTCTTGAATTTGGGAATGTCCAAGGGAAGCTTCATAGGGACAGTCGACCAAGCTGGGTCATAAGATACCGGATCGTTCATTAGTCTTGATAGGTCAGGTAGATTTAACGTTCTGAGGAAAGGGAGTCTAGGTTGAGCAGGTCAATGAGACACTCCCTGATAATTTTGGTTCACATAATACTAATTACTGTAACCATCATGGCCATGGACATAGTATCCTCCTCCTGTTTGACCTGTGTAGGGTGGCGTGGAAGCACCATAATGTGGTGTACCTTAACTATGTGGGGATACAAAGCCATAATTTGTAGAGTAAGTGGGTTGTTGATACCTGTACACATAAGGTGAATAAATTTGTGCATATTGCGGTCCATAATATGTTCCATAAAAGGTCCCATGATATTTCCCATGAAAAACTCCATAGGTAGGAATAGACATTCTGGAAGTAGGAATATGACCTCTAGAAGTAGGAATACAACTCCCAAAACAACAAGAGGTGCTTGAATCTGAGACACAACTACGTGGGTAGTGATAGTATGAACATGACTTGTAGCAACATTTCGGTTCGAAGGACCACGCGAATGTGGGGGAGGAATAGCATTTGAAGAACTAGGAATAAAGGATGAAGGGACATGTGAAATTATGTACGTGGTGATCCCTACAGTCACTCATCTAGGTCCTGGTATTCGAATAGGACTACTAACACTAGGTCTAGGATGAACATGTGATGTGACCTCCACTACCGGGATGGAGGGTGCAATATGACTCGTGCTCCCAAATCTCTCCACATGGAAGTGACTAGGAATTCCCCCAGGCATAGTGTTAGGTTCAAACTCCAAGTCAGCATGCTATACCGAATCATGTGCAGGAATACCAGACATATCATAACTACCATAACTAGTGCTCATAGGTTCATGATGAGTCTCATCACCCAACATCCAATACCAGTGACTTGTGGATGAGGGATCATACCCAGACTGTGTAGGTATATTAGGTGAAGGATCATATGTGTGGGTAAGCTTTTCTTCTTCAACCTCATGAAGTGAAGAAAGCAACTCAAGAATTTCATCTTCATGATCTCCCATCGTGTGTGAATTAATGTGAGAATTAGTCCACCTGGACCATCTATTTCTCTCCCCCAAAGGAGGAGGATCTGTAAAAGGTGAAATTCCTACTAAACAACGAGAATGGCAAGGTGTCGCACCCGAATCCATGATGACACAAAATATGAAAAATACTCTCTAATTACGCAAACCCTAAGCAAGCTAACATGCACATAGCATACACCAATAAAATCTAAAGCTAATCACAAGCAAACGAGGGTAGGATATGTGAGCTCTTGAATGAAGTAGGTATGTTTCACCTAGGAGAGGCTTGAAACTCCCATACAAAACAAGCGAAGGTTTGTAACCAATTATTGTGGCCCTCAGCTTCAAAACGTATAGCTACTATGCTGTTTGACCCCAACCTGGTCGGGACACCTATAGAATAACCCTTGCAAAGTACCCCCTCCATAACTTAGGTAAGGAAACTAAGGTCACCTCAATAAAACCAATGCTCAGGCAGACAGTCGTAGGTGGGATTGACCGTATGGGCAGGGTAGCAAAGACCTAAACTCTTGAAAGATCCCCCAGATACAAATACAATCTTGGAAATATCTCTAGTGCTACTTAGTTATGATTAGGGGTCATCCCAATCAATAACTATGCACACTGCCTCGTGCTTAAATCCCTTGTAAGAGGAGGATCTTGATAAACACTAATTATACCAAGGAATTTCACACTCTCACCTAGATAGACACATACATGTTGTTGTTTAGTGGTCTTGGAGAATTTACTCACAATGAACTACTCCAAGACCCTAAAACCTAATCTTGTTGGTGTACCTATCAAAGAAAATAGTGTAATCCATTTTAATTAAGCATTGATTTTATTTGGCTTTATTACTCAAAAAAGGTAGATGACCACGCAACCAAGGGTGTTATCACGCAACATGAAGCAAAATGCACACCTAACAATCAGTGCAAATGCGTTGTGTCGAATGAAAAACAATGCATGCTACTACGTGAAATGAAAATTTTTTCTTCAAATGAAAAATGCAATCATTCCTATATGAAATCCTGACTAATACTTCTCTAAGAAAACCTAGTGCAAGTACCATGCAAAGTGCAAAGTGAAATGCGTAATGATGCAAAGAAGCAAATCTTTTTGGATTTTTTGAATAAAAATGAGATACTTAAGCAAAATATTGATTCTACAATTCCCATACTCTGCAAGCACAACCAAACAGCACTAACGCAAAGTACTAAGGTAAAATATATCCAATGCACTAATCCCAAAACAAAAAAATAAAAAATGCAATGACAAGAACATTCTTAAAAAATAATTACCCTAAAAAAGGTGTCTTTGGTCAGAAATAGAGGTGTATACAGACTCTAGCAGTATCAAAGGAGACTCAACAATCATCAAAATTCATCGAGAAACAATCAATCTTCCTCTAAAAGGAAAAACTCATGGTATACGCGATTGTTCGCAAAGCCCGCATATGTTTGTGGTTACAGTAGTCAAAACCATGTGTATCAGGAATTTCTGTAGAAGAAATTGGTAAACTAGAGCTTCATTCACTCCAAAAGAATTTGTCCTTTTGCACACATCCTGATGTATGCGGTTTTAGGGGTCAAATCTGTGTATATACGCGAGAAAGGGTTTAAAATCCGTGTATGGAAATTTTAGCATGTTTTTAGAGATGATCTTGGAAACATCAAAGGTAAAAAAATGGTCCATGGGGTCTAAGGAGTACGTAGAGAGACAGGGAAGGCCATAAAAGTGTGATTCACCATGTGTGGTAAAATATGCTATAACACCAATTCTAGTAAAAACTATGGTGTTGGAAAGAGGACGGATGAGTGTACCTTAGTACAAAATTTTCAGCATAGAGGAGCAGTACTTTTGGAGATACCATAGAAACAGTATCAGGAATTTCTGTAGAAGAAATTGGTAAACTAGAGCTTCCTATTCTGGGACCTTCCCTCTAGTTTTTTCAAAAAATTAGTACATTGGAAAACTCTCTTTGAAGAGGTATATATTTTTATCCAATCAGATCTGAAAGTTTCCAAGTTTTTAAAATTAGGGTTTCTCGAACAAACCCTAGAGCAGGGAGCTCCGGAACCAGGACGAACATCTCAAATCGGTAAGATCTAATATTTTGTTATTTAAAGTTGAGGTTCTCATTTCAAAATGACTACTCACACCAGCTTGATGACAAGCTTGGTCAAGCTAAGAAATTTCAAGCATGAAAGTATAACATCTCACTAGTTCTTGAAGGAAATGAATTGGACACCTACATAAGTAGAGAGGTTCCAGTTCCAGAGGGAGATAAGGCTAAAAGAATTACATGACAAGAACTTGGTCAAGGCCAAGAATATCATTGCTGAATCAATCAAGGATCACCTTATACCACAAGTGTCTTCCATAAAGACACCTAAAGAGACGTTTGATTCCTTGACTGAGATATTTCAACGGAATAACATAAATTAGAAGATGAATTTAAGAAACCATTTGAAGAACATGAAGATTTATAATGGAGAGATCATACAATCATAGCTTACAAAGGTCTCTCAAACAACTTGAAGCACTGGATGAAGAAGAAGAAAATGAAGAAATTGTGATAACCACCTTGAATGCCCTCCCAAGATCATGGTATTCATTCATTTAAGAAATTTATGCCAGAAGGAAGTGATTACCTTCAACAAAATCTGGGAGTGAACAAAAGAAGAAGCTCGACTCATAATAAGAGAAGGGAAGATGGGAGAAACTAAAGATCTATCTCTCACGATCCCTCAAGCGATGAGGAATATGAAGGAATCAATTCTTGAAGAACCTTTTATCCATCTTAGAATTCAGATAAGAAATGATGTGGTTACAAATGAAGAAGATGATGAAGCTAAACGATCAAGAAGGATNTTGTCATTTCATGATATTATTTTGTTATGCATTTGTTTATATTCAGTTGATGTGTTATGCATGATAGAATGTTTGCATTAATGACAGTATACTACTACTAAGCATGTTATGGGTAAGTATCCCATGGTGCTACATAGCTCTCCATTGCTACTTATCTAGAATGAAACCTATTTGCTGACATATTTGATTAGTGCACAATCTCAATGTTGTTCTGGTAGAGATGGAAGGCCTCTAGAAAGTTTCCATGAGATAGGGATGAATGTTATATTGTCTAAAATAGTTGCATGATCATATATGTATGCATAAGAATTTTCCATTATCAATATTCCTTATGAAATGTTTCTAACCATACAACTAATGCATTTGACTTGTAGGAAATATCACATACAATCACCTACAAGAAAAGGAGGACGACACTTGTTCTAAAGAACGGGTGATGATAATTCAAGAAGTAATCCAAGAATGAAGAATAATATGACGAATGCTGTTATGTGACACTATTGAGCGACATCATTGATGTTGAACCTTCCAAGTATGAATAAGTAGCCAAGAAGAAAGGGAAGGAGAATACAAGTTCAAGAAGAATGTTGTCTAGCATGCAGTATCAAGACCTAAAGGGAAGTTCGTAGTTCCATCATGTAGTAGATGGAAACATCGTGGGATACAAGGAAATATTCGTAGCACAAGGCTTCTCACAAAAAGAAGGTATAGACTACGAAGAGAAATTTGCATCTAGTAGGATTTTAGGCACATGACAGGAAGACTCATGTGTGCAAATTAAAGTAAGCATTGTATGAGCTCAGAAGGAACCCATGGGATAACACATACATGAGGAGCTTGAAGATCACCTAGAGGGATGAAGATCTTAAACTTTGCTACAAGGTTGAAGATGAAAAATTATAGAGGATGAAAAGCTCACAGATGGGTACAAGAAGAACTTTTGAAAAAGTTCAATATAGAGGATCTTGGTATCCAGTGACCCTAGATGGATACATAGAATATTAGTAGCAGAGGAAGCTACTTGTCACTCAGGAACATAATGTTTCAATGCATAGAATACGAAAGATAGAGGGAGAATGATGGTCTGCTTCAGAGGGAGTGACTGCAGAACATCATGAGGTTTGACATGGTATGACAGGATGGATAACTTACTCATGGATCTAGGATTTACTGAAAGTAAAGCATATTCCAACCTTTGCTTCAAGGTTGAAGGCGGAATACCAATGATTCTCCTATTATATGTCGATGACTTGTTCCTAACAAAAAAGAGGAACTCGTTAAAGTTGCAAGAAGGAGACTTGTTGCTGAGTTCAATATGTGGGACTTTCATATGATGCACTATGTTCTAATCATGGAGGTGTGCAAGAATGCGGATGGAATCTCCCTGGGAAAAGGGAAGTATACAGTAGAGATCTTGAAGAGGTTTAGGATGATGGAATGCAAGGCCATGACCACACCCATGGCATCGAACCTAAACACTAGTACAAAATGAGGAATTAGCTACTAGGTGACTAAAAATTCTAGTCACCAAGTGTTTTTAAAGTGATTTACCACTAAATATGAGCAATTTTGATTGACCCAACTATAAACGACTAAAATTAACGACTAATTTACTCACTGATTAACAAAAATGACTAGATAATAAGTGATAGAGTTAAAAATGACTAACATAAACAACTAATTTAGTGACGACATAAAAAATGACTAGCTAGAAGAATACGAATTAGTCATTTATGTTAGTCATTTTTAATTGTGTCACGAAAAATTGCGAATTTGACAATGTAGTGTAAATTTTGTAAATTTTATACCTTATATTAGTAATATTAGTTCCATGCACCTCGATCTTCAGAGATCCAACAAAGAAATTGTAGAAAAGATACATCTTAGCAATGACAAAGTTCTCAGAGCATCTCCAAAATTAAGAAAGATACACTAAAAAAACTAAGAATGGGTGGAAACAAAATGGTAGACCCTAGACAATGTAGTAGACACAAAATCTATAAGAATTAGGACCACCTTAATGTAGCAGGGGAAGCTAATAGAGTCACAAGTGGAAAAATCCTAGACAATGTCCAAAGTAGAGAATCTTGAGTGGCTAACCTATTCCTTGAGATCCTTGTTAGTAACTACCAACTACTCAATGGCATGCTATCATGAATTTGTTCCTTCCCTTTACAAAGTAAAATGGACTTCATGACATCCTTCAACTGGACTTAGTATCTAGGTACATGTATATGTTTTCCATGTTAATGAGTTGTTCCAGTTTTAGTAGTTGGAGAAAACTCTGTTGGAAACAAAGTATGTTCCAGATAACCCTTTGCCAACATTTTTAATCTACTAGCATAAATCATTTTCTTTCTCATTCTACACCATATTATAAGCGTCATAGACCTAGGCGTCTGTATGGATCCCTAAAATTTCCAATTATAGGGTAAAATAACCAATCTCAATCAACTCGCCTACCTCCATCTGTTACTTCTCTAGTTTAGCCAATATTGATTGTAGTTCCTCACTCTTAGTACTAAATATTATAGTAATTCCCTTCAATACTGGTGAATGGAGTGTATATGCAACTAGAACTTGTTGCATGGCCTTTTCTAATGAGTTTTGTAAGGAAGGACATAACATAGAATAACGCCATTATTGGGATGTTATCCCTTAATAATGCCAAAGATATAACCATTGAATATGACTATGGTAGTTATATAGGAGGTATACCTAAACGACGTGGGAGAAACATAGATCTTGTTTATAGGGGGGGTCTCTGTGGATAGTATTTGTTTTTAACATACTGGGTAGTTAAAAACCTCTACCTCAATTAGCTTGAGAAATTAAATTTATTTTTTAATCTCATATTACTTCCCCTACCATAAATTTGATTTTGTTTCTTACTTGGGAGAAGAGGTAGTCAAAGTAGAGCCTTAGCCATTTCTTAACCCTAATTGGGCTAGCTGAATAATGTTTTAAGGTACCAAAGGTTGCACTAAGATGTAAGAGAGAGGGTCCTAAAATATACCCAATCATATTTGACTATGATGTAATAGACTTGTTTTAGGTGGTTTACTTAGTTTCTTCTATTTGACTCTTCTTACGTCTATACATTTCATAAGAGTATGTCCCCTGCATTTTTTTAAAAGTTTATTACTTAATCTTACAAGGACTTCTAAAAAAAACTTTCATAGAGACACATTTAGCAATACCTTTAAATATAAAATCCAACAAAAAGCCCTTTCATAGCCACACAATCCATTTAAATATAAAAGCCCCTTTAAATATAAAAATCAATATGGTATTATGCTTTAAATATTGAGTATTGTTAAAATTTATTTAACTATAATTAATTTCATTGGTATTAAAATTTATTTAGATATGATTGAAACCTTTATATACCAGAATTGGGGTTGATTTTCATAGTTATTCATCCAAGTTAAAAACAAAACTATGGTTGTCAGTCTTAAATGCACCTTTTGCAAGCGGTGTGTACCTCCTAAATGCATACTAATTTGCCAGATGTCAGAGGAAGTGATGTTTTCATTTTGATAAAAAATTATTGACGTATTTTTTTATGTTTAGCTATTTCTATACGTCGCCATTAATTTTTTCTTAATTTTTCTAGAGGTTGAACTTTAATGAAAGTGGTTTCTAAACCCAAATTTTAATTCCAAGTAATATGGATATGGCTGGTGTATATTGCATAATCTTAGAGGGTGTCATTTATGATTTGTGTTATATTTGGTAAATATTTTTATTAGATTTTTTTTAGTATATAATAAAAAATAATATTTTTATTGCTTAAATTTTTTAATAAAAAATTATTAATGAAAAAATTTTACACTAACATTTTTTAATAAAACTTTATATGTTTTGAAAAATAAAAACCTATTTAGGAAAATTTTTTACACTAACTCTTTTTTTAATAAAACTTTGTATGTTTTGAAAAATGAAAACCCAAAACGTAAAAAAACAAAAAAAAGATTGAAATTCCAACCCAAGATGAAATGAAATTACAACCTTGATCATCATCATGCCCTATTCCCATACCATTTGCAAGTCATGTGAAGGGCCAAACCACAAGCCAAATCAGGTTTTGCTTACTTTTGACAACTTGTTTAGATGACATTCGATATTGGGCTGGTCGGATCGACATGTTCGATAAGAACAACTCTTGTATCAATACGACGATGTGCTTCCACCCACGAATTGGAAGTGATACCATCCTATTGAGCTTGTTGTTGTTCATAATTGAACAACATGTAAATATTCTGTCCATGACCCCCTCAAAGTGAAGTAGGGTTTGTTGTCTAGGCCCACTATTATTATCGAAGGAAGTGGTAAAGGGATGGGCATGGGCAAGAACATGAAGGGATAGAGACAATGCACACATCCATCCCAATGCTTATGGACAAACACTCTCTTTAAGGGGAAACTATCAATATAAAAATGAGCAATCATTAAGGGGCATCGCTGGTGAATCATACCGATATCGATATGACAGGTCAAGGCATGGAAGATAACCCAGATGCGGTGGCAAGGGAATAGATTCTAGCAGAGAAGAGATGCGATCAGATCATGGAGGCCCAACATGGATCCAAAAGTTTGATGTTCCATTTTATTAGCCATGCCTAACATATTATTCCATTCCATATCCAATTGGATCTTGAACAGAAGCTTCCGGGTGCAAATAAATAAAGTTCCTATCCAAGCAAGTTCACCAAGTAAAACCCCATAATTTATATTATATGCATTATTTTGTTGAGAATATGAAAAAGGGTTTTGACCATTTGCCACATATTCAATGGATCCACAGAGAGATTCTTTTATTAGAAAATTGGCAGTAAAGGTTTGATCATGAACCTGATACATACAATTTAATATTGAAAATCATAGCTAGAAGCATATATTTAAAATTTGTGGCTGATCTTTAGTGAAAATGAACTCAAAGGGAGTTTCTGCATTGCAAGCATCTGTGTTTTTTTTAAATAAAATCAATGTAAATTGGGTGTTGTCGATGTACAATCATATCACTATTGATATAATCAATATTTCATCATGTGATTCAATTTAGTAATAGAGAGGAAACTAGTACTCCAGCTAGAGGCAGCGTGGGTACTAAGAGGGTGCACACCATTGGGAAAGAAGATTGACATTTCAACATTTTTATATTGTTGTTATCTTCTTGATAAGGGACACAAACAGAGTTGGGTGTACTCATTTCACAGCCACACATTACCATCCCACTCTCAAAGTCAAATAATGATCACTACAGGAGACTATTTACTGACTAAAGGTGCTATAGATTTTTCCCTTGTACAGGTCAGATGTTTAATATCCCTTGCACAGGTCAGATGTCTATGTAATATTCAGGTCTAGTTTCCTGAGTATTGGACTCTGTTTCAAGTATGGTATGTAAATATTTTTCTCATATAAATTTGTCGTATTTCTCTTTTGAATCAATACCAAATATTTGTATTATGAGCAGATTATATTGTAAGGGCCCATTACAGTAAGCTTAAAATCAAACCTTGTATATCCGAAAGCCTACATCCATTTTTCAACAATTTTCACAGGTGTTTGATGAAACCTCAACAAGAACTTTCATACACAGTGCTTGAATAGTAATCTACATCATTTTTTAGTACACAAGTGTTTCACAAAACTCTAGAGCCGAGTTGCATTAGAAGAGGGATCACAAGACTATCTCACCAGCTCCCATAAATGGCAGAGACCAACATTGATACCTGTAAGAAATGTTCTGCATATAAGGCCAGCTTGGTGCAAAAGGTTGAGAGGGAGAAGTGGCAACGACGTTGACCGACTTTCGGGCCAAATCATCAACTCCATATAAACTACTCCGTTTATAAAACTAAATAAATTATCTGATAATTATTGAAAAATATATATATATAACCAATTAACATAATTTATATAATAAAAAAATAAAAATAAAACAAAAAATATATAAAAGAAACAAAAAAAATATAAATGTTGTCGATGCCAAGAGTTTATACACTCGATGTTTGTACTTCATGTAGTTGATGTTGTTAATCAATCCAAGAATGCGTAAAAAGTTGATGCCGATACTCATTATTCTACTCTATGCAATCGATCCTAGAGTTGATACATGATTCGATGCCTTCTTATGCAAGGAAATACTCGTTAGAATATTTTTATTGAGGGCGATTCTTACAAACCTTGGTGCCATGATTTTTATCTCAGGGTTCCTATTTCAAATGGGGAACTTGCCTTTATACATATTATTTATACTGGTAACTTTCCTTACCATTTTTTATGATTTGACCTCTTTCCTTATATATTACTTTCTTTGAGAAGGAGATGATCAATCAGTTGTAGGTCCCATTCTGCCTTGTTTCCTGGTTTTGATTTCAAATGACATTCCTTGATAGGTAGATTCAAAAGGTAGGGAAGCCAAGAGCCAGTTGGTTCACGATAGAAAGGAAGTTATGTTATGAGGAATAGCTAGTCTCTTTACCAAGAGGGTCCTAGTAGATTGATTGCTCAGAGTGAACCATTAAACTAGAGGAATTGGGGAGTACAACTAGAGGTCGCAGAGTACAGATGTTGAGGGAACTCATTGGGGCATGGGACATTGCATGGCAGGAGCAAAAGAAACCTCCAATTAAATAGAATTATAATATATATTTGATATGAATGGATTGCACCCAACTAGGAATGGGCTAGTAGATTATAATAATTGGTTGGGCAGTCTACCCCATACCAATTGGCTTTACGGAGTATACCATACTACTAGAATACCAGCCATTACAACAAGTATACCATACAAATAAGATTACTACCTGCCCTATAGTCTTTACCTAGTTCCACATCCCACCTCTTTACCAGACATTACTATTTACCTAATTCATTGTTCGTTTAACCTAGTCCACACAATAAAACAAAAAATATAAAAAAAAATAAAAAATTTTATATAATAAAATAATTAAAATAAAACAAAAACAAAACAAATCTATATAACTTATATAAACAAATAATAAAAATAAAACAAAACCAAACAAATCAACATAATTTATGAAATAAAATTATATATATATATATATATAAAGAAATAGAAAAAATCTGCTTTCATGTGCAGCTCGACCCAACTAAAACCCAAATAGTTTACCAAACAGCTGTGCACCCACCTCTACGACAACGACATTCATGGCCGATGCCAATTTTCCTTAACCACCATCCTTCAATTCCAATTACTGCTCAACCTGCTAGTTCGTGTCAAATAGCCTATCCGTTGGCACTAAAAATTGGAGGGTTTGGTGGGTTATGGATATGGATATTGGTATTAATCGTTGAAGAGATTGGGATCAATATTAACTATTTTTAATAGTTTACAATTTCTCTATTTAATTGCCATAGATGCCATGGACGCCATGAATAAAGCAACATTGGAGAGAACTTGGAGACTTTTGAAGAGGAGGGCCATGAGTTCTGCACCTATGGTGTCAGCACCACCTTCTTTGCTTACAAAATCCATGGTAAGTTTATTGAATTACTATGTGAATTGATAAATTTTTAGTGAATTTTGGATAAAAACCCAATGTGTTGTGCAGTCATAGTTGCACCAATGTTTTTCCATGTTGTTGCTTATTACTTTTTGCACTAGTAGTCTTGTGCACCATCCTTCTTATTACCATGCAATGTTTTTTTTATTTTACATGAAGTATGACTTATATGCTTATGGCCATCCATTGTAGCAGAGGTGGTCTCACAACGTTTTGAAATTAGGAGGGTTTCCACCCAGAGCAGTGAGGAAATGAAGTCTCAAAATATTGGATACCTTTCATAGGGTTTCCACCTAGAACAATGAGGAATTGCAGTCTCAAAATATTGGATACCTTTTCATAGGAAGTGCAGTCATAGGGTTTCCACCCATAGTAGTAATGAAATGCATTTTCAATGGCTCAAATGTTCCTAAAAAAACAGACAATTTGGAAATCAAGTTGGATTACCTTCTCCCATGTCCCAAAATTCCTTAGGTCAACAGGCTGGACCACTACAATGAATAAGAGCCCAAATTGTTGATAGTTTATTCTGAGCTTTGGTGTTCTCTTCCAGTCTAAATTGTAAAACCTCCTCACATATTTCCTCAAGAAATGCTTGCTGAAATGAGATCATTTCTTTGCCCCATTCCAACTTCTCCTAAAAATAACCAGTCTCTCTCCTGCTTGATTTGAGACGCTCAACAACAACCTTTCTCAAAGGTTGGGATCATTTTCTCAAGGGTACCAGGAATGCAGTCAATGAAAACAAAAATGGAATAGAACCATGGATATTTGGTGCAGGCACTTGAAAAAATTTAGCAATTTCACTTTAAATGGCAGGTCTTCCCAAATGGCATATTCATTGGTGGACTCAAATTATATTATTAAGTTGCATTGAATGACCAGAATCAACCTGGCAGGAGTTACATTCTGTCGATTTCAATTGTGGAAGGAAAATATACTACTATGTACGCAGCTAGGGTTTTCAAGAAGGAAAACTAGCTTGATACATCATCTTAATAGATCCAAAATAATTCTAAACCAACACTGCTCTAGAGGCATCGATGTTATGGTATTTTATTTCACTTGGCCGCCACAACAACTTGATAATTTCCCACTATTTCATCCAATGAGTTCTGTAGGTTCCATGAACAAATTATATTCACCTCAATAGGCATTGAAGTCACCAACTAGGAAATAGGTAACATACATATCTCAAAATCCTTTTCAAATTCTTCTTAGTTTAAATATGACAGTCGATGGATTTTAACATAATTTGGTTTATCAATATAAAATGAAGGGCTTAACAGTAGTCTTGGTCACTAGATATTACAATGAAAAATGTTAGTTTGTCATTGAAATAGCTTGTTAACTTGACGTATTACAGTTATATTTTGGGATCCATTTTTTGAAAGTCAATGTACATTCTATCTCGAGATACTGGAAAGAACAATTTTAACTTTTATTCAAAACATCTAATGGCTAAGCCATTCTCTTCATCTGAAATCCCATTAAAGTTGTTGATAATTTAGCAATTTGCATTTTCAACTATTGATTTTTTTTTAGGTCGTATGTAAATAATTTTGTATCAACTTAAATAGAGAAAATTACATAATTATATACTCGGGTATGCATTTCAGGCAATGGTGGCCTCAGAGATCCATCAGCATGCATATGAGAAAGGTTATCACTACACCAATAAGTGGTTTGTCTATGTAGTGTCGTGCAAGGTTAGTTAGTTGGCACCAAGAATGGGAAGATCAAATAGGTACTTAATTGATACCAGTAAACCAGAGAGAACCTATTCAATTATATTCTCACCAGACTTGCTTGATGTTTTATCTATAAAGGGAACCTAAGGTTGATGGCAGTTAACATTGTTGATCATACTTGTCTGAAGCTACTTGATCATAGGTGATTTCTTCTATGGTCACCCATTATGAGGTATTTTCAATGTTTATCCATTAACATGTGATATATTTACAAATAAGTAATGGTAATTTTATGGCCTTCCACAACCACTTGGTATTGCTAATACCAGAATGATGGTCTAGGTGTATATGGTGTTGTCAAGTTTCAAAGAAAGGATATGGAAGAGACTAAAGTTATTAGGTCAGCTATTAATATGGTGATTTGCATAAATGGTTGGAACCTAGAAATAATAGTGGAAGAGCAATGACCAACTAGCCACAAGCATGTTGGAATTTGCATTGACAGAAACTTGAATCAACATATTCCCAGCTTTCAAACTATCATTTGTCAATATAAGAAGACATGCCATTCTCATTGACTTTGAATGTTTATGTTGTTACCTTTTTTACTTACCATCAAACAATGGAATATCTAAGAGGTGAGAACAAGGCTACAATATGTCCATGCTACCATCCAAGGCCATGAAAGAGAGGAATATTTTGGTAATATACTGATCTGCGCAAGGAAAACCAAGTCTATGAGGTAATTTTTTCTATCAAGATCACCCTGCTTGGACAAGTCAATTAAAACAAGGGTTACTTAATGGATAATGCATTTATTGATTAACCTCTATGTTGTAGTTTTCCCATTCTTATGTGACAGTGCCTGCTCACAATGTCTCATGGATACAGTGGAAAAGTGAAGTGATTTGTTTATCTCCTAATCGGATAGATAAGGGGACTCAAATGCTAGAAGTTTGTACTGGTGTTGAATAAGAGAGATATGCTCCTCATGTCTAGATTATAGGAGAAATCAATAAGCTAGTTATGTGGGATGAAGAAGATAATCTATGTTTCCTCATTGTGGGGGGGGGGAGCGAATAAAGGTGAACATGTCTCAAGATTGAGAAAATTTTCTCACATTTGTTTTAGACCGTAGACTTGGTGTTTTCAATGCTCTGAACCAACAATAATTTAATGGTTCCTAACCTTAGATTAGCTAGAACAACGATTATCCTAGTACTAATCTGCTCATACAGTTTCACTACCTTGAATTCCAGTTGTATTTCAAATTTTAACTAGAATATTTATGATACTTGATAGTTTGTGTTTGCAAATAGTTGAAAAAAAGTGTCTTTGTTGTCATTGATGATGCATGGTGCCCAGATCATCTATTTTTAGGAATAACTCTTGATTTGTTATTTAAGAATCTAAACTTTTCCAAGTCATTGAAAACCTGGAGCCATAGAACCTTCAGAAGGGTTTTGTCTGTAGAAAACTTGGAACTATTCCAAAAGATAATCCTCTTGTTCAAAACCTTTAACAAATCCAAGCAACTTCAATCCATATTTTAGATCAATTCTATCCATTACCTGGCATAAACCTCTTTTAAAGATTGAATAAAGTGATTGAAACCTTTGCACAATGCACATGGTTTTATAATATCGAGCTATCCAATTTCCTCTTTTTTTCCCGATCCATGT
Organism: Pseudotsuga menziesii; assembly: GCA_001517045.1. Classification (NCBI taxonomy): domain Eukaryota; kingdom Viridiplantae; phylum Streptophyta; class Pinopsida; order Pinales; family Pinaceae; genus Pseudotsuga; species Pseudotsuga menziesii. The sequence continues at coordinate 218,571 of LPNX010523263.1, read as the reverse complement.
TGTGTCTTGAATCCTTTTCTTTGGGATTTTATATCCAATAAAGGAAATAGAGTCTACTTTCTAGAACTCACAGCTATCACTTTCTCTATATAGGAAAGGAAAGGATATAACAAATGATCAAAAAACAACCCATGAATAGTAATGACAATAAATTATTTCAACATCCACAGAGTTGCAACTATCTTGCTCAATGCTATAGTAATCCAAAGAAACATACAAATCACTTCCAACATACATGAGCTAAATATGTACACATCAAAACAAATCTATGTGGAAATGGAACACTCAATTGGAGCTCCCTGCCCAAACTGTAGGGCGAGCAGCAAGAAAAAGGCTAGGAAGGCACCCTTTAGCAACACAATCAAACCATGCAGCCATAGGTGATCCAATCCTTGTACCAAGCATTTTTATCTCCCTTTTCAAGAAGTCTTGTTTTCCTGGGTATCAAAGGTACCCACACAGTAATAGGGACCTAGGAAGGTGCATTGAGGACTAATTAAACTAATGCAACCATTGCCGGAAATTCCTCATACGTAATAGAGAGAGTAACAAGTTGTTGATGAATTTAACACCGAATAAGAATTCATTATAGTTTGTCACCTACTTTAGGGAACATGAGCAAGGACATATGGCTCTGATAAAATGAGATAAATTTATGTTCTCATAGCCATTCTCAACCCAAACCTAAAAAAACCAAGGTGACTCCTAATAAAACTGCTTCAATTGGCACAAGGATGTGCAAATCTTTAGCTACATGAATTTGTGTTGATTACATTGTTTCCAATTGACATGTTCAATAGCAGGTTAAGTTTCTAGTTTTTGCTAATATCCCTAATTGATTCATATAAACAACATCAACAAGTAGGATGCATCACAACCTATGCATTTTTCCATGAGTTCTCAGCAAGACAACCATAGAGAAGCAAAAAGACAAATAGAGTTGGCAAGTATTCGATGATGTATGTGCCCAGATATTCTGATCATTTCTTTGGATTTACATGTTTCTTTTTGAAAAAAAATGTACAAATTTTATTGTAATTTTTTTTCTCCATCCTATCAATGCTACAGAGTAGGATTCCTGGGTCTTTTGTTCTCAGTAGGTTTAATCGACCAAAGTATGTGGAATCACATTAATAACAACGTTTGTTTGATTGTTTTCTGTGTAATTTCTAAAGGCTATGTTCTATGTTATTAGCTATTGTAGTCGATTTAGATATTCAGTTGCAAGTATGTCTTGAAATAGTTGTTTCAGTATTTTAGAATGCCTGTGTTTGAAGAAGTATGTCTTGTTTTTCTTCAACCTTGATTGTAATGTTGCATATATTATGCACCGAATCCCACCCTATTATGTCCTTTAGGACCTGCTTTTCTAGTCAGTTAGGTTGTGGTCTAGTAGCAGGCCGGATGTAATTTAGTATCTACCACAACTAATTCAAGTTCAATTCTTCATACATTCACACTAGGGAATCCCCAAAGAAACATGTCCAAGGATTTTTGTACCGGTCAAAATTTTAGTGCTTCTTGTAAAAAATATATTGCATATTTTATCTTTCCAAGGTGTATTCGGCATATTTTGTAAAGGCTGGTTGATTTTATGTAATTCTGATGAAGTGATATTTTGAGGATATGTGGAAGATTTTTGTTAATTTTAGGGAGATTTAGTCCATAGAGAATCAATCCACATAATGCTTTGTAGTTGTCCCTTGCACTACAGAATGGACTTAAGTATTTAGGCTTCATATTAAAACCTAATTACTATTCCAAAGCTAATTGGACTTTGATTGTTCAGAAGTTGGAAAGGAATCTGAATCTATGGTGTAACAAATGTATTTCTAGGGCTAGAAGATTGGTATTGGTGAAAGCTATGCTCGAGGATATACCAATTTTATGGATTTCTCTTCAATATGTTCATAAGGAAACTTTAGAGCAAATAATAAAGATAAGCTTCATATTCTTATGAGTTGGTGTTAAGGATTTCCCTTAGGTTGTATGGCATAAAATCTCTTTACCCAAAGACATGGGAGGATGGGGATTAAAGAATCCACATTGCTTTGCCAAAGCACTAGCAGCCAAATGTATTTGGAGACTTATAAAAGGGGTGGGTCTATCGGAAAAAGTGATTACTAATAAACTCATAAAGCCTCTTACTGTAGAAGAAAGGATTCATAAAAGGGACAAAATCATCAAAATGGGTCTTGTATGTGGAAATATGTAGTTCAAGCCTTTAGTCTTATTGGGGATTGGCTAGCCCATGTTAACATTCTACTATGATCAATGATTACTTGTTGGGAATTGGATAGCCCATGTTAGAATTATACTATGATCAATGATTACTTGTTATATAGTAATCAAATGCCATCCTCCTTAAAAATTACATCAACATATTTCATCTAATTTTAGCAAACAAAAATCAATTAAAAATCACCAAATAAACTAAATTTAGCACACCTGCCACTTGTCTCGAATTGTTTGAATTGCTGAAGAACTCTTTCCATTAAATCTGGGATATCTCTTTGTCTGTCCATGAATTTATGATAATCTCCCTTTAATTGTTGGCTATCTACTATATGCTTTGTTTTCGACTTTGAAAAAATCTCTTCAAATCTAGGAATGATTCTCTATTTTATGAAAAAGCATTTAGACTCAAATTTTAATGACACTTGATTGTTTTTTGATCCATGAAGATGTTGGATCTAGCCCACAAAATTTGGATCTAGTGCTTGACTACTAATTTCATGGCTTCAAATATTGTATTGTTTTCATCAAAATCGACTGTAAATAAGCTTCAATAATGAGTTGATATGTTGCAGGCTAAGAAATAGTACAAACTATTATAAAACTCATATTTAGAGGAATCTGTCTCCTCATGACTAGGTACTTGGCATTTGTTGTTGATGCTTGTATTTTAATCAACTAGCAATGACTACGATCTCTATCAATAGGATGCTCATGTTGTAAATGTACTTGAAATGCACTTGTTCACATGCAGATTTAATGCCTGATTTGGAGGGATTTGAACTAATCCAAATCCTCTGTTGAACACTCTTCCATCCTTAAATCTCTTTGCAACAACCCTTGATCTGGCATATTTGTCTGTCAATTTTTGTTCGTTACTTGTTCCAAGCTTGTTTTCTTGATGAGAAAAACCTTCTACGATCAAATTTAAGTAATACACCAACTCTATGACTTTCATATTCTCTATATCCTGATCAAAACTACCTCTGCAATTTTTGCATCATATGGAATTTGACCTGCTTTGGTAAATCAAAAGGAGTCTGCAATGCATAAATTCACACCTCTTGACAGTAGATTGTTTTTCTGCTGATTGGTTTTTCTTATTTAGTGTCCTTCACCCATAGATTAGCCTCACCATTCTATCGTATAATAACATCATAGCTATCAATCACTTGAATTACCAATCCTAAAGGCAAAACTTCAATTTTCAGATGTTTGAGTGAACAGTAAGATCACTTTCTTATACTCTTCTCCAACCACATTTGCATCAAACCTTTGACCATCTATATCCCAAAAGAACTGATGAACAACAATATCTTCCTTTACTTGGTTTAGGTAGGCAAGGAGCATTTTAATTGCTACTGTTGTAAAATAGAGCCTGATATGGGCATAGAGGAGCTTTGGACCAGGGGCAAAGGCTTTTGCTTCTTGATGCTTAGAGATGTTATAGGAAAACAACCAATTCACGAATTCAAGCAAAGTGAAAGCTGATATAAATGGGCTTAAAACATATAGAATACATAATGTAGGTGAAGGTGATATTCCACAATAATCCATCTTAATGCTTTCAATAAGTTCATTTTTGAAAACTGAAAGGAACCAACAAATGAAAGTTTTGCAAGCCTCTGCAATGGTTCTACCAAAGGAGTCACCCTGCTTCAATGCTCCACCTGGGTTGATTTTATGTTGGGAGGATGTAATTTCCATCAAGCTACTCAATATGGCTTTTACTTGACAAATATGCAAAAATATCTCAAATCTAGTTTTGTCACTCTTCCTTCTCAATTTCTTGCATTTCAAACCAACACTTTCAATATTAGGAGCTCCCATGTCTTGATTATTCCTTGAAATAGAAGAATACATCCATTTGGACATACACATGCTTATTAGAAAATGATCCAGAACTTGGGAAAGGGATTCAGAATTCTAGAATTGTCTTTACCTAAATGTTTCTTATCCATCTCTTCCAAGTTATATCCTTCTTGATCTTTGGACAAAGAATTTTTCCCAAAAAGAAATAAGCTTCTTAATCGAATCCACTCACAAAGAAAGGTTTCTGAAGCATGATCAGGTTGATAATCCTTTTGAATATTTGGAGACAACATAGTCATGATTATAAAAGTTAATGCCCTTGAGTTGACCTGAGATTGCAAAAGAAACTTCAACACACTAGACAAATAGATTACAATGATTGTCCGTTGAGCTAACTTCAAAATTGTGGAGCTTGATTCAATAATTCCAAGGAAATTTTCAAAGATACAAATCACAAGAGGGATAAAATGTGGAGGTGCAAGATCTTCCTTTGAAATATGATTAGAGAGACAGGAAAGTATCTCATCCAGGTACTTGTATAGATTATTTCCCACTATAGATACCACATCACATAAGAAAGCAATAACAGTTGATCCCAACAAACCAAACATATCACTGGCCAAGCTTTCTGGAGAGTGTACTTCTCATCATTCTTTGAGGAGAACATGTGTACTATTGTGAACAAGTAAGAAAGAAAACCACACTCCCACTTCCCGTTTATTTCTATCAAAGGAAGAGGTGCTTAACATTGCTTTGTATGCTAGAAGATGGGCATATTTTCATATGTATTTCTTTGGCAAATACAACATCAACTTCAATAATGGTTGTAAATATTTGTATAGTTGTCCCATGTTGGATCTAGGACCCTCACATCTAGGAGCAGAGAAACATAGCCCTCTAGTAGAATTTAGCAATAGAGACAAAATAGACTTTTGTTGGAAGGTGGATAAGAGCAATGGTTCTTCTTGGAGAACCTTGAAGGCATAAAAAGAACACTTGAAAAATGCAATTGGTAATGTCCTCTGATATAGAGCCAGCACATTAAGCACCTTTGTATATAATGTGATTTCCTTGTCTTTGTAAACATCAACACAAGAACATATATCTTCGGTACCCCATATATCATCCACAATTATTAAATTATTATCATTTGAGTAGCGCCTCCTTAAATCCTCATCAGCAAACCCTAATATCAAGCTTCATGAGGAAACCCTAATCTTGGAACCTCCTTCTCCAAGTTCGTTATGATTAGCGAGTTGCATGAACAAGTGATGAAGTGATGATACAAATGACAAGAATGGTCTCTTATTCATATTAGACCTCTAACTTAACTTACGCGTCCACTTTACATGTGGGTCCACATAACAACACTTACCATTAAAATTAGGGTTTGGGCTTCCAACATGAAACTTTTAAATCAAATACATGTTAAGTACCCACATGGTGCAGACCGCTTATCCAAGGAAGCACTTAATATGAAGGTTGGTCTTCTCTCCTTATCAGAACTCTGGCAAGGAGAAATTATTGAGGAAGGCTTGATACATCTCTTTTAGTATTTTTTTTCAGTATTTGTGGCATTCTCATGTTTTTCCCTTTTCAAGTATGGGACTCTTTATCCTGTCCTCTTGTATTAGATGGGGATATATTCTTGTTTTGATTACCCTAGGGTGTGTTTGTTCCACCCAAGAGACCTCCTAGATAAGTTGTATGGGCTCATCGTGTTCTCCCTATGGTAATTATTTTTCTATCTTTCTTTGAGATTTTGAGTTTTGTGGGTTGAGAGCTATTGGGTCGAGAGTTGGGCTGACAGCTACTACAAATGCAAATAGATTTTTTGAGGTTGACAGTATTGATTCATGACCTTGTGGACTGCATTTGTCTCACTCTACCCTAAATGCATCATAACATCAACTGAATGGATATTTAGTTTTTCCATTGAGGAATCATGCACATTGTTTCCCATGTTTCCCATAAGGTGTTCACTTAATCTTTCATGAGGGTTTATGGGTTGGTTTCTGAGTTTTCTAGGAAAGTCTAAAGTATGATGTTGTCTTTTTCTTAGTTGTAAAATGAATTCTAGGAAATCCATGCCAACTATGGACAATGAAAGGAAATGAACATCCCTTGTACATCATATATGGGCAGTTTTGGGCCCTATAACAACAAGTTACAAAAATAATTAAGCCAATATGGGTATTGTTTTGAACATTATTGGGTGTGTTTCACCTTCTAGCAGCCTCGGCATTCAATTTGGGACATTTTTGTTGATTTGAGGTAGTTATGGGCACAAGTTAGGACTATCCATGATGTCCTCCTAGAGAAGACAATGACAATATCTGAGGTATGGAAAAGCTAAGAGAAGAAATCCTTGCCGCGCTGAGTGGAGTTTGGACCTCAAGCCCCAAGCCATGAGGCAATAAGTGTAGCTGTTAAAATTTTAGTCCAGTTAGGTGCAGTTGTTTGTGGCCAGAAAGGTCTAAAAAAATTAACTGAATCTGGTTTGAATCTCATCAAGCTAAGTGTAGAACCTCAATTAGGGATTTTGATTTTTTTGGATGGAGAGTTGTTGGGTCGACAGCTGTTGCAAATGCAAATAGATTTTTTTGTTTTTTATATATGTTTTGAGGTTGACAGTATTGGTCTGTGACCTTGTGGTCTGTATTTGTCTCACTCTGACCTACAACTACCTATCTGTCTCTCTCTCAAGTATGTCCATTGTTTCATTAGTGACTTGTCTCCTAAGAGACAAAGTGTGATCGTATTATATATCTGAGTATAGAAATTAAGGAAGGTCTAAACCACATTGTTTTCTTCTATTTGTCCATTTATAATATTTTTTCATGTGCTTAACTAATTATGTTCCTACATATCCTAGGTAACTGTAATTGATGGATGTACATAGCGCTGATATGTAGTAATCCTGGCTTGGTTTGGATAAAAATGGGTCATAGCATCAACTAAATGGATATTTAGTTTTGGTATTGAGGAATCATGAAAAAAAGAGTAAACAGATCTCTGTCAAGAGCAAGAGTTTAAATGATGTAGGTCAACAGTCTCTAGAAAAAATTCAAGTAGGCACAAGCATATTACATCAAGCAATGAAGGGGAATGATGTTGTAGCGGGAATACACAAGTCCAAACAACAAGAAAAATGGAAGACAAAACTGAATAATTATGATAAAGGTATGTCTCTGCAAATCCTTTTGATTTTCTATTTGTCTATAATATGCTACACTTGTTATATTTTCATTAAAACTTTTGTTCTTTTATGTGTCTTGCATTTCCATCAAGAGCATAAATCATTATGCTTAATTCTTAAATCATTAGAGTTGTTTCTTCATTTTCCATAACACTGTTAGACTGGTTTAATTTTGAATCTGTCCATGTTTATCCTTCTTTCAAAACTTCCTAGCCGTGTTTTAAACTGTTTTTTACTGGACTTAATAGATGGGAGTGTTAGAAATTGCATTATTATTTTAGAATGTTGTGCTATGAGAAATTGAATTGTGTTTACTGTATGTTGCTGTAGTGATTTCCAGCAGTATGTGTAGTAGCATTATTTGTATTTAGGTTCAAGCAGTATGTGTATTAGTATTTGTATTTAAGTTCGAACACTATGTGTAGCAGTATTTGTATCTAAGTTAGGTTAAATATTTAATGTTCCCCCACCCCAAAGAGTAGTTTGGAAGAGTAAATAATGGAAAATTAAAATAGAGGACATCGACACGTAGAGGTAACTAATGGTTTGGTTTAAAATTTGTCAAATTCTATGTTTAATTTCCTCATTTTCCTTAATATTTTTCCAAACTACGTCGATCCTAGTGTTCCCATATTTTCTATATTGTTGCAGCAACCAAACATCTAAATGAATGGCTACATTCGTAATACTCATATTAAATGGTGGGAACATGATCAAAATTAAGATAGGAACTTCAAGAAAGCTTTAGCAAATGTTAAGTTTGATCAATCTTAACAGAAAGCAATTGTGGTGGGGATTATTCTAGTAAAGGCATTCCTAATACTTGATCATAATAGAAATATTTGTGTTGGGTTTTCTTTCCTCATCTTAAAGTGAGTGTGGGTTTGGTGTTTTATTGGGTAACTCCCCATGGAGAAATCAAAAACAAAATTTACTGATAAAATTTAACAAAATAAATTAAACTATGTTATTGAATCTAAACTTTGGATCTGCGCCATCTCATGCAATGCATTGAATTGATGCCCCTGCTTGTGATAGAGCAGGATGGGTACACCTGTGTTAGAGAAATTGGAATAAAGCTTCATTTTTGATGAAAGGTGGTAGGACCAAGTGTTAATGCAAAAATTGGTGGTGTTATCATGAAAAGGTCCAACATTAGAAAATCATCAATGACAGAACCCCTATGTGGAATAAGTGTTAGAGGTGCCTCTCTTGTCATTGAAAATTTATATTGAGGAGAGACAGTTGCAAGAGAAGGAAGATGGGAGAAAAGGGTTGCAGAAATTTCATTGTAGTCAGAAGCATTATATGAAATAGAATGATTTGTTGCTTCAACTCTTTGGAATATATCATTTTCACTTGCTTCAACTCTTTACCTCTAGGAGGAGATTATCAGTAGGTCCTATGGTGAAATCCAAAAATATCATATATTTTGAAAGCTCGGTCCTTGATGTTCCATATCAACAAAAGTATAAGGGGATCCCAAGAAAGAACATAAATAAAAGTTGAATTCATCAAATATACAATGCATGATTTTACTGCTCCTGAGTATCTGTAAATACAAAAACTGCTTATTTAGATGGATTAATTACACACTCTAGGTTTCTAGAGGCTTATCGACAATATATTGAGAATATTGTATGAAGATCTAATCCACTGCAACTTTAGCCTTGGGTTCAAGAACATTTCTACCACTAATGTTGCCAACGACTGCAGTACAGTCATGGCTCTGGTGTGGATAATTCCTTAAAATTCCTTTGACGATTAAAACCAGAGTTTTTATGGTGATATAATCCTTTTCCATATTAAGGAATTGAAGGATTCGATCAACAATACCGTTGGCATCACACTACTTTAATGCATTTTTTCAAACTGCTTGGATAGACTCTGTTGTAATGGACAAATCAACATTTGCAACATATTCTATTACCACAAAATCATATGTACTGCTCTCATTTTCCATGACTCTAAGCATCTTATGTTAAAATTTGTTCACAAATAAGGCTCACTACAGTGATAATAAAAATGCTTAGAATTTGATAAAAATAGGATTGGAGCATATGTAGATGGCTGAAGACTGTAGATGACTTTTTTGAGCCTCTTGAACTCACTAAAGTGAGTAATCCTTTTGGTATTGTCACATATTTTATCTTGGAAATGGTATGTTGATACCATACAAACTCAACATGCTGAATAAGGATGGATAGATCTTACATGGCAGGTGTTGAATAACATTTCATGGCCTTAAACTTTGTATGTGTAAATGGAATTCCACAAATAATTTTCTAACGAAATGAATAAAGGAAAATATTGGCATTGAATCTTGAGAGTGTGTAACCCCCCCCAAATCAATCAAAACCAAATTTAAAAATAAAATGAAAAACTATTGTGCCAAATTTTGTGTCGTATTTTCTCTTTTTTTGTGAAACTGCTTGGCAGGTTTTGAACAAGTCTTCATGAACCTTGAAATTTGTACTTGTAAATATAACTCCACACCAAAATATTAGACCCAGGTCTTAGTGAGGCTCTTATATTCCATTGAAAAAGCAATGCATCCCATGTGGGGAGTCAGAGTGGAAGGCGTAAACATGCCATAGGGCTTGAAGGGAATTGGAAATTAAAACTAATTTGTAATTAGATAATCAGGGCAGAGCACTTTCACATTCCAATCAAGCACGATGGAGACATGCTTTATTACCCTTACAAAGAAATAGTTTCTTATAGGCAGTTCAAATGGGCAATATGAACCTCATGATGATTTTCTCTATCTTTTGCTTCATCATAAATGTGCTTTTCATGGTCAAGTAAATTCCTTCATTTTGAAAATCATAAATATTGATAAGAATTTGCCTTTATGTAACTGTACATTATAAGAACACTATAGAATACCATTCTCTCCAACCTTTTCGATAGGTTTAGTCGATCTCAAAAGCTTACTAGAATCTAAATTTTAGTGTAGTCTTATTTTAGGTGACTATACATTCTAAGGAAAGTTCAGTTCTTATCAATGGTTATTTCCCTCTATGAACTGTTGTCCAATCATCATGGAAGTTGTTTCAGATCCTGTACATCTCAACACAGAGCTGATATAATAGTTTGCATGTTTTTCTAGTTTAATTCATGCTTAACCAGTTGTCTTTCCTTTCAAATAACCGGTATCATCACCTAGAAGCCAAATATACAACCCTTTAAAGGTTTCTCTAAAGATGCAATGTTGTAGCAGCAGGGTATTTCTCTTTATATTTGCAACATGATTATTTAATAATTGAATCCACTATTAGGTGCCCTTATAGCCAAGGAATAATGATTCACAAAGCATAACTCCTCCATACAAAATGGTACCTTTGAAACAATAAATGATTAAATGCTAAATACTTGAAATACTTGCAATTCCCCAAGTCAAATACTTGCAATTCTTTGAATTATAGGTCTAGAGATCATTCTTGCAAGACATTACGGTGCATAGGGAGTCAAGTCTCTAATTTTGCAAATGATAATCATCAAGTCTCCATTAGCAATAAGTTTTTGAATCTGCCTGGCTCTTAAAATTTTTAGCACTTGATTTAAATCTAATGGTTCTGTGTTATTATAGGTGGTCATTTTAGACCACCAAGCATAAGTCAATTCATGCTGTCACTTAGGATTGTAAATAGACAGCCCCCTCCCTCCCCTCTATAGGCTGAAACCTCAGGACATATATTTGATTTTTCATGTACTGTTGGTAGTTTTTTGAAAGCAGTCACACTCGATGTCTCATCTATTAGTTTCCCTTTTGATAGTGTTCAAGTTAATGAAATGAATGTAAGTACACAATTTAATTAGATTTTGGCTCTCATTAATTGTATTCAAAATTTGTTTAAATTAGGTGGAAAGTTTCTATTCAGATGGGATAGTGGTAAATTGATCTCTGTATCACCTTTATTTGTTTATTAGATTTTACAGTAGAAGTCAAAGAGTATTCTTCTTCTAATTAGGGGAAATTTTTGTAACTACAACCTTTTTGTCTTTCTGTTATAGTGTCTTGAATGCCATTCTATTATTGGATTCTTAGCTTATGAGTTGAGTAACTAGAAAATTGAAGGCCACCCATGACATGTGACTGTTGTAAAATCTAGTTTGATGGGAAAGGCTGAAGCCATATTGCAGCCCTGGTGGGTAGGATTGGTCCTGGAAGGAGTCAGATATTGACAAAGTCCATGACCAAAGGAGTCGATCCAAAGAAAGGCTCCCCTTAAGAAATTGTGAAAGCATGGGTACGCAATTTTGGTTTCTGTATGAGAGTTGCAAATTCAAAATAATCATAGTGTAGGATACCCATTGTAGGGATTAAATTTAGATCCAATCAAAGTGGCAACTTAGATATGTATTGCGGATGTTTTAATATTTTACTTGCATAGATGCAGTGTAGTGACATGGGTGCATTGTTCCAATATTCAGTTGTACTAAGTTGCTAACATACTGTCATGCTCCCTTGGAATGTACACTTTCATTGTGGACACACAACATAACATAATGTGGACGAGCTAGCATGGATGGACAGGTTAACAATTCATCGCATAGAGGACTACAATGGAAACAATGGATTGTCTTCCTTTTTTCCATGTTTAAAATGAAGAGATGCAATTGTGAGAAATGTAATTGCAAGTAAGATTCATGTATCATAAACATAATCCTGAGGAAAATATCATTTTTGAAGGATTTATAAATACATTTTTCCTGGTTTTTTGCTATAATAAAGGATGCATTGATGAGTTAAACTTATTATATGTTTTCTTGATATCTAATACATCCCTTTTCACATGTTATTTATCAGTGTTAGGAAAGTTTTTAATTATAGTTTATATCCACTAAAAAATGCAATTCATGGTATGAGCTATGTATTTTTAATAGGAGGAATGCGAAGATGAGGAGATTTCAGTTACTCCAGAATTTGGTCTTTATGGAAGGAATACTTTCTTGTTGCCTTAACTGACCTTTTTCAGTAGACTGGGTCAGGTTTGAGATACTCTCAAACATAAATTATCTTTTGACGAGGGTCATACTTTTCAATGGAGCTTATCTAACATAGAATACTTAAAGAGGCAATCAAAGTGGTCACTTAGATATGTATTGCAGATGTTTTAATATTTTACTTGCATAGATGCAGTGTAGTGACATCAGTGCATTATTCCAATATTCGGTTGTGCTAAGTTGCTAACATACTGTCATTCTCCCTTGGCATGTGCACTTTCATTGTGGACACACAACATAAGATAATGTGGAAGAGCTAGCATGGATGGACAGGTTAACAATTCATTGAATGGAGGAATCCAATGACAACAGTGGATTGTCTTCCTTTTTCCCTTGTTTAAAATGAAGAGTTGCAATTGTGAGAAATCTAATTACAAGTAAAATTCATGTATCATAAACATAATCCTGAGGAAAATATCATTTTTGAAGCATTTATAAATACGTTTTTCCTGGTTTTTTGCTATAATAAAGGATGCATTGATGAGTTAAACTTATTATATGTTTTCTTGATATCGGATACATCGTTGTTCACATGTTATTTATCAATGTTAAGAAAGTTTATAATTATATTTTACATCCACTAAAATTGGCAATTCATGGTATGAGCTATGTATTTTTAATAGGAGGAATGCGAACATGAGGAGATTTCAGTTACTCCATAATTCGGTCTTTATGGAAGGAATACTTTCTTGTTTCCTTAGCTAACCTTTTCAACAGACTGGGTCAGGTTTGAGATACTCAAACATAACTTATATTTTGATGAGGGTCATACTTTTCAGTGGAGCTTATCTGACACAGAATACTTAAAGAGCCAATCAAAGTGGCGACTTAGATATGTATTGCAAATATTTTAATATTTTACTTGCATAGATGCAATGTAGTGACATGGGTGCATTGTTCAAATATTTGGTTGTGCTAAGTTGCTAACATACTATAATGATGCCTTGGCAAGTGCACTTTCATTGTGGACAAACAACATAACATAATATGGATGAGCTAGCATGGATGGACAGGTTAACAATTCATCGAATGGAGGAGTCCAATAGCGACAGTGGATTGTATTCCTTTTTTCCTTGTTTAAAATGAAGAGCTGCAATTGTGAGAAATGTAATTGCAAATAAAATTCATATATCATAAACATAATCTTGAGGAAAATATCATTTTTGAATCATTTATAAATACGTTTTTCCTGGTTTTTGCTATAATAAAGGATGCATTGATGAGTTAAACTTATTATATGTTTTCTTGATATCTGATACATCCCTGTTCACATGTTATTTATTAGTGTTATGAAAGTTTTTAATTATAGTTTATATCCACTAAAAATGGAAATTCATGGTATGAGATGTGTATTTTTAACAGGAAGAATGCGAAGATGAGGAGATTTCAGTTACTCCAGAATTTGGTCTTTGTGGAAGGAATACTTTCTTGTTGCCTCAGCTAATGTTTTCCGCAGACTGGGTCAGGTTTGAGATACTCAAACATAACTTATATTTTGATGAGGGTCATACTTTTCAGTGGAGCTTATCTGACATAGAATACTTAAATGTATTCTGGATTTCCCAAGTGAGTAAAATTATGGTCATTTTGTTGTCTTTAGGTACCAATTAGTGGCATGTTTAGGTAACAATTATTGGCTTCTTCATCTCTTGTGCTTCTGTGTGTTTGTTGATATGAATTTTCTCAGAAAAATAAGTATATGTTTGAAATTTGAATGCCTCGACTTGGAATGGGATTTTCTTTTGCTGATATTTAATTCTTCTTTAAACAGCTTACCAATTTACAAAATTGCAGTAGAAAAGAGGGAAAGTTTTGTTTCAGACTCTTTTTTTTTATGCAGTGATGGAATTGGGCTTAGAAATCATTTTAGGAAGGAATTTTCTTTGGACTATGAGAATGATAGTGCTGAAGAATGGGAAGAGATACTCATCACTAAATCTCTTTGGTAAGAGTATTTGTAGTATTTTTATTAAATTTCTTACTTTGTTAAAAATTTCAGGAAGATCCCGAGGAAATCCTTTCTCACTGTGACAAGGATGATGAGGAAGAAAAGAATGAGGTTGACACAGATAAGTTCAAATCTGAGGAAGATGATGACAGTGATGGGTTTTTTGTTCCTGATGGATATCTTTTTGAAGATGAGGTAAATTCTATAGAAAAAGGTTGTTTGATGGAGTTCTTTCTGGAGTACATAAAAAGTGCTTACTGTTATTTTAGTGTTTCATGTTGCAATGTCCAAGTTTTACTTGGTGTAATTGAAGGTTCATCCCCTTGTTTTAGTGTTTCTTGTTGCGATGTCCTATTTTTATTAGGTGTAATTGATGGTTAATTCCCTTGTATTATTGCTGGAATTTACCTCAAAAGAAGGGTTATTATAGAAGTATATAAGTTGAAATAAATCATTTAATTACTTAGGGGATGTATATAGTTGAAGATATTTATTGGCCCTAATGACTATTAGTAATCCATCGAACTGCGCATCTAATGGAGTTACAAGAAGGGAACCTACCGGAGCAGTTGCTATAAATGGTTGTTATATTAACCTTTTTTTTATTATCTTGTACAACCTCCCTATGGGCTATAACCTCTTCCTCTTTTACCACACTTACATCATTGCCCTCTCCTTCAAAACTTTCTTTAAAATCTATAGCAATCTTAATGTTGTTCTCCTTTTACTTATAGCCTCAATGGGGTTGCTTCTTCCTTCCCCTAATCCACACATTCATAAACAAGAAAAGTGTGCATTAAACTCTTATCCTCATGGGTATGTCCTCTAGGGATTCCACATACTTGGATGCACAATAGATAATTGTTGCATTTTCATCATTTTCCAACTCTAGTATAACATCAAATACCTACTACTCATCATTTTCTCTCAACTCCCTTGCATGGATATTTAGATTCACCTCCTCTTTGTAGAAGGTTTCCTTAGTATATTCTCTTTTGACACATCAATGTTGCAATATGTAGAACATTCAATGTACATAGATCCAACTTTAGGATATTCATCAAACACTTTAAAATGCATTTAAGATGTATTTTGATGATGATGATCCACTTGATGAACAACCTATAATTTTTTCCTATTTTGTGTATTCCATTGGAATTCCTATGCATAATCTTATTCATGTAAAATGTTCTAATGACATTAAATGATAAAACTACATTTCATGGTATTATATGTATAATTTATATTCATTTTTTTGGTATTTTTAATATAGTACTATGTTATAGTTGTAAAAAAACCTCTCTCTTTTTATCCGTATTTTATTTATGTGATTCTTATATTTTTAATTATATATAAGTTTATGAGAGTTCCTTAAAATATTTAAAGCTCATGCTTCTCTTTATTTCATTACTTCATTAAGCTAAAATACATGTTTATCTTTATTTCATTATTTCAATAATTTACACAATACAATGAAAAAGCATTACAATTTTTCTTGTGCTGATTTTTTTTATTTCATTGTTTCAATAATTTACACAATACAATGAAAAGCATTACATTTTTTCTTATGCTAATTTTAGTTACATGGAAAATTGTACATAGCTCTCAGGAATTAGTTTATCATAAATACTAGTTACTGGTAAGTTGTAATAGTAATAATTATGTAATTTGTAGATTGCCATCTATCATAAATTTGTTTGAATATCATCATTGTCAAGCAATAAAAACTTCTTAAAGGATGCTAGCTCAATGGTAGAATGCCTGCCTAATTATAGGCAAGAGGTTGGTGGTTCAATTCCTTGGTGACCTATCATAAATTTGTCACTACAAAAATGACTAAATTTACATATATATGACTATTAGTAGCTAATTTCCCATATCTTAGTCGTATTTAGATTATTCATTAATATGTTAACATCTAGTAGTTTATTTAGTCGTATATTTGGTCACTAATTGTTGCAATCAGTGACTAAATCATTAACTATCAATGACTAAAACAATGACTAAATCAATGACTACTAAGTCAAGATATTAATGACTAGTGAAATACAACTAGCTATAAGATAATGGAAATTAGCTACTATTAGTCATCAACTCAAAAATAGTCATTTATAACCTGATTTTAGTCATTTTTTTAGTCATTAATTTCTCATTTTGTACTAGTGGAAGCTATTGAGTGTTGCTTCATATGAGGCGGTTGATGCCATGATGTATCGTCGGATTATTTGTTTCTTGATGTACTTGACCAATATGAGACCAAATATTTGCTTTGTTGTGAACACATTGAGACATGTTCACTTGATGGCTACAAAGCATGCAGTGAGGTACCTGAAGGGTATAGTTGATTATGGGCCCCAATATGAGGTGAATCAAAAGATTAACCTGGAATTTTATGTGGATTCAGATTGGGTAGGAAGTGTCATTGATAGGAAGAGCACTTTGAGGTGTTACTTCAGTATGAGATCAGGTGTGATCTCTTGGTTTAGCAGGATGGAGTCTTGCATGGTGCTAAGAACAGCCGAGAGAGGAGAAATGAAGCTCCAGTACGTGATCTAGATCAAGATCTCTTGAAAGAGGGAGTTCTAGCATAGTCGGTGAAGACAAGTTGTCTGAGCATAAAATCCTAGCGAACCTCATAGGTGGCTCAGACGTAAATGGTCCTGTAGGTTGTCCTCGGATGTAATCATTCTTGGAGAAGCTCACAGGTTATCTTTGGACGTAATCAGCCCTAATGTGATTCTATGCTAGAAATGTCGAAACTAAAGTTTGAGTACTTCAGGGAGAAGCTTGGTGTTCTCCAGATCGAGGTTCCTTCCAAGGGGAAGTGATGAGTCCATGAGCCCTTCTGACATGGTGAGAGGATTGGTTCCTTCCATGGTCAAATGTATGTGTAGAGCCATTATGATATGATTGCGAGATGTGTTCCCACATGATCAGATGTAAGTGCAGTGCCATTCTGATATGACTATGGGATTCGCTCCCAAATGATCAGATGTAAGTGTAGAGACATTCTGATATGACTATGGGATTAGATCCCACATGATAAGATATAAGTGCAGAGCCTTTTTGACTGGGTCAAATGTAAGTGCGGAGCCTTTTTGATTGGGTCAGATGTAAGTGCAGATCCTTTCTAACTGAGTCAGATGTAAGTGCGGAACCTTTCTCATTGGGTCAGATGTAAGTGTAGATCCTTTGTGATTGGGTCAGATATAAGTGTTGAGCCTTTTCGACATGCTGGTAGGTTGGGCATCCCATGGTTGGATATAAATACTGATCCTTTTCGACATGGTGGCAGGCAGGGCCTCCCATGGGTGGATATAAGTGCTGAGACTTTTTAACATGGTGGCAGGCTCGGCCTCCCATGGTCAAATGTGAGTGTCAGGCCTTTCTAACTGGGTCATATATAAGTGTTGGACGAGCCTTTTTGACATGGTGCCAAGCTGGGATTCCATGGTCAGATGTGAGTGCTAGGCCTTTCTCACATGGTGGTGTATTTGTTCCTCCGATGGTGAGATGTGAGTGTTGTGCATGCCTTTTTGACATGGTGGTGGATGTGTTCCTCTCATGGTCAGATGTAAGTGCTAGGCAGGCCTTTCTAACTAGGGTAAGGTATAAGCATTGAAGAATACCTACTTGGAGGTTAGGCCTACAACCAGCATGAAAAAAGGCTGTATCTGTAGCACTTCCTATGGTGAGTAGAATTGAGAGATAGCACCATTTGTTTGAGATAGAAGAAGACTTGATGATGATGCAGAGTTGATCTAGTGATGAAGACTTATGCTGATGAATTGTGTCAAGAGATTACCTTCCTATTTAAGAGGGAGTGTTGATGTATTTGTAACTTTGGAATGTATTCACTTGTATATTTTATGTATTATACCCCAATGTTCCTATCAAGAAGTATCTGTAATGTAATTGATTCATGTCATACCCTGATGTTCCTATCGGGAGAATCAATATTGTAAACAAGTCATGTAAATTCATAGAGGGTAACCCTCATTGATCAAGGGTTAAAGTCCCCAAAGTTGTGGGGCACTAGGGTTGTTAAACTCTCCTAGAGACTCTCGGCCCTGGTGAGTTAATGTAAGTCGGGTCATTAGTACCCTAGTTGTGGTTACTCGAGCCTACATAGCTGATTTAGGATTACTCGAGCCTACATAACAGAGTCAAATATTAAGTGAATGAAAGAATGTAAATAGAGAGTGAGCCTCTCTATTTATCACACACACACTCACTAAACTCAAGTGCATGAGTGAGAGAGGAATTTCTGGCACAAGTGAGAGAGATCAGCTATCGAAGATCATCTTTATGTTTTTGGGTTTTACTTTTGATATTGGTGTTCATTCTACCTTTGAGGAAGTTGTGCAGTTTTCTCCTTTATGGTCTCCCCGAGGAAAATATTTGTGTCTCTTGTCTATTGTGATTAATGTTGTGCATTTTATTCTCTCAGATAAGATCCTAAAATCATATTTCTTAAATGATAAAAATCTAACAAGTACTTCACTAAACCCTAATTTGTTGTTGCTATGAAGGATGAAGTTTAAAAATGGGTCGCGCATTTGTAGAAGACATGTTCCTGCATGGAGGATTGTGAGCAAACCGTGAGGAATTAGCTCAAACAATTGAAAACCCACTTCCAAAATGGGCACCTTTAACCCTTAGCGCAAACAATTTTGTAATACATATCAATCGTTTGAGAGAAAAATGTGACCAAACAGAGGTCAATTTTTTATAAATTTATTCCCACCATTTTTGCACAGTTGAACAAATGAGACATATGGGGATTTGATGCTATCCTTCCCACTACTCTTCACTGCTATGAATTCGACCTCAGCATTCTAAATGAGAGATGTTTTTGAAAGAAGAGGGATTTGGAAAATAGAGGAGAAGGAGCAAACCACATAGGGAGGATCGAAGACACTCTGTAGTTTGTAGAGAACTATAAGTTTTTGCAATCTCATTAGTATACAGCCGGTTTTTTTTATCATCTTTGAGTATTCTTTGAATTTATTTAATGAAGCATGGTTACTCTTTGTGTGTTTGATACTTTAATTATATGTTGCAATCATTATCTAGGACACTAGATTTGAGTTGATTTCTCAATTACTTTGGTAATGTGTCATGCATGTACTAAATGCATTTCTTTATTTAATCCATACTATTTTTTTGCAGCAATTAATAAAATTGCTTTGATCCAGATTCAATTACTAATTTTTTAATTAGTTTTCCAAATATTAGAATCATTATGCACTTAAATCTGAATGTTATAATGCAATTTTAATTGTTTAAGCTGTATTTAGAATTGACAAGCATTGATTTGTTTTATATTTCTATAAAATAGATTTATATTTGTGAGAGATCTTAAATTAATTATTCTACATCAACTGTCATTTATTACACTTCCATTATCATCACAAAGACCTGTTACTGTTTAATATTTTGCAATTTATAAATACATTGATCTATAGTTCTGGTTTATCTTTGCTAATGATTTGTGTGTTCATGATGCTTTGAAAGAGTTTATTTACTTAAAACATTATTAATTTCTGCAAATTGTTTTACAGTAAAGTTTAATTGATGTTAATTTTTCAATTTACATATCAGTTACAGGTTGATCTTGAATACATGTAACCCTCAATCTGTTGTTGATTAATTTTAATTATTAATAGTAAATTGGGCAGATAAGTAATTGAACTTTTAACATTTATGTTAAGTTGATAAATGCACTTATCTATTTCTACATATAGTTGACTTGCACATACACAAGCCACCTTCTTAGAATAGTTCTAACTTAGCTTAGATTTCATTCTAGGTGGATCTGTTGTTTTGTACACATGCAGCATCTTGTTTTTCTTCATAGGAAGACTCATCCTTTTTTATCAAAACTCACCAACTCAAAGAGTGCCAGTGGAGGACGAATATTCATTGGTGTTAACCACACCCAACAACTCAAGGATAGGGTAATACTTGCGTAGGATTATCTAAAGCCTTTGGCTCGGTTTTCATCTCTTGTTGTTTTCCTTATACACCTTTCCAGCACTTACACAACCAAGGCATGAAAAAATGGTGCTAGAATGAGGGCCATCAGACATGTAAGGTCATTTGAGCAATCTTAATCAGATTATCATAAAATGGTTCCAGCCGAAATATGTATATAGTTCATTTTCTGCTCATGAATCTATATTTTTATTTAGACAAATTAGTTTTAATTTTCAAACTGATTTGTTGAAGCAACTGATAGAAGTATAATTCTATGGTGAGGGAGGAATTTTAGCACAAGAACGTGTTCTTCAATTTACCTATAATTGTTTTGATAACAAAATTTTGGATCTAGATGTTTTTTGTAGATTCTTAGCCTTCACATTCGAAGGACGATTCAAAGAGTGGTTTGTAAAATTACCTTTTTCCTCTGTTCATTCTTTTAAACATTTTTTAGATATCTTCGTACTTTCTTTTGGACATTATGACTTTGTTAGATTATGTGATCAATGGAAACAACTCACTATAAAGAAGGGTGAGTCATTAGAAGATTTTGAAATTAGAACTTTTAATCTCTATTGTAGATTCCCTTTAATAAATCGTCATTTGATACAAGAATGGTTTCAGCACACTAGTTATGTTTCGCATGAATCTGATCAATTAGTAGATCAGAAATCTGAAATATATATTGATAACCATCCAACTCTTGGTTTAGACTTGCATGAAGAAACTAAAGATTTAAAAATTGTAGAAATGAATTCCTTCTCTTTCTTAGATATGGAATATGACCAATATGATGCTATGGGTGATTTGAAAGTTTATATCCCCATATATTTCTCACATAAAAATAAAAATTTAACAAACCATGAAGGAGATTATTTTTCTATAGAAGATTCTTCTAAAGTACAAGAGAATAGTTCTAATCATAATATTGAACCATCTTCTTCTAGCATAAGTAAAGAGCTTCAGGATTTTGATATTTATTATTATGTTAATCCTTTAATAGATCTTGAATCAACTAATTGTTCTGAAATTTTCGATATGTTTTCCCAATACCATTTTCTGACCTAAGTAATTCTACAAGAGAACATATTTAAAAAAATGATGGTACTACATTAGAAGAAGAAGAAGATTTTGATTTGAAACCTTTCATACATATCTCTTTTGAAGAAAAAATCCCTCTTAAGGAATGTCGATTTGAAAAATATTCTACAAAGAGATGAATTTCATGCACTTATTTCCTCTTCATATTTTTTTATGTATCATAATCTATTTGATAACAATGGAATTCAATCATCAATTTTGGATTCTAATTCTACATTGTTAAGTCTTAGAGAGGTACAAGTTAATTATGAAATGCATGAAGAATACCAAGAATATTCTTATCCATGTCATCAATCGATGTCTTCTTTCATTCTTCTTTGTTGGAAATGAATACAATTTCTAATGATTATTTTCAGAATCCTTCCTTTTATGATTCATCATACAATGAAGAAACATTTTCTTCTTACAATCATTTTCTTGATGGAGAAGAGTCTTACTAGGATGTTAGTGATACTAGTTCTATACTTATAACATCTCATAGCTTTAACTCTTCTCAAGTAAATAACCAAATGCAATTTGATCTCTTTGAGAATTTCCAATTTAATCAACCAATTTATGATGATTTTTATGATAATAAGTTGGAACAAATTGGATGTGATTTTGTTGATCTTATTCAAGAAAATGTTCCTAAGGAGATAATTGTTCAAGTAGAAGCTTTATAGTCATATAATACTAATGTTGATTCTCTTTCAAATAATCCATTTCATCGCATAAATTTTTTGAACTCTTTATGTCATTCTTTATATTTTCATTCTATATACCATGATTGGGTAGCTGATTGGCTTGAGAAATATTTCTTAGCAAGATTTCATCATTATGGTAAAACTATGTTTTCCTTATTTGTATATAAACATGGTAAGGTTCCACTCTCTTTATTTGTACATAAATTTCATCATATTTTCTTGAATGCATTTTTTTTTATTTGCAATGTCATGTTCCCTTAAATTGACCATTAAAAGTGTTGACCATGCTAAGTTCCCAGGGGCTCAAGTTGTTATTAATTATTCCTCCTAGGAGAAATTTTTACTAATAATTGTTGAAAGGCATGTATTTAATTTTATTTCACCAATTTTATTTATTATGCACAATAATGATGTCGAATTAAGGTTTCCATCTTAAGAGGGTGCACTGGGGAAAGCTAGTAAACTTTCCCTGGTAAAAATAAGAAAGTCCATGACAAAAGCAAACAAGAGAATAAAGGGAACTTTCCTAAAAGTAGAAAAAACAGATAGAGGTAAAAGTAGGAATGTATTTCAAAGGGGAGGGTGTAGTTTCCTTTTATGGAGCTCAAAAAATCTATAAGAGAAAAGCATGAAAGTTTTTTAAGGAAAGAAAGAGTTTCCTTATGACCTAGGAAAAGAAAAAAGTTGTCATAACTCAAAGGAGGAAGATTTTGACTAAGGGAGGGTGTAGTTTTTAATTCTAAAGGATGATTTGGAATTGGAAACAATTCCACATGGTCCTAATTTCCTAATTTCCCAAAGGGGGCACTTTTGTGGCTAGGGTTAGGTCACCCATGGGGTTGACTTGCTCTCATAGGTCACCATTGGCCTCAAATTACTAAGCAGGTCATCCATAATTCTATAAAAGATAAATTCAAACCCATTGCTTCAATTTGGTTGATGATTTGATTTCTGAATGCTTATGTGAGCATTACTTCTCATTGTTGTGCCTCAAACTACTGGGAGACGAGCCCCAACCTTCCATTCCCATCTCCTTCCATCCCCTTTTATTCCATCACAAGTGTGGAGCACTATATTGTAGGAATTGAAGGATTTATAGAGTTATTTGCATCCCCCATCAAGTTTAGGTCCATATCCAGTGAATCCCTAACTTCACTTATGCTCACAACCCTTGCTAGTCATGATCCGAGCCTCCTGCCCCTTGTTTTTTGAGCATCCTTCTAATGGTAAGTAAATGATGTAATTTATGTTCTGTAGGGTCATAAAATTCAAAAAATTACATGTATCAGGTTGAAACATCTCTTCCCATAAATATTCTTGTCTTCAGTTTTGCCAAAAAGGCCTATTTTAGCAATGTATGGGGGAAATTGAATAAAAATGAGTGCTATAAGGAATATGTCAAGTTGGGGGAGTAATTGAAGGAATTTTACATATTAAATGAACTTATATTTACCATTTTTACAATTATCATTTTTTATATAAATGCATTTGAGATGATTTAACTATTTTTTTAGACCCTAGCTAGATTACTAGCTTTTAATAACTAGTTTTGGTAAAATTGATGTAAAACCATTTATGTTAACTCAACTTGAGATATTTCAGTTATTTTGGGTCACTAATAGGCCCAATTTACCATATAAAAATCGATAACTATTTTTATTTGAGTATGTACCACCTTTTTGGATCCTCCTCTGCGTAGGGTTTTTCTTGGCCAAAAACTGTCGTAAAATCCCAAATTCATCTGAAACTTCTTAGAACCTTCCAGAATATATGAAAAATGTATAAAATATTTGTTTATGCTATATTAAGGCTGGAAAAACCCTTTTCAAGTTTCCACAATCCCTTGGTTAAAACAGACCGAACTACCCTCCTTAGTTTCACGGTTTGGCTACCTAGAAGTGTGGTAGTAGGTTTCCACGGAGCGGATTATAAAACCTAAATGGAGCTAGATATAAATTTGATAGGGGATAGGTAATTCCATGTCTGATTTTATTTGGTTTCTACTGGATGCTCACTCCTTTTTCCTGCAAAATTTCCCAGAATAAACCCCTTATTTGACCAGTCTGAGAAGTCATTGTGTAAATTAATTCAAGTTCATAAATTTTAATATAATTTACAAAATTGAAGAGAGTTCAGGTATATACAATAGAATTTGGACATTAAATTATTATCATATCACTTTCCTTGGCTCAGCCTGTGGAAAGTAACTCTCAGTGGAAAAATAGCTTACCAATATCTTCGAGTTGCAGTTGTGGAATTAGTTCCAGTCATGGAAGATTTATACTTTGAGTTGTATGAGGAAAGAGAGAATTAAAAATTGGATGATAGAGAATATTTAATAATTTTTATGCAAATAACTTTGAAAGGGCTGAAATATGTATCTCAAAGCATCATCTAATCAGATAAGGAGACTAGAGAATTCCTTGCCAGGCAGTTGGGAAGAAAACATCGAGAATGGAGGAGTAGTGTCTCTCAACATCAAGGAAATAAATTTGGAGAGTTTGTAGAAATTATAAATCCTTTATGGCATAAGGAATTTCATAAACAGGCTAAGGATCTAGGCACACAATTAACCTCACAAAGAATTGTAGAGAATTAGCATAAGGAGAGAAAAAGAAGAATTAATGAACACACATTAATGAATGATCAATAAATGATAATTGATATTATTACATAGTTAATACATCCTTATAAAGGAAAAAATAGTTGCATGAAGACAACTGAACCTAGCTCATAAAGCAGGCTTACTAATTATGATAACCCCATCGTTGACTAAAGCACTTTCCCAATCTACCAAGCACCTCACGAATTAGCAATAGCATGTGTGAGTGATGATGAGTGAAGGAAAGAATTGCTAATCTTAGAATATGGAGAGAAAATAATGGAGGATGGGTTGGAAACAAAAGCTTCCATTTTCCTAGTTAACTAGCTTTACCTTATCCATCGAAAAACAGGATAAAGCAGAAAAAGTAGATTCTGCTGTAAAGCATAGTTACCAATTCTGGATGGCCATAAAGTGGTCAAGATCAAGCCAGAATCATAAATAAATCATCCCTAGGATATAGATGGCAAGTGTTGACTCTAAGGTGCAAGTGGATGCCAAGTATCTAAGCTAGTGGGTAGGAAATTAAACAAATAATGATTAATTATTTTATGAGTGGGTTTATTATATTCCAACACCCCCCTTTAAGCCTGACTTTATGATGATATTCCTGAACTAATCAAAAATATATATGCATATAGGGACCAACAATAAAGTTATGGTCACCCTTTTACAATTTATCTTGTCCAAAGAAATGACGAAAGAGGAAAAACCTCAAGGGGAAAATCCTCCATCAAGAAAGGACATGAAAAGCAATACTTAAAATTTTGAACTGCTGGTGTTGCTGCTACTCCAAACTAAATGCTGATGTCTGGAGGAATCTTCTTCTTGGGAAGAAGATAAATCTGCTCACCTGGATCAAGGACAGCTACAGGAAAGAAACTAGAACCATGTAGAACAATTGAAATCCAGTGATATGAAGGCAATACTGAAGGATCTTGAGACTTGTAATCAGCTCCAAGATGATGATATGACTTTAACTTTGAACCGGTAGAGATGAAATGAGCTCCAGATAGGTGAAATAATTGTCCAAGTGAATGTATCATGTATCCATCTTCATTTACACAGAGAGGATGTGTGAAAGTGATCATGTAGGAACACAAAGAAGGCATGGGATCAAAAGTACGAATTCATGGGCTCCATGGCTTGATCTAGCTTCCAAAGAATCCAAGAGATAAAAAATAATCACAACAGTAAACTCATGGGAACATACTGATAAATAATCCTCTATGGTAGAAGTATGAGAGGTGGAAAGATAGTGATCAAAATATTCAAGGAGGCTCTGAGAATGAGTGCCAAGAACAAAGGAGGAGCTGCAGAAGCACAAGGGATCAAGTATGGTAAGTGGAAAAACACTAGGAGGACTTGATATTGCTAAGCAAACATCCTAGAAGTCACTGGGTTGCACACCGTCAAGAAGAGAGGCATGCACAAAGTGTGAGAGGTCTAGCATATGGATCTCAGAATCCATGATAGAAGACATAGAGAACATTGAATGTGTGAGTGAATCATCAATAGCAATAACAACTCCATTAGTCACTTCTTTTTCATCAAAAACATCATGAGAATATGAATCAATATCTTCTACTTCAAAAGACAAAGAAAAAGATGGCTCTTCAATATTTGCTTCTTGATTGAAAGAGGAAGCATTCGAATCAAAGAGAGTAGTAGCAACATGAACTATATGAGAAACTTCTTCTTCATGATCAACTTCATCAGAGATTGTAGAGGCTGAGACATATTGAGAGAGAGAAATCATTGAGGAGATAGAGGCACTCTCCACATAGATAGAAGGATCCTCATTGTCCTTTCCCAAAACTCTATCCAATGTTGTCCAGATATCCTTTGGGTAATCAACAGAATCAATAAGGTAGCGCATGCATGGAGAGATAGATAGACAAATAGCTCCAATTGCTCTATCACAGTCATTCAACCAGTCACTTGGCTCTTCATAAGATTCTTCACCAGCTCCCATAGATATCTCATAGAGACCTTGTCTCTTTAGATATGAAATCATCTTCAGTTTCCACTCTGAATAGCTTGTGAATGGAGAAAGAAGAGGAACTGATACTCTTGAATCCATTCGAAGTTGAACCTACAAATATGAAAAAGGAGGATTAATTAATGAAATCTCAAAGATCTAATATCATGTAGAGATTTGATATCCTCAGCTCTGATAGAATGTATAACTTGAACTTTGAGAACCTTAGCTCTGATACCATGTATAAATTCTAAATCCTTGATGGCATAAGGAATTTCATAAACAGGATAAGGATCTAGGCACACAATTAACCTCACAGAGAATTGTAGAGAATTAGCATAAGGAGAGAAGAAGAAGAATTAATGAACACACATTAATGAATGATCAATAAATGATAATTGATATTATTACATAGGTAATACATCCTTAAAAAGGAAAAAGGAGTTGCATGAAGACAACTCAAGCTAGCTCATAAAGCAGGCTTACTAATTATGATAAACCCCATAGTTGACTAAAGCACTTTCCCAATCTACCAAGAACCTCACAAATTAACAATAGCATGTGTGATTGATGATGAGTGAAGGAAATACTTGCTAATACTAGAATATGGAGATAAAACAATGGAGGATGGATTGGCAACAAAAGCTGCTAGTTTCCTAGTTAACTATCTTTACCTTATCCATAGAAAAGCAGGATAAAGTAGAAAAAGAAGATTCTGCTGTCAAGCACAGTTACCAATTCTGGATGGCCATAAAGTGGTCAAGATCAATCCAGAATCAGAAATAAATCATTCCTAGGATATACATGGCAAGTGTTGACTCTAAGGTGCAAGTGGATGCCAACTTTCTAAGCTAGTGGGTAGGAAATTAATCAAATAACAATTAATTATTTTATGAGCGGGTTTATTATATTCCAACAAAGTCTATGTTTTCAAAAAAATTAATACATGTAGGTTCTCTGAATACAAAGAAGTCGTCAAGAAAGGAACTAAGTTGTTCCACTTCTCAAAGTAAAGGGGAAGAAAAGAGGACCAAAAATGAAGATTCATTAGAGCATTCTGCACATGGTTTCTTTGAGAAATTATTTGGGTTTTCCCGAAAGAGAAATCAGCATATTTGCAGAATACATGAGGATGATGAATCACCAAATTCTCCATCAAAAGGAGATGAAGAAGATCCATGCACAACTAAATATCCAATAGTCCAACATCTAGTTGTTGGTAACGTGGAAGGTGAGATGAATCCAAATTTCTTTGTGGCTGATTTCAAGATAAGCGTAGAAGAGATAGGGCAGATTGATGATGGTGAGACATGTTTTTTATCTGATCCAAAAGATAAACATTATTTGGATTTACAATGACCCCTTGAGCCTCATAAGGAAGCACAAATTGAGCACATCTCAATAGGGTGTGAAGCAGAGAAATGGGTGGGTGAACAAGCCATCATAATTCCACCACATAAGGGGAGAACATCACACATGGAGAGTTAGTAAATTCTGATTTTTATGTGTCATTTTGTAAGTCTAATATGGCATCCACTTCCAGTGATGAGTTTAGAATGGTTGAGTCCCCTAGTGATGAGGTTCAGAATTCTGGTGCAAAAATGAATGCAGTATGAAGGATGAAACTTTGAGAGAATATCTTTCTGGTGCACCAAGGATGAATGAGAACTTAAGTTGCATCCCCAATTATGTTGTTGAGGACTTAAAATATGAATATATTTCAGCAACAAAATATGGATTATATTTCAAAACCTTGAGTGCACTACATGAAATGGATCCGGTGATGGAAAATGAAGAGGAGGAACATCTACAAGAAACTCATCTTCTTGCAGGGTCATTGAAGATGGATGAATAGAAGATCCAAGAGGCCTTGAAAATTCTCCATGACACTCATGCTTCAGTGTCCAATATGTGTTGGGAATTTTCTTTAATGGAAGACCCATCTTCATTTGAAGCCATGAAGAATATCCAGAAAGCAATGTCCGCAATCAAAGGTAATTTCTCACAATTGCTTTCAGATAAAAAAAACATGTTTGATCATGCTGAGTTATTGTTCGAATCATCACTACATGATGAAGAAATTATTGGAATATATGAAGAAGAGAACCACAAGATCAAATGTGATTTGTTGGCCACCCAAGATTCTTTGAGATACACTCAAAGTGCCCTCTTAGAATCACAAATGAAGATAGAACAATTCCAACAAGAGTGGAAAGTATTGATTGAATCCTCAATATTTCTTGAGAGTCATCCCTTTTGGGTAAATGGCATAAAAAATTCCATGGAGGAACATCATGAGTGGTTGGACCATGAGGAGCATTCTACTCAGTATGTGCTTAAAGAGTGTGCAGAACAGTTTTATGAGAACCAATCACTTGATTTCTTTCCAAGGAAACTTTAAGACAGTCACTCTCCCATGGAAGAGTGGGATGAGAGCACCCAATTTGTGCCAGCCAATAATGAAAAATTTGCATCCATAATTTTGATTACTGAAGGTTGCAAACATGCAAAGAAGGTTCATCATTCTTTCCCACGTGTCGTAGATTCAGAAACACCAATGGGGAATGAACAATGGGTGAAGTATTTTTTTTGGTTTGTGTCACATGCACAACAAGGGGATCATGATTTGTCCCCATGGGAGATAGATCATATTGCAGAAGAGATGGATGATTATAGATCATATAAATCAGCAAGAAATATATTTGATTCATCTATTGGATGGTTGGATAGAGGAATCACTGAAGAGGAAAATATGGAAGGTAAAAGTTTTATGTCTTGTTGCAAGAAAATTGTTTTTAATATTGCTGATTTTTCTATGATTTACAAGCAGCAGAAAAGGCATGTGTGTGCATCCACTTTTGAGAAGAAGGCATCATATCTACACATACTTTCAATGTGTGGGTCAATTGATGGATTTTTTCACCCTTGGATCAATGGCAGAGAGTTGATCCATTGGATGAAGAGGGGAGCATCTGTTGAGTTGCACACAGACATATTTGGAATGAAGACCTTGGGAGGATTTTTTATTTTATTTCTGCAATAATTTTTTTGTTGTGACTGACATTCTCTTGACATGTGAACAGAAACAAAGACTTAATTTTTAGCTATTATATACCTCCCATACACATGCACATGAGGTGCATTCCGATTTGCATGTTCTTGAGAAGTTTTAGGTCAAGCAATATGAAGATCAAGCACTTACATGGTTCCTAAGAGATTATGAGTTGCCTCTAGGAAAATGTTGTATAATTTTGGAGAAGGCACATGATCACACTGTCACTCAGAAAACTAATGGAGGAATTTTTGGATCCATTATATTGATTGATGAGCATTGTAGGGATTTGGCTCACAATTATTCACCCCACACTTCTATTTCAGCCACATCATGTGGGGATGAAAATTGGGTGAAAGGATTTTTTCTGTTGATGCCACAATAAGAGCTTGATACTTTCACTCTTCCAGTTGAGGTATTGATGGTCAAACCATGTGGTTTGACAAGTGCATTAATAGTATCTGAATTATTCCCACCTGAATCATTTAGCATGAATTTTGTCCATCCATCGATTGGGTAGCTAGATACATGATTGAGATGTGTGCACTGGAGGGTAAAAATCTTGCTTGCATCAATGGAGAGACATTGGACACATCAAAGAAATTGTATGAACAATGGAATCAACATGTATGGCTTTTATATGATGCTTTCAGTATACATGGAGGGAAATGGGATAACCTCTTGTGTATTCAGAACAATAGTGACCTGCTTTCTAGTGCTAGATTGCACATGGATTTTAAAACTTTAGAGAGGCTCTAGATGATTTGGTCCCAAATTAAGGAATTCCATGTCTGGTGGGAGACTTTAAAAAATTCTCAATTTGGCATGGGGAGATATGAACTCCCAGTATGGTGGTATGATTTTCATAACCTTATTTTCCTCCTCTACAATGATAAAATTTTGTTGTTTTTATTTATGGGTGGAAGGAGACAAATACAACCATGAGATATAAGCATTCTTAAGAATGACAGAGTTAAAAAGGTGGTAGAAAAATTTGGGTCCTTACAGAGGAGGCAGTGGGATCTAGGCATTATACTCAGTTACTTTAAATGGGTTGGAAATTTTGCAAAAGGAAGTGGCATAAAAAATGGCTATGATCAAAGTGGTGCAGCAAAAACATGGTGGAAAAATTTGCAACACTCTATGGTGATTCTACTTGAGGACAAGCATATTTGGGAGGGGAGGACTGTCATGTTCCCTCAAACTGACCATTAAAAGTGTTGACCATGCTAAGTTCCCAGGGGCTCAAGTTGTTATTAATTATTCCTCCTATGATAACTTTTTACTTCTAAGGCATGTATTGAATTTTATTGCAGCAATTTTATTTATTATGCATAATAATGATGTGGAATTAAGGTTTCCATGTCAGGAGGGTGCATTGGGGAAAGCTAGTCAACTTTTTTTGGTAAAAATAAGAAAGTCCATGAAAAAAGCAAGCAAGAGAATAAAGGGAACTTTCCTAAAAGCAGAAAAAATAGATAGAGGTAAAAGTAGGAAAGTATTTTAAAGGGGAGGATTTAGTTTCCTCTTATGGAGCTCAGAAAATCTATAAGAGAAAAGAAGGAAAGTTTTTCACGGAAAGAAAGAGTTTCCTTATGACCCAGGAAAAGCAGAAAGTTGTCATAACTCAAAAGAGGAAGATTTTAACTAAGGGAGGATGTAGTTTCTAATTGTGAAGGATGATTTGGAATGGGAACCAATTCCACATCATCCTACTTGCCTAAATTCCCAAAGGGAGCACTTTTGTGGCTAGGGTTAGGTCACCCATGGGGTTGAATTGCTCTCACAGGTCACCATTGGCCCCAACTTACTAAGTAGGTCATCCATAATTCTATAAAAGATAAATTCAAACCCATTGCTTCAGTTTGGTTGATGATTTTATTTTTGAATTATTATGTGAGCATTACTTCTGAGTGTTGTGCCTGATACTATTGGGAGATGAGCCCCAGCCTTCCATTCCCCTCTCCTTCCATCCCATTTTCTTCCATTGCAGGTGTGGAGTGCCAGATTGAATGAATTAAAGGATTTATAGAGTTATTTATAGCCCCCATCAAGTTCAATTCCATATCCAGTGAATCCCTAGCTTCACTTATGCTCACAGCCCTTGCTAGTCATGATTCAGGCCTCCAGCCCCTTGTTGTTGGAGCATCCTTGTAATGGTCAGTAAATGATGTAATTTATGTTCTATAGGGTAATAATATTCTGAAAATTACATGTATCAGGTAAAAACATCTCTTCCCATAAAGATTCTTGTCTTCAGTTTTGCCTAAAAGGCCTATTTCAGCAATATATGGGGGAAATTGAGTAAAAATGAGTGCTATAAGGAATATTTCAGGTTGGAGAACTAATTGAAGGGATTTGGAATATTAAATGAGCTTATATTTACCCCTTTTATATTTCTCATGTTTTACATAAATGCATTTGAGATGATTTAACTATTTTTTTTAGACCCTAGCTAGATTATTAGCTTTTAATAACTAGTTTTGGTAAAATTGATGTAAAACCATTTCTGCTAACTCAATATGAGCTCTGTCAATTCCTATGGGTCACTACCAATACCCAAATATCATATAAAACTCCATAACCATTTTTATTTTAGTCTATACTATCTTTTTGGTTGCTCCTCTCCGCCGGGTTTTCCTTGGCCAAAAACTATCGTGAAACCCCAAATTCATCCAAAACATCTCAAAACCTTCCAAAAAATCTAAAAAATGTATAAAAACTTTAGTTATGCTATATTAAGGCTGTAACAACCATTTTCAAGTTTCCATAAGCCCCTGTTTAAAACAGACCGAACTACCCTCCTTGGTTTCACGGTTTGGCTGCCTAGAAACATGGTAGTAGGTTTCCGCGGAGCAGATTATAAAACCTAAATGGAAATAGATATAAATGTGATATGGGAGAGGGAATTCCATGTATTATTTTCTTTGGTTTCTTCCTGCTGCTCACTCCTTTTTCTTGCAAAATTTCCTAGAATAAACCCCTTATTTGACCAGTCCAAGAAGTCATTGTGTAAATTAATTTAAGTTCAGAAATTTTAATATAATTTACAGAATTGAAGAGTGTTTAGGTTTGTACACCAGAATTTGGACATTACATGCAAGCATTCATATCATGCTTTCAAATTAGTCACTTCTTCCTTTTTGTAGGATTCCATATTCTTTCATGGTTACATTGGAAATTCGATTATACCTAGTTTTGTTTTGTTTTTAGAGTAGTGTAGGAGTAGGAGTAGGTATAGAATAGATTAGTGTTATCATTTATTTAATAATTTATATTACTCTTTTGGTTTTCTTCAATAAAATATTACGACAACAAGCCAATTGCAAGTTGGAAATGACGCTTCTTCAGATGCATTTAGGGAAGTATTTTTATTCTCTTCCATTTTCTCTTATTTTCCCCTCGGTGATTATTTTATTGGTTCAAAGAATGCATGTATTATTTATGTCTTTAGTTTCAAATTATAAAGACTTTTCATGAAATGTTTTGAACTAATTATTTTCCAAGTTAATAGTTTTTGATATCCACTTAAAAGGGGGGAGGGTGTTTATATATTTTGTTGTTGTATATTGAACAATGATTTACTTTAGTTTCTTTCTGTACATAATTTTTTAAGAAAGGCGTTTCTATCCTAAACAACTTTATGTGAAGCAATAATATTGATCGTAATTCTTTACCTGAAAGAGAATAAATTTATTTTAAGAGTTTTATTATAATCAATTCATTTTACAGATTCAACACTTTTTCATATATGAATTGTTGTAGTTATTCTCTTTACAAAAAAAAAACATTCCTTCAATTTTACAAACACAACAAACAAATCTTTTTTTTCGCATGAAACAATTTATTAAGGCTTATTTTTGCAGTTATTTTCCTTTAAGCCTCTTTGTTTGTTTTCAATAAAAACCTAATTAGATCTGATACCTCATGACTTATTACAAATCTTTTCTTTCTTTCAGTTGCTGATATGGTTGTGAGATTTTTATTTGCTTTTGGTTTCACTTGTATAAATGTTTGATTTAATCATTATTGCATTTTCTTCTCTTGTTGGTTTGTTTTGAGTTTTTCATGATTTTCACTTTTAAAATAAAAGAGATTATCACTCTTTTAGAGCCTTGAAGTCTTATCTATTAAGAAAATTTTTATAAATGTTTTATGCTTGCTGGAAATCAAATGTTTTGATTAGTTAAATTCAGATTGTGAAAGATCAATAACAAACTGTGCTGATAATTTTATTTGAATCTTTCCGTCATTATCCTTAGAACTTTATCTTTAACTTAACATGAACATATGATTTTGAATTTTATTAATTTTAAGGGAATCAATTTCAAGAAAGAAGTTTCAATATGTAAATATTAGTAATCTATAGATTCCTTACACCATTCTTTCTCTTAAGTATTTTCTAAGTTGGCTTCCCCCATTTACTAGGCTAAATCAGATTGATATTAGCACATTGCACATAGTTTGTAGATTTCTTTAAATTTTCTATTTGGGATACAAGCCATCAGGAAAAAAGTGTTAAAAGACATCTGTGTCGAGGCTATGGATTCCTGCAGGCTACAATGGCTCCATCTATGGTGTTTTAGAATTACAAATCATAAATATTATATAAATATTTAAGAATCATTTTTTGTCCCACACTCGTAGAGAGTTATTTGATGCTGCTTACCCATTAGTAAATTGAGTCATTGTATAACTATGTACCTAAATCGGTAAATTGGGAACAGACCACTTAGAGGTGAGGTTAAAAGGCATCCATATTAGGGCTATAAAGGTCAGATGGTAGTAGGGTCGTGCATGTGGTATTGGAGTCATTTATTAATACTATGTCTTATATGATGAGCTTGATTTCCTGAGGATAAATCCTAGTAAAGTTCTTGATTCTTACATCTTATAAATAATTTATTTTAAAAAATGAATTTTGAAAAAAAGGTCTTTTGGATAATGATGGGAATGACTTGGATATTTTAGAAGATTTGAAGTATAACCAATACTATATCATTCAGTGATAAATCTATTTGGATTATTTGAGATGTAGCATGTGAAAGCATTTTATTTTCATTCTTAATTTTTATAGATTTCAATACTATAATTAAGAGATAACTGGTTGTTCTTAGCCAGTCGCCATTTGATGTAGCTAGAATAGACCCCACATTTTATCCAAAATGTGAGAGCCCAAATTTTTATATGCAAAGGGTGATTCTTAAGTTCTTTAGTCATTTTGGGATTCCCATGGTGCTTATCATAGTTTCTATGTCTTTTTCATGATTTGATTTAGTTAACATTTTAAAACATTTATGCATTTTTGTGTGTTTTTGTGAGATGTGGAAAGAACTATTTTTTCCCAAAAGTGTGTCCTACCCACAACCCACAATGCGAATTGCGAGAGCTTGGTTTGCATTTGAAACATTTCCATTCTGCAACCCGCAATACAGGCTGCAAGTGCATAAACATTTTTTATAATAATCATAGTTTTTCATACCCGCAACCCATAATTACGGATTGCAGGAAGTTCTTTACTTTGGGATGTGTTTTATGTTCCACAACCCGCAACCCACCTTGTGGATTGAGGATTGCAGAATGTTTTGGTCGCTTGTTGATTTTGTTCTCTCCGCAACCCGCAACCCGCATTGCAGATTGTGGATTGTGCATTATTTTAATTTTTACTTATTTGTTTTCTATTCATTTGAGTTGGTTTTTATCATTTCAGTTGGCTCCAAAATCTCGATGGTTAACTTAACATGTTATCTTTCATATTCCCAACCTAGATTTGATCTTCATTACATAAGCTGATTTTATTTTGTTTTTAAAGATTTTTAAGATCTTGTCATTTGATTCTGAATATTGTGTGTGATGATTTCTTATCCTTATTTGAAATTTTTTGAGTCATTTACATGCTTCAATTTTGACTAATTAATTTCATATTATGTTTCAGTAGTCTTGGCAACAAAATTGAACTTCATTGAATCAATGAGTTTAAACAGCATCTTCACGGGTTATAATAATTTGATTGAACATCTTTTTAGTCCTTTTGATTTAGGACTTGAAAGGGTGTCTATCAAATAATGGAAAGATTCAATCATTTTTCATTAAGAAACGTATTATATTTTACAATGAATAATTAGCTTTGCTTCTTGGTAAGATTATTATTATTGTTTAAATTATATTCGATATACTTTTTGAAAGGAAATATTAATAATTTATTTATATAATTGACTTGAATATATCATGCTATTTACAATGTTAATGTATAGTATTTCACTAAACCCTAATTGTCTATTGCCGTGAAGCATGAAGTTTAAAAACGGATCGTGCACCTATAGAAGACATGTTTTGTGTGGAGGATTGTGAGCAAACTATGCAGAATTATCTCAAATGATTGAAAACCCACTTCTAAAATGGGCTCCGTTTCTCCTAACCACATAAAGGTTTGTAAATCTATCAAAATTTTGGGAGAATTTTATTCCAGATGTTTTGGCATAGTTGAATGAACCAGACATCTGGGGATTTGATTCTATCCTTCCCTCTAATATTCACTGCTATAAATTCTACCTCAGCATTTTGAATGAGAGAGGTTTTTGGAAGAATAGGGATTTGGAAAACATAGGAGAAGGAGCAAAACACACAGGGAGGACCAAAGACACTCTATATTTTCTAGAGAACTATAATTTTTTGCAATCTCATTAATATACAGGCAGTTTATTTTATCATCTTTGAGTATTCTTTGAATTTCTTTAATGAAGATTTGTTACTCTTTGTCTGTTTGACACTTTAATTTTATGTTGCAATCATTATCCAGCATGCTAGATTTGACTTGTTTTCTCAATTACTTTGCTAATGTGTCATGCATGTACTAAATAATCTCTATATTTAATCCATACGGTTTTTTTTGTAGCAATTAATAAAATCGCTCTAATCCAAATTGAAATACTAATTTTTTAAGTAGTATTCCAAATAGTAGAATGATTATGCACTTAAATATGAATGTGGAATTGCAATTTTAATTGTTTACGTTGTATTCATAATTGGCAAGCGTTGATTTGTTTTATATTTCTATAAAATAGATTTATATTTGTTAGAGATCTTGAATTAATTATTCTACATAAACTATCATTTATTACACTTCCATTATCATCACAAAGGGTTGTTATTGTTTAATCTTTTGCAAATTAAAAATACATAGATTTATAGTTCTGGTTTATCTTTGCTAATGATCTGTGTGTTCATGATGTTTTGAAAGAGTTTATTTAATTAAAACATTATTTATTTCTGCAAATGGTTTTACAATAAAGTTTAATTGATGTTAATTTTCAATTAACATATCATTTACAAGTTGATCTTGAATACATGTATCCCTCAATCTATTGTTCATTAATTTTAATTGATTAATAGTAACTTGGGCAGAGAAGTAATTGACCTTTTAACATTTCTGTTAAGTTGATAAATGCACTTATCTATTTCTACATCAATTTGACCTGCACATACACATGCCACCTTCTTAGAATAGTTCTAACTTAGATTAGATTTATTTCTAGGTACATCTCTTGTTTTGTAGACATATAATATCTTTTTTTTTCTTTATAGGAAGAATGATCCTTTTGGATAAAAACTCACCAACTCAAAGAGTGCTAGTGGAGGCTGAATACCATGGGTGTTAACCACACCAAACAACTTAAGGATAGGTTAATTCTTGCATAGGATTATCTGAAGCTTTGGTTGGGTTTTCATACCCTATTCTTTTCCTTCGAAACCTTTCAAGCACCTACACAAGTGAGGCATCAACATAGTAGTACTAGGTTGATTAACTCCCAAGGACACAACTTTACTTCCCAATCTTTGATGTTTATTTTTTTATCATTAGTTTCTACCTTTTCTTCCATTTGAACTCCTCTCTATTCTCTAATTCTAATCTTAATTTATTTTCATTTGTTGAAAATTTTAGTGCATCTTTACAAAACAAATCACTTGATTTCCTGTAAAATTTAACTGTATACAAGGGATTGAATTGTCTAAAATCAAATTTATACTTGTTTTATTTACAATCATCGTGTTTTGGATATTAGGTATTTTTGTTCCAAAACTACCATTCTATGACTACTTCTCTTATGATCATCAACTGCCAATAATTTCTTTGTTGGTGGAACCATTTTATTTTCAAGTTATTTCATTATTTCCACACTTTCATTCCTTATGAATCTATATTCTGCATATTGTGTTTGGAACTCTTCAGAGGAACTTGTAGAAGTTAGGCTTTATTGTTTCTAAGCTAGTCCAAACAATAGTATAATGAATTATACTACCCGGAGGAATATTTATGATAAAATTAGGTATCTCAAATATCGTTGTGTATTCACTAGATAGTTCCCCAAACTATGTGTGTTATACCATGGGAATCTACCATGTTGATTGTGCTCTTATTATATCTTTTTTTTGTGAAATAAATGTAGTTGCAGAAGATATTATATTTTGTATTTTATTGTTAGTACCCATTTTTCAGATTTTTTCCTCTGATTAGGGATGTTGCTAATGTAATTGGTCATGTAAGGTCTTGAGGTAAAACCTTTGTTGTAAGTAGGGTCTGTAGTACCGACAAAATTATTATTAAAATGTAATTTAAAGTTTCCCAAGGCAATTCAGCCCTAATTAGGAGGAGAAATTAGCCATGTTGGGTTATTATGCCTCTCAACTGATCGATATAAATAGAGGAGGTGCCTCCTTAATTTGTACACACATAGAACATAAGAAGTTGCACTTGAGAGAGAAGAAAAAATTCATCTTGAGAAGAGGAAGAAATCTAGTCTTATTCTTTGGGTCTTACACTCTACTTGGGTGAATTCTATATATATATATGAATTTTTATTGGGTTTTATTCCCCATGAGAGTTTCCCAGAATAAGTCTTTGTGTTCTCTTTTTTTTTCATGTTATTCTTTCAATGATCTTCTATTCTATTTGAAAATAAAAATTTACATGGTATCATAGGTAACATGAAAGAAGACAATGTGCAGAAACACATCGTGCATCTCAACAAGATATGATTCACTATTTTGGAGACCTCCCTTGACTGATTAGATAGAAAATAAGATCCATTCAACTCTACCTTGGAGGGTGCATATTTTTGTCAAAAATTTGTTCCATTCTGGGGATTTTGATTTTTTGACCTACCACTTCGGCTGGGAAAAAATAGGGCATCCAATTTATTAAGATTCCATCCTTAGATTCCATAAAATCAAGATACATTCTATCTCTCCTTGAGGAGGAACATATTTTCCTCCTCTCATATCTACAACTGATCTCAACTAGAAAATTAGGGTTTTATAGTCAAACCCAGGGTCATCCTGAAACTGGTTCCAGAAAAAGTGCTCAAACTGGCAAGTACTATCTCTTATCCTTCCATTTGAGGTTCCTATTCATTAAATATGACAAAAAGTACCAAGCTAGATGAAAATATTGAGGGAGTGGATAATTTTAGATCATGGAAGCATAGATTTATGTGCATTATTTAAGATCATTACCTAGAAGGATACATCAAAGAATAGGTCAAGGAATCAGAGGGAGAGGAGGGGAAATATAAGAAAAATAAGGATATGATAAAAACCAATAGGTTCATAGGTGACTCTATCAAGGATCATTTCATCCCTCGAGTGTCTTCAAAGAATACTCCAAAGGAAATTTTTTATGTACTAACCAGTCTATTAGGAGGGAAGAGCATCAACAAGAGAGTGACCTTGAGAAACCAACTCAAGGGTGCAAAGATGAAAAAGGAATAAACAATGAAGTCATACTTCTCCAGAGTATCTCAAATAAAATAACAATTAGTAGCGATTGGTGACATGGTAGAAGAAGCTAAAGTTGTGATGACCACTCTAAATGTTCTTCTAAGAGAATGAGATTCCTTCATTAGAGGAATATGTGCGAGAAGAAAGCTAACCAAATTCAACAAGATATGGGAGGAATGTGTACAAGGAGAAGGGAGGTTATCAAATAGAGAAGAAAAGTTAAATGAAGATGAAGTTCAAGCTCTAGCTATGCAGACAAAGAATGGAAGAAATAAAATGAAGGATTGAGGATCTCCTATAAGTAGATAACAAGAATTCAAAAGAGTTAATAAGTTTAATAAGGATTACTCATATTATGAATGTTATGCATGCCACAATTTATGACATATCTTGACACATTTTCCACCTAACAAACAAATTTCAATATGAAGAATTAAAATTTCCATGCCAGTGCAACTAAATAAAATGAATCGGATGAAGAGAGGACTAGAGATAATGAAGACTCTAACAAAGAATTTGTCTTGATATCATCCCTCATAGGATCAATCTATAATGGAATTAATACTTGTCTCATAGATAGTGTTTCTTCCAAACATGTGACATGTCACAGAGGTTCTCTCTCATGCCTCACTCAGAAACACTATCTTCACTGTTATTACCCAATAATTTTCATATGGTTGCGGTAGGAGAATCACTGGGGTAACCATTTAAAACCAATCTTTAGATAGTATTCTAGCCTATATAGTTAGAGAGGGGTCTCTCTTTGTCACACGGTCATTGACATATGCATTTCTCTTTAAACAAGCATTTAGAAGGCTAGATTTATTATAAGAATAAAATGTATGTAATTTGGAGGTTGTAAGATAGACAAATGTTAAATACCATTGGGAAATGGAGTCAAAACCTGAAACATTCAATGGCTTACCACAAATAATGACCAGTGATAACCTTCATAATTTGAGGCAAAAGAGGTGTTAGTATTCAGCAAAATATCTTTGAGAGATTATAGAGGGAAAAGAGAAGAAGCCCAATGATATAGGAGGCACCTATCTGTGGATGAATATCCTTAAAATCCTTTAGCAAAAGCAATAGTAAATGTTGGTAACATAAATGGAGCATACAATAGAGGTGAATTCCAAGACATTTACCATAAGAACATAACAAACATGTTATATGATGCAAGGAGCGCTAATAGAGAATTAATTCCTTGCATACAACTAGAAACACATTAGAAGAAGATACAAAAACATGGAAATGAAGCATATAAGGGAAAATTGACTAAACATTGAACACCGTGATGGATATTAGATATTCAGGGTATACTTTGCATTAATTACTTCCAATAAAAGTTCCTGAGCTACAAAACCAAGCACATAGGATTAAAAATGAATGTTGAAATTGTTTTCTTCCTCTACTGAGGTTACATTTATAGTGTCATGGGCTCCTTGGAATAGAGACAAATTCAGTTATGATATGGGAATCAAACCTGCACACTAAAATCCTAACAAATTCCAATCTAGCAGATTCTCCATATCATGAGCAAATCACGAAAGCACGTTGGGCTACACATGATGGATAAAAATGGAAAACTCAACCTTTGGGAATCAGGATCATTTGATGAAAATGAATGCTCAGAGGATATTTGAACAAACTGCAACAGTTTTAATCCTTCTTACATCTTCCACCTGTGAAAATTTTTTGGACCATTGATCTGGATTGAAACTTGATTTGATCTACCAAAAAGCGAAGCTCATACCCAATTTTGAAATTTTCCAACTTGACTTATCCCTTGCTAGTTCTCATTGTGAAATCAACCTGGGCCATGGATCAAGAATCTGCTTAGATCTCTACCATTCATCCTTTAAAAACCTACAACATTCTAAAAATTTCAAATGTTCATTTATTCGTGCATGTTAGATCAGCGGAATTCATCTCTGCCATAGATATAATTCTACCTTTAATATGGGTCGTTGAAATTTGCACGGTCTACCAAATTTTGCTGATTTCAAAAGTTACTTTCTTCATGCATGTTGCATCAATGGAATGTATATCAGTTGTGGATCTAAAATATACCTTGATATCCACAGCTAAATTTTTCCAGGCCTACCGAGTTTCGCATATCGATAAATCTACTTATCCTGTGCACATATTGCCATTTTTTGCACCGTCGATCCCAAAAAGGCACTCTCTGAGCCATTGACCTTATACCAAGCTAAGGGATGCAGAAAGGATAAGTTGGAATTTCCGCTTTCATGATGCTGATTTTTTATATTTATGTTTTCCACCTTTCTACTCCCTTCCACGTCGTTGATATGTGAGGGAGATCTATGAACCGTCAATCTTGCAGAAAGTGGGATTTCAGTCTTTTCATCACCAAATATCTATATCTTTGCTTTCCTATTTCCTCCTTTCTAAGCCATTGATATTTGGCATAAGTTTTTTGAATTGTCAATCTTGTGGATTGCAGAAAGCAAGATTCTAACTTTTTATGACCAAATTTCATTGTTTTCTCCTTTCTGCTCCCACCTTTATGCTACCTTTTTGAACCATTGATCTTCTGCGGAAGCTCTCTAGACCATCAATCTTATAGAAAGTGGAAAGCGGTATTCCAATATTTTTACAACCAAAATTTTGTATTTCCGCTTTTCAATCTCCGCTCTTCAACTCTTTTTTGACCCATTGATCTTCGGCGTAATATTTATCAACCATTGATCTCGGACCGCGGAAAGAGAAAATAAAGTTTACCAACTTTTACAACTGAATTTTTTCCCTTTTTGTTGGACCATTGATTTACCCGGATTCATCCTCGACCATCAGATCTTGGACTATGAAAAGCAAAAGTCAGGATTACCAACTTTCACAACCGATTCTTTTCCTTTTTCACTTTTTCTCTCCCGATTTTTCCTTAGAGAAAATGATTTATAGCCTTTGATTTTTACTTGCTATGCATCAAGGTCATCTGTTTTGGTCATATTTTGACCTTGATCAAATCTTTCATATTTAGGCATGTTTATAAGGATAAAAATCATGATTTTTAATATTTTTTCTCTTCAAACCACTAGATAAACCCCTTAGAACATGCATAAACCCCATCAATATCCTTCAAAGTCATGTGATATGGAAACTATTTAGACATTTCTCTTTCTTTTACTCGTGTAAACCTTTGGCAGGGGACTTAGTGTAGATGCCTATGTGAAAATATTCAAAATTTAGCACAG
The DNA here is from genome assembly GCA_001517045.1 of Pseudotsuga menziesii. Lineage (NCBI taxonomy): Eukaryota > Viridiplantae > Streptophyta > Pinopsida > Pinales > Pinaceae > Pseudotsuga > Pseudotsuga menziesii. The sequence continues at coordinate 175,971 of LPNX010523263.1, read as the reverse complement.
GTGCTAACAATAGCTCCAACCTAGTGATGATATTCTCCATATGAGGTAGAAAAGAAACTCCTATACCAAGCTCCTGATCCATTGGGATGGTCCCAAGATTTTCCTGAAATCCCCAACATGCTCTAGAAACATAAATTGAACTGATATTGAAAACAAACTAAAAATTGCTAAAAAGAAATGCTCCCCATGTCGAGCTTATTCACACCTACCTACCTTACTTACTGAGCACCAACACCCAATCAATAAAATGATCCAGTGATTGAGATCCTTCATCATGCTTGATCATAAATGAAGGAGTTAATGGAAAAAGGTTGTGATGAGGGATCTAATATTTACTGTAGAGACATAACCATCCATTATTACTCGAAATAATTTCCACATATTCAGCCACTGGATCATGAAAACATGCAAATTGTTTTGTTATGTACCTTCCATGACAAAGCTGCTCCATATATTCAACCACTTGATCACAAAATCCATGACTGTCCTCAATTTTTTCTGTCATTTGCTTGCCACAATATGGCTGCTCAAACTATAACTCCACCTGCACACTGTCAAACTATTTTTTGAAAGTTTTTGAAAATAATTCTCATGACATTATTCAAATGGAGCATTAACAATCTCCTTTAAAATTTTTTGAAGTAACAACTTCATTCTGTTTATGTGCTTTAGTAGAAATATCCTCCTCTCCTTCAGAAACATTAAGTGAAATGGACTCTTCTTGACATGGAAATTCTGAATTTAAAGATCATGAAGAGACATCCCAGTTAGGACCCTCATATTCCAAGTAACCATCCTCATATTCATAATATATATGTGGACTGAAATATTCTTCAAAACCACCACAGACAGAGTTTGTAACAGGGTGATTGCATTCTTCATAAAACAAATTGTAACACTCCTCCTGTACAACACTAGGCTAATTATTTTCTTGCTACTAAAGAGAAGGATTGGAATGAAAATAAGATTCTACTTGTTCACTTTTCTCATTATCCATTCCTAAAAATTCCATGAAATTATTCATAACCTCAAGTTTATGTGTTTGATTAGAAACTCTTAATCTTTGTTTCAAAAAATCAAATGAGGAAAAACACAATGGCAAACATCTACTTTCATCATAGTGATTGTAATATTCATAAAAAGAAGGATTGGAATGCAAAGTTTAGTTTAGTTGTTTATCATTCTCATATTCCACCAGTAGAGAAGAATTTTTATGTTCATGTAAATATTCAGGTGAAATTTGAGTTTGAAAAACACACAAAGGTCCTTCTTCAACTATTAACTCCAAATCTGATTCCTCTTTTAATTCAAACTGGAACGGACTTCAAGAATTCTTGATTCCTTGGAGGAGGAAGGGGTATTCTAAAATTCTAGTTTCTATTCTATTGCTCTTGATTTTCCCTAAGAGGTTCTCTATTGTCCATAGTGACTCTCTCCATCAACTTTTCCATGGAGTTCATCATTTTGTCCATTTTGGCCTCTTGTGAGTTAGAGGAGGACGTATGTTTAGGCTCTCTATCCTTCCTTCTTTCTCCATGTTCCCTTCTTTTCTCTCTAGAAGAAATCATGTTTATCTTTTCTCTCTAGAAGCAATCATGTTTATCTCTATTTCTATGGAATCATTCATCATATTGGCTAGGGAGGCTGATTTTCTTTCACTCAATGACAAGGTAAATTCACTATCATAGTCTTCAGCATACTGGATTTGGAAAGAACCAGGGGGAGGCTTGAACTAAGCAAGGATGGCATTATATAATTTCATAAATTTGTCAGAAAACTCTTGGACGGATTTTCTCTCCCCCCTCTTCATGTAATGGAATTGGTACAAACACTTCTCGGGGTCTTTCTTTCCTACCCATTTATTCTTGAAAGTTTCTTCAAAAGCTTTATAGTTCAAAATGGAGTTGTCCAGAACATTTGTGAACCATTTTCTTGCCTCTCCATCAATACTTTGGGAAAATAGTCTAACTTTAATATCTTCATGGTCCCCCTCCTCCAAATTTGTCCAATCTGAATACAATCCCAAGTAATCCTCAACTGAATACCCACTCTCCCCATTAAATTGTTTAAGTTTTTGGGCGTATCCTTGGGGAAGGTCATGAAGAGCAGTAGGGAGAAGTAAACATGAAACCTTTTATCCTTTGTTGGGGTTAAAGCAGGGTTTCCAAGAGGAATTGAAACTGGTGTGGCATGTGTAACCCACCAACAAAGCCTCATCGACAGGGTTCCAACTCTATCGACGTCCTGCAGTGTGATCTCCTTGAGTACTGACCCAAATAGGCTTTACCTTGCCCAGCAACGTCTATGAAGTAGACAAGGTCTCACTCGAAGCGTTCAAGGGAGAGTTGTCAGCACAAAGTTTTTGACAGTTGGGAAGGAGGACATTAGGATCCTTCTGGGGTGAACCATGACTTATGCGATCACCCTATCTTATCACAACATTAATCATGAAACATCATACCACATTCAAGAGTCACAAATATTTAACTGATCGCATTAACAGAGAAAGGAGAAACTAAGTCACATCATTGTATCAGAAGCAGAATCATAACATCATAACAGATCTACATAAATCGCATTGCATCATTATAACAAAAAGTGGTACTACCACACCATAATACACAACAGATAAAGATTGAACCATACTCAGCACATCTTATATTAATCTTGTGCAAACATGCCATATTACACCATCCTTCTCCAAAACCAGAGAGTGCATGAAAAGAAACCCAGACAGAATTGCAATCAAGATTGAATAATCCCTAGCATAGAGTGCGCCAGTTGCAATGCCAAAACCATGTCTCCTTATCATTACAAAAATGGATCTATAAATAGGCTTACACCTTCACCTCAAGGGTCCACTATTAAATAATTTCTAATCGCTACTGACCTATTACAACAAAATTGGGCCCACATATACATAAAATATTCAAAAATTGGTTACTTCTCCGCTCATCATGCTAAATGGCCCTTGCATGCTTCCACGTGAGCTAGCGGAGCTGCCACGACGCTACACAATTCACTCGCCCTGACCCCTTACCAAAAGACCCCCAACACAGTTTTTTGGCTCGTCCTCAAGCCACATCAAGTTGACAAGGTGTATATGACATTCTTATCCTTAAAATCAGCAAATTGTTAAGCAACGTCTCGAACTTGGAGCTGCACTTTAGCAACAATATTCTAACAATTACTCATCGTTTGCTGGACCATGTGCTCCTCAGCAGCCTTGTTTTCAACCATTTGTCGAATCTCGTGAATAGCCTAAAGTGTGGCAATAGCTTTAACAACCAATTGGCCACAAAGATCTTGGAATTTAGTGACCTTCTCGTGGTGCTTTTACTGGCACTCTTGGGCATGGGCAGTGCACTACTCAAGATCCTTTAGTTCGGTGGATTGGGTGATTTGTACCATCAACAGAATGGCCTTAAGTGTTGACTTCAAAGTTATCAATTGACCCTCTGGTTCCTGTAGCTACACAGTGAGTTGGTCTAGCTACTCGTCTTGAACAATACTCTACCAGAACTATGTGGTTTCCTCCATAATATCGTTGGCCTCTTGCTCCATGTGGCCAAACTGAGTAGCAATTTCCTCAAGGGATTCCTTATGCTCCACAACCTACTCCGATGGGGTGGTGGATTATGCTTGAGCCTGAAGCAGCAAGTTATGGTCCTGAAGTTGAACCAAGATATTCCCCAATCGCCAATCCTTATCGAATGGGGTGATCTCAGTGGTGGTTTCAAACATGTCCTGACATGCCGCAGAGATCACCTACTCCAATTATCTATACTGCGTACACAGCTACGCTTGCTCTACAATCAAGAAATATTGCACCTTCTTGAGATCCGTAATCTCTGTAGCATTCTTCCATTGCATCTCATCCCGTGTTGCCTTGAGTGTGTTTATTTCTTGTAATGTTTCTTCAGCCAACTGCACGCGGACCTGGTGTAGCCCCACGGTATCCTTCTTTAGCTGCTTAGCAGAATCTGGGGCTTCAATATAACCCGCCATCAATGCCTGCTGTCGTGTCACAAACTCCAATGCGGCGCCATGCTGCAACTCAACCAATTTTGTAGTGGACAGCTTGTTCTGGTCTAGAGTGATGCTTTGGATTGGGTGCAACTGTTGAGAAACTTCTACATTTCCTGTGTAGATCGCAGTCGAGGGAACTTGCATGTTCTGAACTCGGGGCTCAGTGCTGATTGATGGGATATCTTGCAATAGAGGTTGTACCAATGGTTGCTTGGAAACAATATCAAAAATGTATTCTAGCTTAGTTCTTACTGTACCAAATTATGTTTGGTTGGATTCATAGATTTTCTTATTCGCAGCTATAGACGAATTCATGGCGGCCTTAATAAGCCGCTGCAATTGATCTTCTAATCCAAATTTGGTACCATTTCCATCCTCGTACTCCTATCACCATTTGGTGTGAATCTTCTCCCACATCCGTTGTGCTACATCTTCACGATCCATGGATGAATCATTGTCAGAGTCATGGGTGCTTAATTTCAATGGGACAAGGCCTTCAGGGGCTTCCGGGGGTATCTCCTTATCTAACTCCTCTTGACTTACCAAGACGCACCAGTCACCCAGTCATTCTTGCACAATCACGTTGAAATATTCTGAGGTAATCTTATAAGGAAATGGCAGCCACTGCTTATCGGGATCCTGCCTAGCCTGAATATGAATGGAGTGGGGTCCAATAGCAAAATGAATTATCCTCTAATACTTGGCCATGATGTAGGTATAGATTCTTGGAACAGCTACAACGACCACCTGCAATGCCTCCCAATAGATCCAAAAATGAATCACGCAATCTGTTTGGCGACTGGGTTCTTCAACCCACCATAAGATTTTATAGAGGGAACCATGACAAACCTTGGTTGCCTCAACCTTCATTGGTTGGTAATCCTCTGGCTCCATCCAAGAAACCAAGGCGATGAGAATCAAAAGCCAACTATAAGAAAAGAGGCACCCTCTCTGAGCAGCGAGCGCATCTAAGAGAAACTAATTTAACAAAAATAATGACCAATTCATCTAAACTCCCTCCATGCATTTCTAAGCACATGCGAAAACTCCTGAATTGCATTGCACAGGTTTATTACCATGAACAACTTTGCTAGCCAGAATTCTAGTGCCAATTCGCACCATCTACGAGTTGATACTATCGATGTGATAGGTATGACCATCCATTTGTAAACCAAAGCGCTCCTTCAGCTACTTCGCAATCCTTTTTTCTATATCTTGCCCATGAATATATTGTGGTGGGTCCTCCCACACCTTAGGCAATCCAATAATGTTGGAAATCAAGTCAATAGTAGCAGGGATTGACGTAGTCAACCAAAGCATCCCTCCATGGAAGCATGCCAACAGTTTCTTTACACATGTGTGTGCTTCATTCAAATGGCCGAAGTTGGGCATATTGGTGAGCCCCAACAATCCATATTTCTCTAAGACACTAGCCCATGGCTTTGGAAGTCGCTAAACGAGGCCACTAGGTGTTGTTGTAATAGACTCATAGGGATTGTCCCAGAAATATTTAAGCAAAAGCAAGTCATGGTTGTCGAACTTGAGCCTGATCAACACATGAATGATATCTATGGAGCATTTCATCCCTTGTAGTAGTGGTGGCAACTTGGGTGGGTACTTATGGTTTTCGATAGATGCTGTGGCTTAGCACCTAGATGCGTGGGAGAAACATATCAAAAAATATCATTCACCGAGAAACCCGAGGGCACCATGAACTCAACTGCTACTGAGCTTAATGGCCCCATCTAGGCAGTGCCTTATCCCCGCATTCACACAGAGGTGCAAGTTTTCCGCTTCTTAGGGGGTGTCAGACTGGGTCTCTAAGCCTGTCGTTTCTGCTTTGGAATGGACAAAGACCCCACTAGAATACTCATTAATTCCTCTTATTCAGCCATGGGATGAATTGGGGACTCGTATTTGCGTGAAATTTCAATGCCGTCAAGGCCACTCAGCATCCCTTACCCCACAAAACCAGAAGATACACTTGACAACACAAACTATGCTCAACACTTAGCTCAATCCTCTGCACCAAATTCACCTTCTACTTCAGCTCTCACAACTGAATAATGCCAACCAAAGCCTCCTGTGCAGTGTTTTATAATCACCTCTAACTCCAAATCCTATCATTATCAAATCTAACTGCACCAATATTTCCAAATCAAGTATTAATGACGCCAAATCCACCGATGATCTTATGTGGCTAGCGGTCGGATCACCCATTAATGCAGGTCGCTTCAACAAGCTCTGCCAGCCAACTGGTTTAATTACCTGCATTTATCACATGATTTGACCACCCCACAGCTTAGAAACTATCACAAATGGTCGACCAACTACTACCAACAACTGTATCTTCTTTGCATAGCCTCGCTCCCGAGGCTCATTTCTTTATGCTGAACTCAGAACTATTTTTTTTTAGAGCTTTAGGTGGTGTGCATCATCGTCCCCATTCTATAGGGCTTCAAGCGACTCCCATTAATGAGCTTTGGTAACACAACACCATCTAATTTCTACAACTGCACAGCGCCTCCATAGGTAATAGACTGAACAAGATAGGGACCTAACTAGTGCATTTGTAACTTACCTGGATGCTTGATAAATGCACTATCATATAACACCACCAAATCTCCTACCGCAAAATGCTTGTGCTTAATATGGTGATCATGCCATGCTTTCTGTTGATCTTTCACAACCTGTCACTAGAATCCCATGATGAAATGATCCTCATCGAGCTAAATCAGCTAGGCAACACATGTTTCTAATGCCTCTACATCTGCCATGCTCGTTGCCGCAACAATGCCCAAGCTGGGAATGATGTACTCCATCTGCATTACTATCTCCTGCCCATAAACCAACCTAAATGGTGTGTGACCTGTGAGCCATTTGCAGAGTAGTATGATAGACCCATAAAACTACAAGAATTTTTAGATCCCAGTCATTTTTGGTTGGTGTTACATACCTTGGTCAGGGTTGTCTCCAAAATTTTGTTGAAGGCCTCAATAGTGCCATTTTCTTATGGATGGTAGGAAGTACTTCACTTATGTTGTACCAGAATCCCCTTGATTAGCGCTTTTATCATTTGGTTGACAAAGTGACTACCTTGGCTGCTGATCAGGGTTAGAGGACATCCAAAGCGCGTCACAATGTTCTCAAAAGTAAACCGTGTTGTTGTCATGGTGGTACAATCAACGACTGGTGCAGCCTCCTCCCATTGAGTCAGGTAGTCAGTTGCAGTGATAATATAATGGGTGCTAGTGTGCTTACCTGGCAGATTGATAGGACCCACAAAGTTGATGGCCCATTTATCAAATGGTTACAAATTCACCTATGGTATCAGTGGAATCTTGTCTCTCCGTGATGGTTTTCCAACCCATTGGCATACATCCCAGATCCTAGCATACTCAGTGGCATTTTTATGCAATGTGGACCACCAAATCCCAGCATGCAACACCTTCTATGTAGTGGCCTGGCCTTTCTAGTGACCTCCCACAACAAATGCATGCACTTCCTATAGAATGGGACGCTGCTCATGTGGTAAGACACATCGTCGCAATATCTCATCCAATCCAAGTTTGTAGAGCTATCCTGCAATGAGTGAAAAATCAGAAGCTTTGATGACCAGCTGCTTCTTCTGGCTAATCGACGTATCTGCAGGGGCGAGGCTAGTAGATAAAAACTGAACAATGGGGCCATAGTAATATTTTGCGACTTTAACTCGGAATAATTGCGCATTAGGAAGCCCATAATCAATATTAGTGGGTTCTTCACCATTCTCAATATGTGACAGATGATCCGACGCCAGCGTTCAACCGTCCTGGCTTTACCACTATTTCAAAATCAAATTCTTGGAACAAAAGTAGCCACCTACAGATCCTCCCCCCAACATAGGCTTATTTACTAAGTATTGCAAAGCTGAATGATCAGTGAACATCTTAAAGTGTCCCCCCAACAAATAGTGCTTGAACTTTTGCAGAGCATATACCATCGCCAGGCCTTCCCTTTCAGTCGTGGCATAATTCCATTCAACAAACGATAACTTCTTACTTGCATATGCTATGGGATGATCCAAGTCACCTTCGCCTGGTTGCGCAAGAACAACCCCCAGCGTAGTAGAAGAGGCATCAACATGCACATGGAATTCCTTATTCCAGTCAAGAAAAATGAGTATGGGTGCAGAGGCCATCTTGGCTGTCAAGGTGTCGAAGCTACCTTGACATTCTTGAGTCCATTCAAATGGAGCATCTTTCTTTAGCAGCTTCTCCACAGGAGTGGTAATCGGAGAATATCCCCTGATAAAATTGCGATAGTAGCTTGTGTGGCCCAGTGTTTCCCAGAGAATTTTTACATTCATCGATGGTGGTAAACTGACGATTAGCACAATATTTATCGGATCTACCAACATACCTTCTTTGCAGACGATGTGCCCAAGTAATATACAAAAGGGTGCATATAAAATTTATTTCTTGGAATTCAATGCAATTTGATGATGTTGACACTGTTCCAACATTAATTGCAAATTGTCTTGGTGGTCTTTAGCCAAATCGTAGATGGTCCATTCATTCATATAGACCTGTAGGAACTTCTGAATAAAATCCTTAAAGATTGTGACAATGACACGGGAGAATACGTCGGGGGCATTTTTCATCCTGAATGGCATGACAGTATACTAGAAACAGCCCCACTCAGTGACGAATGTATTCTTATGGCGATCCTCCTTTGTGATTTGGATCTAGTGGTAGCCCGAAAACCATCTGTGAAGGAATATACCTCTTGTCGGCTTACACCTTCTAGTATTTTATATGTGAAAGGGGTCAGGAATGGCTCATGCATATAGGCATCATTCAATCTTCTTAGATCGACATAGATGCGAATTTATCAAGTCTTCTTGTCTTGGACCACCATCGAGCTTATCCACTCTAATTCTTTTACTGGCTCAATGATCCCAGCATCAATCATCCAATCAAGCTCAGTTTTCATGCAATCCTTATACCGTAGGTTCAGTCTATACGGCCTCTGGTGGACTAGTTTTGCATCTGGCTTGAGTGGAATCTTCATTTCTCCCAAATTTCCAATGATCCCCTTCATCTTGAAAAACCCCATGGGGAACAAATCCTAGAATTCATGCAGTAGATCTATGATCTTGGCTATCATATCTTCGCCCCAATAGTCCCCAACATTGGCAAATTTTGGGTTTTTTGTTGTCCCAATGTCAATTTTGCTAATGCATACTAGCTGGTTTACCAAGTCCATCGGTATGTCGAGAGCTATGACACCATGACTTCCCTCGAACACTAGGATATTAACATTTTGTAGCTCGTCGTCGCCTTCAGGTTCCTCGGACAAGTTGTAGCACATCATCATGGATTGGATGGAGCAATTTGCATGGGGATCAACTGGATATGCGACAGGGGTGACTTTTAGTACTATGTCATAGATAATGTGTAAATCATTACATACCTCAGCATCAGCGTCCTGGAATTTAAATGTATGCATGAAGCAAAATGAAAACTCCTCCCAAGTGGTAATGGTTCTATGCAACTTTGTTGCTACATACCAGGACCATGGCATTTTTCAAGAATATGAACAAAAGTGTGAACTAACTCATCTCTGGGTCGTGATGTCCATAACATCTGGCATTCGATCAAATGAATTGCAAGGTCATTCTGTCCATCATATCTCCCAGCATGGTAAACCTCTACATCACCAAAATGGACCATCATCAATACCTGGTGACTGCTCCCAGTCATGGATCATCCATTTGTGTGTCGCCCACCAATGGGATGGGGTATCCTTTAGTGCTATGTCAAGAGCTAAGATCTTTTGGGGTTCCAATGCTTTCTTTTCAAATTCTTGAAAGAACTCATAGAGTGCTAGTAGTCTGTCATAAATGGGGAACTCAACCATCTTCATTGCAACATGTCGGAGAGACTGCATCATTAGCCCACACTTCTGGAATGATACCTCATGCAACCAATTTTTCCTATTTTCTGGAGCATAATCAGAATCTGAGAATGTGGAACTTGCATTGTGCCATCCAAGTTCGTCGTCGATAGTGGGATGGATGTAGTCCTTGCAGATGTTGTATTCTTGATCCCAACTTCTCTTAACTTCATCCTTCACTGGTTCAATATAGCGTCGCCCTTCCTAGGGGTCCATAGGACCAATGACCCTAACGTCATGGTTCTCAAATGTCATAACTCAGTTTTTAAAGTTTATAAATGCCATGCTATCATTAGCCCACCTAATTCTTAGTAGCGCTGGATAGGGACCACAATCCTCTACAACTTCTATCACATCAAATTCAGCACGCATTTTCATACCTTCAATGTTGACAACCAAATTTGAAATAGGACTGATGGGATGAACCTTCACCTAATTTGTTAACCGCAACTGCAATGGTGACCATCCTAGCATTGGATTCCCCATCGATTTCCAAGTTTGGTTTGTCAGAATGTTGACATCAAATCCAATGTCTAGAATGACTGAGTCAACCTCATAATCCCCAATATGGATATTCATGCTCATTTCCTTTCATGTCTTTCTTTTTTGCAAGGAATTTATAGCAGAATCCTTCACTGTCTTATTCAGAAGGTGCAACAATGTCTCAAGCTCGACAAGGGTGTCTGAGTCCCTTACCAGCGATAGACAACTTTCAAAAAAATTACGTAGAGTGCCATGTTGTCACAATGGTCCTGCTTCTATAGATGGGTCAAAATCAAAAGCCATGTCAATAATTGGCATCTTACCCGGATTACTTCCAATCACCTGCTTCACTTCAAATAAAGTACCTTTTTTTGTTGCAATATTAAATGCAACCTTTTCCTTTCCAACAAGTGAAATAGGTTGTCGTAGTCCATCATCACCAGTTGTTGTGCCAGCATGAGTGAGAATCTTAACATTGCCATCCTCCATCCATGGTTCTAAATGGATTGTTGCAACTGTCGGTCCTTGATGAAAGTTCTGGGATTGAGCTCCGAGCTGATTCATAGCTTGATTCATTGGTATATTCTAATCCTAGGGTGGATTCTGAGTCAGAGCCTAATTTTGTGGTGGGATTTGACCTTGTATGGATGGCTGATTCTGTACCTAAAACAAAGGATGATTATGATTCTTGGTGTTCTACAACTGGGGAATATGGCCAGCCTGCCATTTCTTGATAAACTGAGGACAATTTTCAATGTTATGATCACTAGCTACACAGTATGTACATTGTGCATGAGGAAATTCTCTATGATAGTGCCTGAATATACCACATGTATAACACTGAATGGATTCCTGACCAAATCCTCTATCGTGGCCCCTCAAGCCTCCATGAAATCCTCCTCTGGTTCCTCCCTATTGGAACTATGGTTGAGCCAGTTGTTGCTGTGGAAGCTGCTGCTGAACATATTGCACAACTTGTGGTTGACTATACTGTGGTTGTACGAATATTTGCGGCCTTGGTGCAAGCTGCGACTGGGGTGGCACAGGGACGAACTATAATGGAGGCGATGGTGTGTATAGTACATGTACTACTAGATATGCTACTTGAAATAGTGCTTGTGCTATCTGTGGTTCCTCCCTTTCCACAAAGTATGAATCATATGTCCTTTCTTGGAGCAAATCATAAGCGCAGTAGTTCATATAATCATGTCCAACTGACCGACAAAATGTACAATAGAAGCTCTCTGATTTGGTAACCATCTTCTGCATGTAATCACAGTTCTCATGTCGATTCCCATAGACCTGGAAAATATGACACCATGGTGCACCAACACTACTCAATGGGTTAGGGGCTCCTGATAGCAAATAATTTTGAAATGTCAGACATGTATCCTTCGTATGTCCTCCTGCATAGAAATGAGTACACCAAATATCATCACGATCCTCCTTGTCCTTTTTGATGTCTTGTAGCTATAGAGTTAGATTGGCCAGCTGCACCTAAATCTGATTCATTCCAACAGTAGTTTCTCCTACTCGTGATGCTTCCAATTTCATCACGATCTCTAGAGCCTCGCTCTGTGTCGCAATCTTTTGTTGCATTAATGGTTGTCAAATATGTGGAACAAGTGCTACAATGAACCATTCCTTATGCTGAACATTACTCATCTGAAAACTGACTCGAGCCATCAATGTCTTAAATCACTGATCAAAATCCCAAATCGTCTCATTGGGGAATTGTTTGATCTCTTTTAGTTCAGTAATGTACTGAGCTTCATACTTTGGCTTCTTAAATTCCTTAAATATCCCTATCCTGATCTCATCCAATGTTTTTTCATTACCTCCCCGAGGCACTCATGTGAATCTCATAAACCATTCCAATGTGCAGCCCCTCAGAGTAGTGGCTAGCTGACTTTTCTTGACATCATCATCAGTTGTTTGTCAAGCAGTCCAAATAGCTTCACATAAGAACCAGTACTATTCTGGATCATCAATTCCATTTCCATTGAATATTGGCAACTTCATCTCATCGCGCCCGCCATCCTGGGCCTTCTCCCTCTTGCTGGTGCTCTATTACTAGACTGTTGTTGACATGTTGTGAAAGTTGACGTAGAATGCATGTTCCTTCCTTGTGGTGGAGTAGTGTGTAGAGAGGTAGGCACGCTATCACTGGGGTTCTATCCTATCGTTCTTTTGAGTGTATCCTGGGCTTGTATATCCTTGTCATCATAGAAATTTCGCTTTGTCCTGTGTGGTTTCTCTTCACGATATGGCACTTCAACTTCAGTAGGACCTTCTCCTGTCCTCTGCCTCTTTTCTTGAAACCTTGCTCCTCCCCTCATACAACCACTTGTTTCTTCAACGACCTTTATATTCTCACCATAACTCATGCCAATCTACCCCTTATTTCCTTATTCATTTCCTCCCTTCCAGTCACAATGCCTACATTCCCCACACACTAGAGGTCCACTACTCTTAGTCCATATTTAGGATACCCTTTTCATAGACAAGTTGCGTAATCGATAGTTGTAGCGACAATAAGAACTGGCCATGATGTCCATTAAAAAATTCCCTTTCCGCTTCGCTAAAATATTTATTAGTATCATCATCAAATTCAATGATGTGTCCCTCTAAGATATTATCCAACCATACCTCAACTACCTACGGCGCCTTGTCTGCAGTGCATGGATCAATTCTGGGGTCGAGGATGTCCACCACGGGCAGATTTTTTAGTAGGATGATTACATTCTTTGTAAAACAAATTGTAACACTCCTCCTATACAACACTAGGCTGATTATCTTCTTGCTCATAAATAGAAGGATTGGAATGCAAAGAAGATTCTACTTGTTCACCCTTCTCATTATCCATTCCTAAAAATTCCATGACATTATTCATAACCTCAAGTTTATGTGTTTGATTAGAAACTATTAATATTTGTTCCAGAAAATCAAATGAGGAAAAACACAATGGAAAAAATCTACTTTCATTATAGTGATTGTAATATTCATAAAAAGAAGGATTGAAATGCAAAGCCGACTTTAATTGTTTATCCTTCTCATCTTCTACCAGTAGAGAAGGCTTTGTATGTTCATGTAAATATTCAGATGAAATTCGAGTTTGAAAAACACAAAAAGGTCCTTCTTCAACCATTAATCCCAAATATGATTCCTCTTTTAATTCAAACTGCAAAGGAAATTCAGGAATTCTTGATTCCTTGGAGGAGAAAGTGGTCTTCTAAAATTTTGGTTTCTATTACATTGCTCTTGATTTTCCCTAGGAAGTTGTCTATTGTCCATGGTGACTCTCTCCATCAACTTTTCCATGGATTTCATCATTGCGTCCCTTTTGGCCTCTTGTGATTTAGAGGAGGAGGTATGTTCAGGCTCTCTATCCTTCCTTCTTTATCCATGTTCCCTTCTTTTCTCTCTTGAAGCAATCATGTTTATCTATATTTCTATGGAATCATTCATCATATCGGCTAGGGAGGGAGATTTCCTNCAGGCTCTCTATCCTTCCTTCTTTATCCATGTTCCCTTCTTTTCTCTCTTGAAGCAATCATGTTTATCTATATTTCTATGGAATCATTCATCATATCGGCTAGGGAGGTAGATTTCCTTTCACTTAGCCATAAGGTAAATTCACTATCATAGGATTGAGCATAATGGATTTGGAAAGAACCAACGGGAGGATTGAACTGAGCAGGGATGGAATTATACACTTTCATAAATCTGTCAGAAACATCTTGGATAGATTTTCTCTCCCCCCTCTTCCTATAGTGAAATTGGGACAAACACTTCCTGGGGTCTTTCTTTCCTACCCATTTGTTCTTGAAAGTTTCTTCAAAAGCTTGATAGTTCAGAATGGAGTTGTTCGAAAGATTTGTGAACCATTTTCTTGCCTCTCCATCAAGACTTTGGGAAAATTGTCCAACTTTAATATCCTCATAATCCCCTTCCTCCAAAGTTGTCTAGTCTGAATGCCATCCCAAGTAATTCTCAACTGAATACCCACTCTCCCCATTAAATTTTTTAAGTTTTTTGGCATATCCTTGGGGAAGGTCATGAAGAGAAGCAGGGAGAAGTAAAGGGGAATACCTTTTATCCTTTTTGGGGGTTAAATTAGGGTTTCCAATAGGAATTGAAATTGGTTTGGCATGTTGGTGCAACCCACCAACAAAGCCTCATCTACAGGGGTTCTAGCTTTATCGATGTCCTGCAGCACGATTTCCCTGAGCACCAGCCTGAACAGGTTTTACCCTGAATAGCAACATCTGTGAAGTAAACGAGGTATCACATGAGGTGTTCAAGGGAGAGCTCTAAGAACCGAGTTTTTGACTGTGGGGAAGGAGGACATGGGGATCCGACTAGGGGGAACCATGACTTATGAGATCACCCTATCTTATCACAGCATTAATCATGAAACATCATACTACTTTCAATAGTCACAGAGATTTAGCAGATCACATTAATAGAGAAAGGAGAAACTAAGTCACATCATTGTATCATAAGCATAATTTCAATCAAGACAGAACAGTCCCTAGCACTGAGTGTGCCAGTTGCAATGCCAAAATCGTGTCTCCTTATCGTTACAAAAATGGATCTATAAATATGCTCACGCCTTCACCTCAAGCGTCCACTATTAAATAATTTCTAACCATTACTGTCCTATTACAATAAAATTGGGCCCACATAAAGATAAAATATTCAAAATTTGGTTACTTCTCCGCTCATCGTGCTAAATGGGCCTTACTCAGTGCCACGTGAGCTTGCGCGGCTACCATGATGCTACACAACTCACTCGCTCCAATCACTTTCCAACATGGTAGATGGAATCAATGTGTTGCAAGGAACAGTAGAGACAGATGATGAAGGCTTCTTAAGCTCTATATTGGTGGGAGATAGGGATATGGCATCAGACTGCTCTGTGCAAGTGGAGTTTATTGAGGATAATTCATAGGGAAATAGGGAGCACTCTCTATTTGAAAAGGGTTAGCTATCCCTACCCATAGAATCAGAAAGGGATGTAGTATCACTTGTGTTAACACTCATAATGTACCTAGGTTGTGAAAGGTATATCCCAAGGTAACAGCAATAACCACTTTAGAATGTATTTCTGACCTAATACAATCAGAGAGGGATCTCTCACTATTTACAAAGTTTTTATACTTCAATATATTCAATCAAAGACAATCAGAAGGTCAGATTTTTGATGGGACAAATAGGACAAGTTTGTTTTAAAAGACTTGGTAGGACAGTCATGGAGCAGACCATTGGGCAATGGAGTCAACAATCAGATTTGCAATAGATTGCAGGAGGTAGGGTTTTGAATGTTTATGAACAGAGGAAAGGTAGTCACCATTTCCTCATTATTGAGGTATTAGCAGGTTGATAAATAGACAAAGGGAGACATTCCATCAAATAGAGCACCTAACTAGGGTGAATTCTGCAAGACTTTAGAATAAAATATTTTGAGAATGCTTGAACAATGGACCTAAAGCATGCAGGATGAATTCTATCCCATAGAAGCTAATTCTCAAGAATGAAAGAAAATACAAAATGGAGTGGGAAACAGGATAAACAATCACATAAAGAAATTACTTACTGAAGAAAAATATGGCACAAGAATCTCTCACATGAAAAAGATTTTACATTCCTCCTCTGCAAATTTCATTCATTTACTGAAAACGTGAAGGCATTACAATGTAGAGTCTCTCCGCTCTTGAAAATCCTCTCATAAAAATAACGATTACATTTTTATTTATATAAGAATAACCTCTACCTAACTTTGAATTCAAAACCTAACTTAACTCTAAAAATAGAAACAGTTACAACAATGTTTCTCTTGCATATCTCTAATGGTGACATATTTGTCAAATACAGGAGAGGTTTTTATATATGGACATATTCCCAACAAAACTCATGTATTCATTTCTCCAAAATCATCACAATCTCCTTCGAATCTTCCTTTGAAACTAATGACTCAGATAATAAAATTGTATATTTCTGGAAAAATGACTTGTGAAGATATTTTAAATTATCCCAACCTATGATTAATGTGTAAAAAAATGAAGGAGGTTTTTTATTATAGGCCCGTTATAAATAAAAACCTCTCTCATTTTTGTAAAATTAAATTCCATTAGTCCAAAACAATTCTTTGAATTTGATGGCTGAAAAAGTCCTTTGGAAAACATGAAAAATGGCCTCTACAAATGACTTTGTTTCTACTAAACCATAGCACCTGTGTGAAAATGGAAAGAGGTTATTGTGTATAGATATGTTGTGATGAAAATCCTCTCTATATTTCTCAAAATTCATCTTCATTTGATGTAAACAATTATTTTAATTTGATGACTAGAACAGTCATTTTGACATTTGAACATTTTCCCTCTGAAGATGACTTTGCTGCTCCCAATCTGTAGCACCTGGGTAAAAACTGAGAGAGGTTATTGTATATCCCAATGTTATTATGAAAAAATGCTTTCATTTTTTGCAAATACTTCTTTTTTTCTGGAAATAGTTCATTGAATAAAATGACTAAAACAGTCATTTTCAGAAAAAATATGCTATGTTGTTTCTAAACCTTGAATTGTTTAACTGTAATTCATAAATAAACAACATATAGCATATATTCTTGTAATATCATCTACTGTAAGAGAAATCCCATGAATTGATTGATCAAGGTAGCCATATTTTTTAATAGTGTCTCCAAACACTTGAATAATCCCAAGCTTTGGCACACTCTCCACTGTAAATTATGTTTGTAAGACTCTAAACACATACCAATACCTTCACAAATGCTCTCACTGTATATATTTCTGCAACACTTCTGGGATGATGTTCTTTTTGGCTTCCCTTCTGCATTGTTTGAGTGGTGCCTTCCCTTTTCTTGCTCTATTAAAATCAATTTCCATCTCCTTGATCAGATTCTTTATCTTCACTATTTTCCCTGTGACTGTAAACATGTAAAAGTTGACGTTGGAAATATGGCGGACTGTCTCCTTCACTTTGTGCCCAACACATAAATGAAATTATTTTTTGAAAACCAAGTCAACTTTACCTTTACATAATGGTCTATTTCGGAGACTTTACTGAGTTGTTTTTCTTAAACCATTTTTCTCCGCAGAATTCACCAAAAGTTACCACGAGGAAAGTGGTTTAAATTCCACTACCACCTTTCCAATTTAACCACCTCACAACTTTACTCTCCAGAAACACTAATACCCGTTGATGAGTTTTCATTTTTTACATTAGACACTAGATTATTATATGTGCTAGTGGTTTGATTATACCTTAAGAAAGGTAATAAATATTGTTTAGTGCTTAAACCTTCATTAAGACTTGGTTTGGTGAATAAGAGGCCACTTTTCTACTTTGGAAAAAATATCCAAAACTATATAAGTTTGAATATAAATAAAATAATAGGTTTATAAAACCCATTTTATAAATTTCATTCAAAAGTTAATAAAACTTTTTGCCCCACTTGTGAAAAATTTATTTCTCTTTTTACCTAAAATTCCTTTAACTTCTCTTCTTTTCCAACTTGGAAATAGCTTAATGAGAAAAATTTGGAAACCAACTCAATCACCCATGAAAACTTAAAATTTTTAAGGCAATAGGACCAATTCTGACAAAAATAAATTTAGTGCTAACAGCTGGCTCCAACTAGGGATGCTATCCTCCCTGTGACGTAGCAAAGAACCCTGTAGACCATGTGCCAAATCCATTGGGTTTCTCTTAATTTTTCTTTGAAATCCTAAACCTGTTTTGAACTGAACCATCAATTGAAACCATTTTGCAAAAAAATCCCACTCTTCCAACCTGTAACCTGTAACTGAATTGCACTTGAAACTGAAACCAAACTGAAAACTGCTGAAAGAAATGCTCACCATGTCAAGCTTATTCATGCCTACCTATCCTACTTAATTAAGCACAAATGCCCAATCAAGAAAAATATGACTGCCAATGAAGCCAATGAAGCAATTTATCCAATAATTCCATTTCTTCCTCATGCTTGATCGAAATTAGAGCATAAGAACAAAATAGCAATAGGTTATGATGAAAATTTTGTCCTTTTCTACAAAAATATAACCAACTATTCCATCTAAAACATTTATCCATGTACTCTGCTATTGGATCATAAAAAACATGACAAATTTTAAAATACTCAATCACTTGTTTGTCATGACAAGGCTGTCCAAAAAGTAACTCCTCTTGCATACTGTCAAACCAATATTTAGAAGAGCTTTGAAAGGAATTCTCCTGATTGTTTTTCAATGATATATCAGCAACTTCATTTAATATTTCTACATTTACAACTCCATTCTTCTCAAGCACTTCAAGAGGAATATCATTTTGTTCTTCAACAAGATTAAGCAAAAATATGTCTTCTTCACAAAATGTTTCTAAATTGGAAAGATTTAAAGAAACATCCCATTGAGAGTTCTCATCTCCTTCTTTGTGATCCCTTTGTTTATTGCACACTGTTGGTTCTTTCACATACTGAGATTGATGGCATGATTTCTCTTCCTTTTCATTATATATAAGTAGACTAAAATTTTCTTTAAAACCATCACTAACATAATTTTTAACAAGATGACCGCAATCATCAGAAAAACCATCAAGAGTATAACCCTATTCTTTCACATTACTAAGCTGATCATCTTCATGCTCATATATTTTTTCCAATTCTATTCCAAGGTATGATTTCTCTTTAATTGCATTTTCAGAAAATAAATATGTGGAGGGACTGTAAGACTGAAAATTTGCAGAATCAGAATTCTTTATGTAATCACCCATAGAAGCATTAGAATATAGAGGAAATTGCTGCTGTAAAAAGGAATTTTCTGATTGGGAATAAGCAGCCTCATCTTGAAACAAAAATTCAGAAGTTGAATAATATGAAGAAGGGTTTGATTGACCATCCCAACTTCCTTCTTGGTCAGACAAAGATTGACAAGACTGCTGCAAATTATCATCTACTTCAAGAAAAGAAATGTAGCTGCTTGAATCAGAGTTTTGGCTCATGTCTCTTTCAGTAGAGGAAGAAATTATTAACTGCTGATATTTTTCTTGAATGTGAGGACAACTAATTTGTATTTATTTTTTCTGAAATGGGTTGTCATATAAAATTTCTAAAAGCTCTTCATCCACTAACTCATCATCACTATACAATTTTTCCAAATCTTCAATTAAACCTTTAGCATGCATACAACAATCTTGAACCAACAAAAAGGAGGGGTATTGGTTTTTGTAATGTTCATGAAATACTGTATGAAAATAAGTAAGGGAAAATAAAATTTCTGATGGTAACCCTTCATACCATGACCTTGCATCTCCTCCTAAAGTAGCCATGAACATTTTCATTAAAGAATCCTCATGCAATTTAACTCCCAACTTATGTATATGCATATGAAATCTAACCAAATGAAGGGCAGCATCATCATTCTTTTGATCTTTAAACTTTAGAAGACCTGTTTGCCAATCCACTTTAGGTATTCGATTTGGAAAACCAGGAATGTGAGCATGATTCATAGGAGCATACCTTGCAGACAAAGAACTCATCTCGACAAATGAATATATTGAATCAAATATTCAAACTTCACAATCTTTTGACAGTGGAGTTGCTGTATGAATTCTGAAAACTAGATTCTTTGAAGATGGAGTCGCCAGGTTAAAGATGCACAACCTTGCTGATATCTGACTGTTCTTCACCATCAATAATCAAATATAAAAAAATGTCGTTTATGCCCAGGGAAGATTTGAACCTTCGTCCCCAGCAATGGTGCCAATTTGTTAACACTCAGAATGTACCCAGGTTGTGAAAGGTAGATCCCAAGGTAATAGTAAAAACCACTTTAGAATGTACTTCTAACCTAATACAATCAGGAGGGATCTCTCACTATTTACAAAGTTTTTATACTTCAAGATATTCAATCAAAGACAATCAGAAGGTCAGATTTCTGATGGGACAAATAGGGCAAGTTTGTTTTAAAAGACTTGGTAGGACAGTCATGGAGGAGACCATTGGGCAATGGAGTCAACAATCAGATCTAAAATAGATTGTAGGAGGTAGGGTTTTGAAAGTTTATGAACAGAGGCAAGTTAGGAACCACTTCCTCAGTCTTGAGGTATTGTCAGGTTGATTAGTAGACAAAGGGAGACATTCCATCAAACAGAGCACCTAACTAGGGTGAATTCTGCAAGACTTTAGAAGAAAATATTTTGAAAATGCTTGAACAATGGACCTAGAGCATGCAGGATGAATTCTAGCCCATAAAAAATAATTCTCAACCATGAAAGCAAATACAAAATGGAGTGGGAAACAGGATAAACAATCACATAAAGAAATTACTTACTGAAGAAAAAGATGGCACAAGAATCTCTAACATGAAAAATATTTTACATTCCTCCTCTGCAAATTCCATTTATTTACTGAAAACATGAAGCCATTACAATGTAGATTCTCTCCTCTCTTGAAAATCATTTCATAAAAATATCAATTACATTTTTATTCATATAAGAATAACCTCTACCTAACTTTGAATTCAAAACCTAACTGAACTCTAAAAATAGAAATAGTTACAACAACATTTCTCTTGAATATCTCTAATGGTGATAGTTGTGTGAAATATAGGACAAGATTTTATAACTGGAAATGTTACCAACAAAAACCATGTATTCATTTCTCCAAAATCATCTCAGTCTCCTCAGAATCGTCCTTTGAAACTGATGACTCAGATAATAAAATTGTATATTTCTGGAAAAATGACTTGTGAAGATATTTTAAATTCTCCCAGCCTGTGATTACTATGTAAAAAATGAAGAAGGTTTTTGATTATAGGCCTGTTAGGAATACAAACCTCTCTCAGTTTTGTAAAAATTAAATTCCATTTGTCCAAAACAATTCTGTGAATTTGATGGCTAAAAAAGTAATTTGGAAAACATGAAACATGGCCTGTACAACTGACTTTGTTTCTGCTAAACCATAGCACTTGTGTGAAAAATGAAAGATTTTATTGTGGATAGGTATGTTGTGACGAAAAACCTCTCTCATTTTCTCAAAATTCATCTTCATTTGATGTAAATAGTTATTTTAATTTGATGACTAGAACAGTCATTTCGACATCTGAACATTTTTCCTCTGAAGATGACTTTGTTGCTCCCAATCGGTAGCACCTGGGTAACAAATAAGAGAGGTTATTGTATAAGACAATGTTATTATCAAAAAACGCTTTCAGATTTTGAAAATTATTCTTTGTTTGCTGGAAATAGGTCGTCTAATAAAATGACTAAAGCAGTCATTTTTAGAAAAAATATGCTATGTTGCTTCTAAACCTTGAATTGTTTAATTGTAGTTCATAAATAAATAATATATAGCATCTCTCCTTGTAAGATCATCTACTGTAAGATAAATCCCATGAGTTGATTGATCAAGGTAGCCATATTTTTTAACAATGTCTCCAAACATTTCAATAATCCCAAGCTTTGGCACACTCTCCACTGTAAATTCTGTTTGTAAGACTTTAAACGCATACCAATACCTTCACGAATGCTCTCACTGTATATATTTCTGTAACACTTCTGGGCTGATGTTCTTTTTGGGCTTCCCTTCTGCATTGTTTGAGTGGTGGCTTCCCTTTTCTTGCTCTATTAAAATGAATTTCCATCTCCTTGATTAGATTCTTTATCTTCACTATTTTCCCTGTGACTATAAACATGTAAAAGTTGACGTTGGAAATATGGCGAACTGTCTCCTTCCTTTTGCGTGCAGCACACAAATGAAATGATTTTTTAAAAACCAAGTCAACTTTACCTTTACATAATGGTCTATTTTGGAGCCTTCACTCAGTTGTTTTTCTTAAAACCATTTTTCTCTGCAGAATTCACCAAAAGTTACCACATGGAAAGTGGTTTAAATTCCGCTACCACCTTTCCAATTTAACCACCTCACAACTTTACTCTCCAGAAACACTAATACCCGTTGATGAGTTTTCACTTTTTACATTAGCCATCGGATTATTATATGTGCTAGTGGTTTGATTATACCTTAAGAAAGGTAATAAATCTTGTTTAGCGCTTAAACCTTCATTAAGACTTGGTTTGGTGAATAAGAGGCCACTTTTTTACTTTGGAAAGAATATCCAAAACTATATAAGTTTGAATATAAATAAAATAATAGGTTTATAAAACCCATTTAACTTCATTCAAAAGTTAATAAAACTGTTTTCCCCACTTGTGAAAAAATTATTTCTCTTTTTACCTAAAATTCCTTTAACTTCTCTTCTTTGCCAACTTGGAAATAACTTAATGAGAAAACTTTGGAAACCAACTCAATCACCCATGAAAAATTAAAATTTTGAAGGCAATAAGACCAATTTCGACAAAAATAAATTTAGTGCTAACAACTTGTAGGACCATGAGTTTTATAGGGATGATCACTGTTCTTATGTGGCTCGACTGAAGGATCTTGGTCAAAATAATACATACAAGGAGAAGAGATACTTACAGTTCTTAAATAGGATATAAAGGGGTAAATCCATTACCTTTTTTTGAGTGCAATAAAAAATGAAAAATTCCTTGGAGATGCTCAGGAAATGATAGGAAATTCACACTTCAGTACCTTATTTTTTCAGCATTCCTTTCGATGTATTTGCGGTGAGTTCATTTCCCTAGTAGAATCGCCATAGAAAATTTAGAATACTAGATTCTTTGAAGGTAAATTCTCCACATGAAAGAAGCACAACCTTCTTGAAGTTTGGCCATTTTTCACCATCAACAGTTAAACCTCAAACTCATTGCGGCTTCTTGGGCACCAATATTTCAAGTGGATTCATCTTCCAAAATCTTTGAGTGGAGTCACTAGAGCATGTACAACCAACATGTGTCTATGACCGGTTTCTTATTCAGGTTGATGAACTAGAACAATGTCATTTCCCCTAGGAGAAAATAGAAATTCGATCCCCTCCAACGACACCAAGATGTTATCACCCAATAATTTTCCTATGGTTGTGGTAGGAGAATCACTGAGGTAAGCATTTGAAATGAATAGTTAGACTATATTCTATCCTCTACAGACAGAGAGGGCTCTCTCGTTGTCAAAGGGTCATTCACATTTACATTTGGATTTAAACAAGCATTCAGAAGGCTATATTTTTTATAAGAATAGAATGTATGTAATTTGAAGGTTGTAAGATAGACAAATGTTAAATACCAATGGGCAATGGATTCAAAACCTAAAACATTCAAGGACTTAGAACAAATAATGATTATTGATAATGTTTGTAGTTTGAGGAAAAATACGTGTTAGTATTCAGAAAATATCTTTCAGAGATGGCAAGGGGAAATGAGAAGAATCCCAATGAGACAAGAGGAACCTATCTGTGGATGATTCTCATGAAACAGCTTTAGAAGAAGCAACAGTAAAGGATGATAACTAAAATGTAGCATCTAACATAGGATTAATTCCAAGAAATTTACCATAAACACATAAACAACACGTTATATGATGCAAGGAGTGCTAAACGGAGAACAAATTCTTTGCATACAACTAGAAACGTATTAGCATAAGATACACAAACATGGAAATGAAGCATACAAGGGAAAACGGACTGAACATTGAACACAGTGATGAATCTCAAACATTCAGGGTATACTTTGCATTAATTACTTCCAAGAAAATTGTGGAGCTACAAAACCAAGCACAGAGGCTACAAAATGAAAGTTGAACATATTTTCTTGCTCTATTGAGGTTACATTTATAGTGTCATGGGATCCTGAGACCAAACTTGAAACATAGACAAATTCAGTTCTAATAAAGGAATCAAACATGCACACACAAAATCCTAACAAATTTTGATATGGCATATTTTCCATGATAACAAGAAAATCAGGAAAGCACGTTGGGATACACATTATGGATAAAATTGGAAAACTCGACCTCTAGGACTTAGGATCACTTGATGAAAACAACTACTTAGAGGATCCTCAAACAACCTGCAACATTTTTAATCCTCCTTGCATATTCCACTAGCAAAATTGTTCTAGACCATTGATCTAGATTGAAACTTGATCTGAGCCGCCGAAAAGAAAATATCGTAGCTGATTTCACAATTTTCAATTTGACTTATCCCTTTCTAGTTCTTATTGCAAAATCAACTTGGGCCATGGATCAAGAATATGCTTAAATCTCCACCATTCATCCTTTAAGAACCTACCACATTCTAAATATTTCAAATGTTCATTTATCTTCCCATGTTATATCAGTGAAATTCATCTCCACCATAGATATAATTCTACCTTTGATATGGGTTGTTGAAAGATGTAGGGTCTACCGGATTTCGTTGATTTCAAAAGTTACTTTCTTTGGGCATGTTGCAATAGTGGAATGGATATCGGTCATGGATCTAAAATGTACCTCAATATCCATCTTTAAAGTTTGCTGGGCCTACCAGGTTTAACATGTCAGTAAATCCACTTTTCTCGTGCGCATCTTGTCATTTTCCACACTGTCGATCCTAGGAATACACTCTCTGAGTCATTGATCTGAGACCAAGCTATGACCTATGAAAAGAGGAATTCAGGATTTCTGCTTTCACGATGTTGAATTTTAATATTTTTGCTTTCTTCGTTTCTGCTTCCTTCTAGGTCATTGATATATGCAGGAGCTATATGAATCATTGATCTTTTGGAAATTGGAAAGAGGAATTCCAATCTTTTCATCACCAAATTTATATATCTCCACTTTCTGATTTTCTTCTTTTCTGAGTCGTTGATCTTTGGCAATAGTTTTCTGGACGATCGATCTTGCATATCGCAGAAAGTGAGATTCTAATTTTATGACCAAATTTCTATGTTTCTTCCTTTCCTCTCCCACCTTTATGCTTCTTTTCGAACCGTTGATCTTGGGCGGAAGCACTCCTGACCGTCGATCTCGCGAAAAGTGCAAACTGGGATTCCAATATTTTTATAACCAAACTTTTGTATTTTCACTTGTCAATCTCCTCTCTTCTACTCTTTTTTGAGTTGTTGATCTTCTTCAGAAGATTTCTGAACCATCAATCTCAGAATGTAGAAAGCACAAGTTGGGTTTACCAACTTTTACAACCAAAAATTTTCCATTTTCTGCTTCTGTCCTTTTGCTGGATCATTTATTATCCTAGATTCATCCTCAAGCATCAGATCTCAGACTGTAAAAAGAAAAATACAGGTTTACCAACTTTGAAAACCAAATCTTTTCCTTTTCAACTTTTTCGCTCCGGATTTTCCTTTGCAGAAATGATTTTTGGCCTTTGATTTTTCTCCACTATGCATCTAGGTCATCCGTTCTAGTCAAATTTTGACCTTTATCATATTTTTCATATTCAGGCATATTGATAAGGATAAAACTCTAAATTTTTAATAATTTTTCTCTTCAAAGCACTGGATAAACCCCTTAGAATATGCAGAAACCCCATCAATATCCTTTAGAGTCATGCGATATGTAAATTTTCACACCTTACTCTTTTTGTTACTGGTCTAAACCTTTGCAGGGGAATTATAACAGATGCCTATGTGAAAATATTCGAAATTTAGGAGGCACTAACAACCTAAATTAAAAATATGCCTTCACGCGTGTGGATTCTGTCAAATCCAACCAATATCATAGCTATGATAATGAAGGCATGTCGATTTCTTAGTAGTATTTTGTACTATCGTGTTCCAATCGTTATGTTATTTGCAGACATTTTGTTGCTAATATTTTTTCATACCATCCCGAGTCACACTCCATCCTTCTAGCGCAGCTTCTTCTTCCAATGCCTTCTCCTCTTCCTCTTTCTCTTCTTCACTTCCTCCGTCGCAACCTCCTTCATCCTCTCCTTTAACTCTTCTCCATACTTAGGAAAAATTCTGCATGAATTTTTCCTTACTGTCCCTAGGCTCAACATGCCCCAACACTTGTGGCTCATCTCAAACCACTTGAAGCTATTTCTCCATGTTGTGACTTGCATTGATTTTTTTACGAAAATATTATACAATTTTCACCACTTTGTTTCATTTGTTCACACTTCTTCCTTTATCTTCCGCATTTGTTCCACCGGGTTGAAACTGACATGTTTCTCTATGACCTTTTCCATTGATTTCACCACATCACACACTTTCTAATGTACATGTTGAATGATTCCTTCAACTCTCTCTTCTTTAGCCTGCAACTCTTCTACACTTTCCTTGCAATGTTGTTGTTTTGTGCACAACATGGTCATTTTTTGCTGTAATTTTCTCATCTCGGTCACCGTAGCCATTTTCTATGCTAAGGGTAGCTGCTTCATATCATTTCTAATCTATGTGATGTTTTCTTCAAACACACTCAACTCATTTGCAATATTCTATGATTGCTCGTCATCAATTAGTGCTTCCCAATTCTGATATACTTGGTCGACAAGCTTAGTACATGTTTCTTTTTCTTATTATATTCTCTTCGTAGCCTAAGCTATTGCGGCTCTTCTGGTCTCCAACACTTCTGGGGATGGGCTAGGTGCCCTTTGCTCTTCTATATTTGTAACTTTCCTCTTAAGTTCAGTTTCTATTTTTCCAATCCCAAGTACGTTATATTATAGTGGCATTTATTGTAATATTTCAACATCTTCAAGATGCAAACAAGCCACATTGATGATATTTTGATTTTTTTCTTACTTTCTTCTCCTTCTCTCACTTTTTGCTTAGTTCTCTACATATTTGTGTTGATTTTGGTGATAACTTTCTTGTATTGCTTCACCTACATACCAAGGTTACTTCCTCTTACTCTAATATTGGTAACTACCTCTTTTGTAAGGAATATACATCCATTATTCCCATCTTAAAAAATATAGGAATATCTGGCCAGTACTTCGGTCGACCTCATCAGGGTCTAGAGCCTCTAAACCCTTGGCTTCTCTTTGTATTTTCACTCTAATTAGGTGGTTTCCTATAGTTGTTTGGGATTCTGTTTCTTCAGACAGTTTAGGTGCATCCTACGATAGGGGTACTTGGGGCACATGATGTATTGCAATTTTGAGTTCTTCAATAATTCTACCCATCTCATTCAGTCTATCTATAATAGTACTAGTAAATTCATCCCATTGTTTGAAAAGGTTGTGGAGACCTTTCTAGGAATCTTCTTGTAGTGATTATACTAATGTTTCTACCTCCTCCTCATCGATACAGAAGGAATTGGATTCCTTTTTAGCCTTATGTTTCTTGCCTTTAGGTTCCCATCTCTATTTGTCATATTTCCCTTCCTATTGTGGTTGTTCTAGGGGGGCCTTCTGATGAGGCAAATTGGATTGAGCTTTGACTGGTTGTGCCCCTTTTATGGCTTGTTTGGGGTGTTTATCTTGATTGATTTCTTTTTCTTTCCACTGAGTCGATGGAATTCATTGTATCCATTCTTATGGAAAGTCACCGATAAAGGTTTCTAAATCTTCTATCATTAGTACCTATTGTGTCTCCAAGCACGGTTGTTGTGGGTCTCTATGTGGTTGGATGGAAACAAAGTGTGGGCCAATTTGAAATTTGACGGTTCAGTGAAACCAGGAAATAGTAGTTGCACTAAATCTCATCTGGTGCTTCACTAAGTGCTTTAAGGCTTCATACTGGACAAAAAAAATGATGTTGCTGATTGTTTGTTTATTATTATCTGTCGAGTCCCAGAGGTTATGGTATCTCACACCTCTACAACTAACATGTACGTATACCTGATGGTAATCCGTTGACTCAGACCAAACAGTGAATGAGATTAAAATCAATAGCCATGAATAATGGAAATCCATACCTTCTTCTTGCACTGAGGCTAAACCTTGTAATAATTCATTCTATGAAAATTGGGACTAGTTGATTTGAACTCCTTCTATAGAGAGTGCATAAAGAAATATTATACCTACAGTACATTGATTTATTCATGATGCATGCAACACTTTGTATGATAGTATCATTGCAACCCTGCAAATAGAAGGATCATTAATAAATGATATTAATAACCCTCTGCTAAACTTGATCAAGTCATACTTATCCTTGACTTTCGCAATGATGGATGGGTCTTTGTCCTTCTCCAAGACTAATTTTGGGTTTGTTCCTTCTCTTGGATGTTCTATAATTTCTGAAATTTGGACATCAACTGAATACTATTTGTCTAACCAAATGAATCCTCCATGAAATATTACCAACAACTTCTTCACGTAACTTCTCACTTATGTACTTCATCTAAAGAGTGGCATGAATAGTAATGACAATAACCCACATTTTTCCAGTCATTTGCCCCATTTGATGGCAATGAACCAGTTCAGTGAATCATGCCTATATTTCACCAGTTTCATATAGTTATTTCTATTAATGCCTCTCAATTTGCTTGTTTTCAAACCTTCAAATGCTAAGTTTTGTAATGGAGGCATGATAACATGTAGTACCATCATACCTTTTGGTATCTTGGGCACTAACAATGTAGAAAATACCTGGCTAGGGATGCTAAACCTGGGTGCATCCATCCTCCTTGGTGGAATATATGGTGGTAACAAGTTCCTCATTTCAAATTCCTATTGCTCTTCATGGCTTGGTGGTGTTGTTGGAGATTTCTCCTTTCTCTTCTTTTCCATTATATGCTTCCCCTTTGTAGCTGGTGATGCTCATGGTTCCTTGAATCTGTGTTTTCCTAAAGGCCGAGGTGGGACTTGTACATCAGTTGGGATAAGTTGGTTCTGTGGGGGAATACATCTTGCAATATCTTCCATGATAGGGGTAGGTGAAGCAGGTATAACTTTAGGTTCCACTGTGGAATTAGCACTTGATATTGTAATAACCACAATTTGGGTTTGACTCTTTGAGTTGGATAAAATATTCACTCTTTCATGTTCTAGGCATAAGGAGTCAGAATCTGGTCCGAATGTATAATAGGAAACAACAAGTTTTCGATATTTGTCCTTAACATGAACAATTATGTACTTCGAAAGTAGTCCATCCTTTCAGCACTATGTGGAGGTGATTTGGGTCATTTAAGGAATCTTTTCAACACGCCAAAAATTAGATGTCATCGGTGAAAAAGGTTATTGTTATTTATGGCAGAGATGATCCTAACGTATGCCACCCGATTCTATCGATATTTGTAGAATAATGGCTGACATGTATCGTGTCAAAAAACTACTTAATTACTATACCCATGATGACATCACTTCATGGTGGTGTTATTTCATGTGAATATCTGCTTCTCCCTCCAAGATCCAACAACTTCTTGTCACGCTCCTTGCGACTTTATTTTCCCTTCCCACAAGGTTGTGACAAGTTCATATAACACCCTTTTTTTCTAGGTCGTATTGAGCAGGGTAAGGTGTATCTTCACACATGTGAAATCCTTCATATTTTCACATTCCTTCAGACATATGTATATTATGTCAAGTGGGGCATTATAACATATATCTCTCATGATATTATAGAATTCCCTCTAGTTGTGTACTGTCATGTTTCATTAATTGAAATTCATGGTTGTGACCAGGATTTCTTCAAATATATATTCCTTTATTATTTGCAATGTAGCATCAATTGTTGGGTGTTCCCTTGTGAATTGAAATGTTTGGGTGAAGCTTACATCTAATCTTTCCCATTCAACGGTTCCTTGTCACAGCTCTACTTATGCATACCATTGTCTTGGTACCATTTCCAAAGGGTGGATAAATCGATGCACCCATTTTTGTCATGGATATTATTTATAGTTTTGCGACAATGCTCAATATATTCCATGGTATCTGTTAGTATTGTATACTTCTGATTTGGGAAACTGATCTCTTGTAAAAATATGATCTTCATTAATTTTCTACATTGTGGCCATTTAGATATAGATTGTCTATGTGTACTCCACCATCTAGAGGGCGTAGCTTTTAGCACATAGTCTAGAGTGGACAATCATTGCATTTCTGTGAATTTTTCTTCAAATTATTCCATAAAATATGCGAGGTTAGGTAATTCTTCATATGTAGGCAGCGCTCTTTCTTCATCTCCTACCCTTCAGACACCTGTTTTTCTTATTATGCATCTTATCATGGACAGTTCATGTAGCTTGTTCTGCCAATTTTCCAAGGCATCGCCTCAATCAGATGTGCACAAACTTACACTTCTCTAGCTTAGTTTCCTATTATTTGTTGGATTTATATAGTCTTCCTTTGAAGACATGATGATATACAACTGATCTAGATAATTTCCTTTCCTTTTACTATGTACGGGCTCAACATTAATATGTCTTTCAAGCAGATCAATTGGCACAACCACTCCTATTTCATAGTCATCAAATGATAAGATTATATTCTTGAAGCTTGTAATGGTTTGGTTGTCTATTACCCAATAAATTCCTAGCAGTGCAGGATATGGATTTGTGTCATCGACAATTCCAATGACTTCAAAGTAGACATATGTTCTTAAGCTTTTTACTTCTACAAGAAATTGTATTAGTTTACCGGTGGGTAGAACCTTTTACTGGTTTGCAAGCCTTAGTTGAATGGGAGACTAGTAGAGTCGTGGGTTATTCATTCTCTCCCATGTTTCTCTTGTCAATGTGTTAACATCTGAACCCAAATCTAATATGATATAATATATATCATGGTCTCCTATATACATAGTCATTCGTAGTTATCGGTAGGTCTTCAATATTTTCTTGATATGATTAAATCTTTTTTTAGGTCATAGGTCATCTAGGGTTTCTTCTATGAGTGATTTCAGTTCTGCGACAACATATTTATCATTGATTAGTTCTAAACAAAATCGAATTTTTTTTAAAGATTATGAATGCTTTTCATTTTTGGATTCCCGATGAGTTGTTCAAATTGTTCGGGCATGGTCTTAACTTGTCCAAATGTGGATGGATGGTTATAATAAACAAAGTCTTATTGCACCTCCAAGAAGATGTCTTTCTCCTTTTGGACATCTAGCGGATATTTATTTTGTGTCGTGGGTCTCACTTGTGGTTGTCCTTGCTGTATATTTTGGTCTACACCTGTTGCAGCACATCCTCTTTTGAATAAAACAATGTGAGGTTCTCTTGGGCCAAAATAAATCATTGAAATGTTTTGATTAGGATTCAAACTCTAATTCTACACAGGGTTGGGATTTACAACTGTTCTCCAATGTGATCAAATGCTTTACAATATGTAAATGTTTTCAAAATACTTTGACAATCTTGAAAAAAATATCCTGGCTTCTCACAATAATAACATATGACTTGGCCTTTTCCTCGACCAAATCCTCCTCCATGTTGTTGTGCTCGACCTCTAACATTTCCACCTCCTCTTTGTTGAGTGTATTGTTTTTGTTGAGTATACTGATTCTATTGGTATTGCGGCTGAGGGTATTGCATTTTTTCATATTTTTTAGGTTGATATTGAGGTTGTGCTCATTCAACTTGCATCTACTCATCATTTTTCATTAAGTAGGTATCCATCGTCTTCTCTTGCAGTAGCTAAAATGCTCTCCTGTATTTTTCACCATGACCTACTGATATACAAAATTTACAATACAAACTAGTGGGTGTTATTACAAGGCTTATGTAATTACATACGTTCTTCAGAATTATGGACACTAGTTTGACATATTCTACACCAATGCATTCCTTGGGTGTTTAGCGGGTTTGACCCTACTGCGACATAGTTCATGACCGCTAAGAAATTATCTTAATGGTGTCCATCTATTCTGTATCTTGTACACCATAGTTATTCTTTCACTTCCTTTCCTCTCTTAATGTGTTGGATATGCATCGTAAGGTTGGCCAGCTGCGATTAAATTTGCATCATTCTTGAGCCAGTATCTCCAACTGATGAGGCTTCTAATTTCATTGTTATTTCCAGATCCTTTATCTGTGACATAATCTTCTATTGGATTAAAAAGGTTCAGATATTTCGTAACAAGGAGGCAATAAAAATTTCCTTGTGTTGTACATTTGACATTTGAAAGCTCAATTTGGCCATTAATGTCTTAAATATTTGGTTAAATTCCCAAACATATTATGTTGGTAACTACTTAATCTCTTTGATTTCAGTGATGCAATATGATTCATACTTTGTATTTATGAACTCATCTATCAGACCCACTCGAATCTCACTAAGTGTTTTCGTGACAACTCCTACTGGTACTATGGAAAATTTCATATATGAGTCGAGTACACGACCTAGCAGAGTCATGATCATCTGTGCTTTCTTTATATTCTCATCCTGGATCTATCGAACAGTGTCGACAACTTCAGAAAGGAATCAATGGTGTTATGGGTCTTCGATCCCATTTCCATTTAATATTTGTAAATTAATGTTAGCTCCAGCCATTGTATCTGCTGCTGGTACATCCAAAACAAAATGTTTTCTAGTTAGACTTCCTTGTCCACTATTTATAGAATTATTATTGCCCGTATTTACAGAATTACTTAGAGATAATTATCTCAATATTATCTCTGGAGAAGTATGAGGTGTTATAGGAAAGTTGTAACCACGTTCTTGTTCTGGAGCTTTAGTCGACTCTTATGACTCTTCGTCTCCTTCAAATATCGAATGATATTCCTCTTCTTCATCAAAATACCCTTTGTCCAAGTATTACACAAGCTCGTATCCTTCTTCTCTATTTGTACTACAACTCCCTCCTCCTAACATATTTTTTCTTCGCTTGCGAGACCTGAATCTTCTTCCGCTTCTTAAAAATCCTGTCTCTAGTTTAGTTCCAGTATCTCTTGGGAAAAAATCACTTTAAGGTTATGCTGAGACATAGACACTTTGTTTCTATACATTCTTGTTACATTCGTAAAATTTCATTTTCACATACGAGCATTTTTATCCATGTATTTAAAGATGAAAGATATCTACTATGTGGGGCTTGAAAACAATTTCTCTATGCCTTGATGTATGAGGTTATTATGTCAAAATCAAACTCTATAATATATCCCTCTAGGATACTATCTATCCAAAAATATATTGCCCTTGACAGAGGGTTACGTACTTCTTCCAATTTCTCAACTAACTGGGCACTCCCTTGGTTCTCTACCTTGAAAATTTGCTTGTCGGATCACTGACTTAGATAACCATTCATGCAACAGAATAGGAAATTAAGAAAATAAAATCTCATGGATGTATGTGTAGATTTATTGACCCAACCACTATGTTGGGCTCCATCAAGATCCTTCACTTTCTTTTCAAGCAAACTCTAACTCTTTGTATTCCACCCAATCTTGGATCTCCTGTTTTGTGGGTTGCCATAACATATTCCTCACTACAAGGATTCAGGGTCCAGGAAATGGAACCATTTGTTGGATTTTATGTCCCTTTGACTACTTTTATAGGGATCCTGGCCTAGGTTCTATCTTCTTCTAAGCAGAACAAAGCCTGCTATATTGGCCCACCAGGGCAAATCTCGGTGGAAAGCACCTGTGATGCATATGTTGTCTCATTCAAGATAGCTCTCTTGATGGGTAACTTCTAGAACCACGTTTCCACATTTTTGTGGGAGGGATTTTAGTACCTTTATCTATGCCAATGATTCCAACAAGGTCCAAGGGTGTATTATTTGTGTTCACCATTCTCAATATCTAGGATGTGCCCCAGCCTTTCTTATGTATTCATTAAATAAACAATAGTCATGTAGCATAATCACATCTAGTAATACAAGGGGACCATCATACATCCATTCATTTTTAAGTAAACTTATAGTTATTCATTCAATGCATAATTTACACATATATCTAAGCTACTCAACATTCATGCATATACATAGAATATAACGTGCTAATCCATCCAGGAAAAAAACACAAGGTTCTCTTCTTCTGGCATGAGGAAATAGATCCACCTTTCATCTATGCACTAAGATGCAGACTCTGCTAAAGATATTCTTCTCTAAATTTATAGGATCTTCCTACCTCTCATTCTCTTTGATATTCTCTCTTTTTCTCTTCCTACTCTACTTTTTCTAGTGATCCACACACAACCTGAATCGACTCAACCTTCCCTACTCTTTTGCGCACTTAGATGTAGAACCTTTACTCTGATGCACTCAATAATTATAGAGCCACCATGATTTGCAGCCAATGAGAGTCTACAACACTAACTGTAGAGATAATATCTAACACAAACTAACTACTGAGAACATGTCTAACACAAACTGACTATCAAGATAATGTCTAACCCGCATACAACTTGGGTTCCATATTTTATAGCCCCATTACAGAATGAATACAAATCCCATACATACTTGATACACACTCAATACTGACTCAATATAGAATCTATATAGGTTCTTTACATACTCATTATTGTCACTTTCTCAGCTGACTTACTACATCTAGCCGATAGGCTATCTTTCCTATTCTATCAACACCTAACTGTTAAAGTAATGTAACTTCATAAGATATTCTAGTTGTATTATATTCATCCTATTGGAGATGACTTTGGTCTTGTTAGATTCATTGAAGAATGAAATGTAGACCTCCTATTGTAAGTCGAGTCATTAGTACCCAAGTGTCAATATAATAAATGCTATTTGTAATGTCAAGTTGGACAAGTCATCCCTGACAGCTAGTGAAGCTGGCCCCACCAAGTTATAGGTCAATTCAATAGAACAATATAAATAGGGAGGTGCTCCTCTTAATTTTTACTCACTCACTCAAGCATTTTTACAAGAGATAGAAGAACTGGTGCGCTAGAAAGGAGTAAGAAGAAGTTGTACGGGTTTTACATTGCCCTTGTCGATATCTATAGTAAGGAATTTTTAAGGAGTTTCATCCCTTGTGGTTTCCCCGAGGAAAATCTATATTTTATTTTGTTCTTATGTTTTTTTGCATGTTATTCTTTCGGTGATCTTCTAGTGGCTAATTGTTTAAGATATCATCTAACCAAATTTGATAAAACATCAACATGGTATCAGATCCACCTTGAAAGGAGACACTACACAACTAGGAGTTGTTGGTCTTAAAAAATCCCTTGATAGTTCAACCAGAAAAGAGGGCTCATCCAACTTGCCTCTGAAGGGCACATCTTTTTGTGGTGAAAAAATTGAATTTCAAGAATTTTCAATTTTGGACCTATTACTGCTGTCGGGACAAACTAGGGTTTCATTTTTCTGAGGGTTTCATCATCAATCTGAGGAAAATCAGGTTATAGTCTACCTTGCCTCAGGGAGGCTCGTATTTTCCACCTCACAACCCTTTTCCAATTTCCAGTTGAGAAATTAGGGTTTATACATCAAACCCTAGGTCATCCAAAAGGAGGTGAGCCAAAAACTATTTTATTAAAGTAAGTAACTGTTCCATTTGAACTTCTCATTCTATTGAACATGACTAAGATCACCAAGCTAGATGAAAATATTGAAGGGGATAAAAAATTCAGAGTATGGAAGTATAGGATCATGCTCATCCTGCAAGAGAATGATCTAGACCAATTTGTGAAGGATGAATTAAAAGAACCAAAAGAGGAGGAAGCTAAGTCCAAGCATTAGAAGGACATGATTATAGCCAAAAGGATCATAGTTTATTCCATCAAGGATAACTTGATTCCTCAAGTGTCATCAAGGGAAACTCCAGAAGAAATGGTTTATGCCCTCTCCAGTCTATTTGAAGAAAGAAACATCAACAAGAAGATGACCCTGAGGAATCACCTCAAAAGTGGGAAGACTCAAAATCTAGAGACTGTGCAATATTATTCTTTAAGAGTGGCCCAAATAAGAGATCAGCTAGAATCCATTGGATATACAGTAGAAGAAGAAGAAATTTTGATGACCACCCTAAATGGTCTTCTAAGATATTGGGAAGCTTTTATCTGAGGAATATACTTAAGAAGGAAACTAACCAAATTCATAAATCTATGGGAAGACTGTGTCCAAGAAGAAGAAAGTGTTAGGATTATTAATCCTCCCTTGTCCAAATTTGGTCATATGTCTAAATCGGGAGTCATGTCTAAATCAGGAGTCCATCTAGTCTATTTATAGTCATTAGCACCATTGGTTAAAATTGACCTAATTCGGGCACATGTTTCAATTACCAAAGTGTGGGGAACACTAATTGAGGCTCACTGCCACTTATTGCACTTGATTGCATAAGTCTAGGAGTCTCCTAGATCAATCCCTACAATTTAGGAAGCAACTGGGAGTGCCGAAACCAACCAAGGTCAGTTCACTGCAGTTAATGACTAGTCAAGCCAAGTTAGGAGTCAGTTACATTCAGTTCTAGCCCTCTACATTCAGTTAGCGCTAGGTTTAATTGATTGCACACATGTGGGGCACATTTCTCACCTACCACAGTCAGTTAACCATTATTTAATACTAAATGTAACACTTGGTTATGTTTTAGAACTCCGGTTATGATTTAGACAAGGACAGTTAACTACTAGGTCCTTCGATAGTGATTTAGACAAAGTCTTGGTTACCTACAGTCAAGTAAGTCTAAACAATTCGAACTTCCTCATGTGGATTCAAATTGCTTGTGGCTATTAAAGCCATTGTACTTCATTGTGATTATCTATCTGGATTACTTTTTTGATTAATGAAAGCATTCACAGCTGCAAGCCTTTTGCTCTATTTCATTCTTCAATGGCTGAGTAAATTGTGAGATCTTCTTTGTGAGTTGTTTGTTTTTCTACAGATCTATATGCTCAAATTTAACATGGTATCAGAGCCTCAACGGACAAGGCACTTCTCCTCCTCGAATCTCCTACTGGATCATTTTTTGTTTTGCAGGTACAACTTCGAAATGAATTCATCAGTTCCTCTTCTCACCCGATCCTCAAACTATTTTGAATGGAAGGTGAAGATGAATATATGTCTAAGAAGACAAAAACTCTTTTCAGTTTCTACTGGATTCAGTAGAAATTTTTTTGAGAGTGATAATGACTGGCTAAAAGCAAAGGATAAATATTTTGAAATAATGGAACTGGCTCTTTCTCCTAGCATGCGCTACCACAGTAGATCTATTAAAGATCCACAGGAACTCTGGGCAAGATTGGATAGAAAATTTGGAAGTACATGGAGCACATCCAGCACCATAAGCATCCTTGATCCAAAAATCTCGGCCTCCACTCTCTCTGATGAAGTTGTTCAAGATGAAGAAGAAGCAAAAACTTCTACACAGTCAATTCGAATTGAAGACAGTCTCCATGCAGTGACTCCTTTTCCTGATGCTCTGAAATTTCATGAGATATCTGATATCTCATATTCTCATATTTCTGAAACAGAATAAGACATTCAAATCTCTGATATTGAAGAAAAATTCTGCTGTACTTCCATGCAAAAATTCACCGGTGATTTTCCTTTAAATTCTGTGCAAAATTTACCAGTAATTGCTTCCGAAAGTGAAGAGAAATTTGATTTTTCTCCCTCTAATGTTTCTGTTGGTGTGAAAATATGTGATACCTTGGATATTTTGGAATAAATATCAGATTACTAGAGTGATCCATTCGCTCCCCATGATCTAGTTTTTCCAGCAAATTCCTGCAGGATTGCATGCACCAAAATTCAGAATTTTTAAGAAGAAGAAAGTTGTGCAATCACCGTCTTGGTTAACCATTAATTTGAATCTGATATTAACCTTATTGGATCTGATATGATCTTATTTAGATCTTATATTATATTTCTTGGTTTAATATATCAAATTCATAATCTTTCAGTACCGCTTGTAGCTGTTCTCATCAATGGTGTGAAGAAACAAGTATCGCAAGTCTCCTACAAAACTACTGCTGGGGATTTGATTCCATTTCATAGTTTTGGATATGTTTTGAAATTGTTTAGATCTGATTTAATTTCTTATCTGATATTATTTGGTTCATATTTTAAAATTCAAAATAATTCAGTCATGCTTGTAGCTGCTCTCACCAATTCCGGTGTGAAAAATCAAGTACTGCACTTTCTCTTCAAAACTGCTGATGGGGATTTGGTGTTAGTTTCCTCATATGAGGTTGCTGATATTTTATTATGTGATTCATTATATATTTCAGAATCTATATCATACTATGGAGCTCCATCATTCACTCTCAATAGTCCTAGTGCTTCTCTACCATTGATCACATGCTCATCTTCTCACGGAACTAGTAAAGAGGAATATTTTTTGCATCTACCTGGACACCTGCTTCTAACACTTGGGGATGTTCTTACCACTCATGGTTTGCTGTTCATGGCTGCAACATATCAGTTTCTTGAGTGTTCTTCACATTCTTTGAATTCTCAAGAACCTTTCCTCACTTTTCAGTTGACTTCAGTTGCTCTACATGGGTCTAGTCTTCATTCGGCAGCTGTCTATATTTCTGATTTAGTTGAGCATATTATTCTTCTTCCAAAGAGGAATATTCCTCTAGACATAATGATGGAGAGGCTCACATGCCAGGCCCGAGGATACCTGTGCACAGAAGAACTAGATTGATCCTGATTCTACCTGCTTAATTAGAAGGGGGGTTTTTTTCCCATGTGGTTTTTCCCCAAGCACCTTATTTTGGAGCAGTTACTTTACTTTACTTGATGTAATGGGTGACCTATGGTATTAGTTACCAGGGCCCACAGTTTTTCCAAGTTAGCATTCAGGGGGGGGTGTTAGGATTATTAATCCTCCCTTGTCCAAATTTGGTCATATGTCTAAATCGGGAGTCCATCTAGTCTATTTATAGTCATTAGCACCATTGGTTAAACTTGACCTAATTGGGGCACATGTTTTAGTTACCAAGTGTATGGAACACTAATTGAGGCTCACTGCCACTTATTGCACTTCATTGCATAAGTTTAGGAGTCTCCTAGTTCAATCCCTGCAATTTAGGAAGCAACTGGGAGTGCCGAAACCAACCAAGGTCAGTTCACTTCAGTTAATGACTAGTCAAGCCAAGTTAGGAGTCAGTTACATTCAATTCTAGCCCTCTACATTCAGTTAGAGCTAGGTTTAATTAATTGCACACATGTGGGGTGCATTTCTCACCTACCACAGTCAGTTAACCATTATTTAATACTAAATGTAACACTTGGTTGTGTTTTAGAACTCTGGTTATGATTTAGACAAGGACAGTTAACTACGGGGTCCTCCGATAGTGATTTAGACAAAGTCTTGGTTACCTACAGTCAAGTAAGTCTAAGCAATTCGAAATTCCTCATGTGAATTCGAATTGCTTGTGGCTATTAAAGCCATTGTACTTCATTGTAATTATCTATCTGGATTACTTTTTTTATTAATGAAAGCATTCGCAGCTGCAAGCCTTTTACACTGTTTCATTCTTCAATGGCTGAGTAAATTGTGAGATCTTCTTTGTGAGTTGTGTGTTTGTCTACAGATCTATATGCTCAAATTTAACAGAAAGAATCTTAGCCAGAGAAGTGAAGCTAAATGATAATGAAGACCAAGCCTTAACAGCCCATGCTGCTAAAGGAAGTGATGAAGAAGTAGAAGAGGAAGAAAAGAAAGATAAAGAATCCAGTGAAGAATATGTATTGATCTCTTCCCTAATAGGATCAGTCTCAACAAGAATGAAACTTGGTTAAAATATAGTGGTGCATCCAATCACATGACAAGTTACAAGGACTCACTAGCATGCCTTGTACAAAACGTTTCTCCTCACAAAGTAATTCTTGGATATGACTCCCAATATCACATCAAAGGAATGGGAGAATAATCTTATAAGTTGGATTCTCAAAAATACATGAAGATGAAGGATGTTCTATATGTCCCCAGCTTAAAGAAGAACCTCTTGTCTATTTCAGCCTTGGACAAGAGAGGGTTCAGAGTTTCCTTCATAGATGGAAAAGTACTCATGTGTTCAAAAGGAAAGACCTTAGATGATGTAGTAGAAATTGGAATTGAAGAAGGGGGACTCTAGAAATTGAAGGGACATGCAGATTCAGAATTAGCAAGTAGTACAATAAATCCATGTGAGCTTTGGCACAGAAGGCTTTCTCATGTTCATTACGGATCTCTTCCAATTGTAAGTAAGGTTGTGACTGGTCTACCAGAAACTCAGATCAAACATGAAGGTGTATGCAAAGGATGTACACAAGGGAAGAATACTAAGAATACCTATCCAAAGGGTGATAGCAAAGAAAAAGGGATCTTAGATATTATCCATTCAGATATATGTGGGCCAATACAAACAACTTCATTAAGCGGGTATGTTTACTATGACTCTTTTATTGATGACTATTGCCGCAAGACTTGGATATATTTTTTTAAAATAAGGATTAACTGTTTGAAATGGTTAAAGAATTCAAATCTCGAATAGAAAACCTTTCTGAGAAGAAAATAAAGATTTTAAGATCAGATAATCGAGGAGAGTTCACATGAAATTACTTGAATGATTTCTGCAAGGAAGATGGGATTAACAGGGAACTCAGCATTCCCTACAATCCTCAACAAAATTGTGTGGCAGAGAGAAAGAATAGATCTATCATGGAAGCAGTAAAATCCATGATACATGATTAAGATCTACCAATGTACCTATGGGCAAACGCAGCCAGAACAATAGTATATATACAAAACAGAATCTCCCACAATGCCATTGGGAATACAACTCCATAAGAAATGTTCTCTAGAGAAAATCCTAACGTAACTCATCTAAATATATTTGGTTGTCCTATGTATATTCACATTCACAAGGAGAAAAGAACAAAGCTAGATTCTTCAGGAAAGAAGGGATTGTTTGTCAGATATATTGAACAGTTGAAAGTATTGTATGGGATAAAACAAGCACCCAAAGCATGGTACAGAAGAATAGATGAATTCTTGATGAGTTTAGGCTTTACCAAGAGTAAGGAATATTATAACCTTTATTATAAGGTTGAGAATTATGGGCTTATGATACTAATTTTATATATGGATGATTTATTCTTAATAGGAGAAGACAAGCTCATCGATGAATGCAAGAAGAAGCTCACTGCCGAATTTGAGATGAAGGACCTTAGAATAATGCACTACTTTCTAGGTATTGAAGTTTGGAAATCCCCAAATGAGATATTCCTAAACCAAGGAAAATATACGGTAGAAACATTGAAGAGGTTTGGAATGCTAGATTGTAAGGCCATGAATACTCCGATGACAACAAACTTGAAGTTACTAAATGATGATACATCAAAAGCTATAGATGCCAATCTGTATAGACATATTATTGGTTCACTAATATACTTAACCAATACAAGACCTGATATATATTTTTTTCTAAACACACTAAGGCAGTACATGGTGAATCCCAAGCAGATTCACCTGATAGGAGAAAAACATCTGATGAGGTACCCAAATGGAACTTTATATTCTGGGATTAGATATACCTCAGAGAGTGAGATTAGTTTCCATGGGTTCACAGACTCAGATTGGGAAGGAAATACTAAAGACAGAAAGAGCACCTCAAGTGGTTGTTTTAGCTTTGGATCAAGCATGATATCTTGGTTCAATAGAAAGTAGACCGATATCACACTTAGCACAACAGAAGTAGAATACATTGCTGCTTGTTCGGATTGTAGTGAAGAAGTATGGCTTCGAAAGATCTTGGCAGGTTTATTTGATGAAGAGATAGATGTTACCGATATCCATTGTGATAGTCAGAGTTGTATCAAGATGACAGAAAATCTAGTGTTTCATGATAAGTCAAAACACATTGAAGTAAGATATCACTTCATTCGAGACATGGTTCAGAAAGGAGCTACAATGCTCAAGTATGTTCCTATAGAGGAACAAGTGGCAGATGTGTAGACCAAGCCTCTGGCTCATGTAAAGTTTGGATACTTTTGAGACAAGCTTGTTGTAGTCTGGAAGGACATCTCTCAAAAGAGGGAGTGATGGTAGATGGAATAAGGATGCAATGGTGAGTAGCTCAGTATAGAGTAGGGTAAGTCTATCTAGGATAGATTGGCCCGAAAGGGTTAGTCAGATGAGGCTTGTTGATCCTAGGGGGATTAGTATGTCTAGCTAGATCAGTTTAACCGAAGTGGGTTTGTAATTCAGGACAAGGTTTGTGGGTCCCCAAAAAGATCCATCCTTATAACTAGGTTTGTTGGATTGAAAGGGTTAGTAAGTTAGAAAAAATGCCAGGCTGGATCTACCATAGAACTCACCGTAATGCTGCTCTGAGATAGTTAGAGGGAAGGATGGTTGTTACAATATTTCTATACTATTGAGATGTGTAGTGCAATATTATTATAATAATGGATGTTTAGCTCAGTATTATTATACTCATGGCTGCTGAGATGATTGGTTCAACATTGCTATGTTGAGATGTGTAGTTCAGTGTTGTTAACTAATGAATGTTTAGCTTAGTATTTTTATACTTATGGATGTTGAGATGATTGTTTCAGTGTTATCACACTAATGATGGTTGATTGTTGAGATGTTCGATTGAGATAGTTTTAGTGTTGCTACACTGATGATTGGTAGTTGTTGAGATGTCCTCAGTGTTGTCACATTGATGATTATTGAGATAGTTTCAGTATTCCTATATTGATGTAGTAAGTTTAGTATTCTTCTACTGATGTAACAAGTTCAGTATTTCTATACTGATGTTGATTAGATAGTTTCAGTATTTCTATATTGATGATGGTGAGGTAATTTTAGTATTTCCATACTAACATTGATGATGTTGTTGCTTCAACATTTGTATGGTGATGTTGATGATGTGGTTATGGTCCCAACACCTTGTGTTGATGATGTTGATATGGTTGTGGTCCCAACACCTTGTGTTGTTGCTGATATGATTGTGGTCCTAGCACCTAGTGCTATTAATGTTTATGTAGTTGAAGTCACAACACTTTTTGTTGATGATTATGATGTTGTTTCAACATTTTTTTATGTTGATAGTGATGATTTTGTCCCAGCATCTTTATGCTGGTAATGTAGATGATGATCTAGCACTACAGCTTATTTGGTTTTTATCACTAACATACTAATGATGTAGTTGATTGTTTTAGTATTTATATACTATTGATGCAGATGATGATGTTTCAGTATTTA
The DNA here is from genome assembly GCA_001517045.1 of Pseudotsuga menziesii. Classification (NCBI taxonomy): domain Eukaryota; kingdom Viridiplantae; phylum Streptophyta; class Pinopsida; order Pinales; family Pinaceae; genus Pseudotsuga; species Pseudotsuga menziesii. Next base: position 132,608 of record LPNX010523263.1, on the reverse strand, counting down.
CATATTGAAGATGTAGATGATGATGATTCAATATTTCTATACCGAAGATACAGATGATGATGTTTCAGTATTCCCATACTGAAGATGCAGATGATGGTGCTTTCAGTATTCACATACTGGAGATAGAAATGATGATAGTTTAGTATTCACATAATGAAGATGCAGATGATGATGGTTCATATGATGATGTTACAAGATGATGATTCATTGTTTACACCCTAGTGTTGGAAAGTAGATGATTCAGAAGAAACTGATGTTACAGAAGATGGCTCAAAAGATGAAGCAAAGGATGATGATCCAAAAGATGATTCAACATTCACATGTTGATGTTGCATAATATTACAAGAAGAATATTGAATAAAAGATGTTTGCAGAAGAAGGTCTAGTTGAGATTGATGATGAAGATGTATGATGTTGTACCAAAAATTCCTATGGCATATAGAGTCTCAATAGTTAGTCGTATAGTTGTAATAGTAGCAGTTGCTGCTAAAAGTTGAATACCTTCCTAGTTAAGAAGGAGTATTAAAGTAATGTAACTTTAGAAGATATTCTAGCTGTATTATATTCCTCCTATTGGAGATGAGTTTGGGCTTGTTAGAGTCATTGAAGAATTCAAAGTAAACCTCCTATTGTAGTCAGGTTATTAGTACCCAAGTGTCAATATAATAAATGCTAATTGTAATGTCTAGTTGGACAAGTTGGCCCTAACAGCTAGTGAAGTCAGCCCCACCAAGTTAGAGGTCAATTCATTAGAATATTATAAATAGGGAGGCACTCTCCTTCATTTGTACCCACTCACTCGACCAGTTTTACAAGAGAGAGAATAAACGGTGTGGTAGAAAGGAGTAAGAAGCAGTTGTCTAGGTTTTACACTCCTCTATTCAAGATCTATATTGAGGAATTTTTTATGGGTTTTCTCCCTTGTGGTTTCCTTGAGAAAAATATCTATGTTCTTGTGTTCTTATGTTTTTGTGCGTGTTGTTCTTTCAGTGATCTTCGAGTGGCTAATTGTTTTAAGATATCATCTAAGAAAAATTGATAAAAAATCAACACTAATAGGAGGCACTAACAACATCAATTACAAATATTCCTTGACACGTGTGGTTTTCGTCGGCTCCAGTTGATCTCATACCCATGATCGTTAAGGCCTGTCACTTTCTCAGCAGTACAACTTACTATCTTTTTCTAGACATTATTCTATTTTCATGCCTTCATATGATAATATTGTTTTGTACTATCTTGGGTTGCACTCCATCTTGTGGAAATTGAACCCAAGTATTAGAACAATTACACTCACAAAATTGCTAATCAAACATTCAAAATTCACACAAAAGAAGACTGAAATTGGAGCATAACACAATCCTGTATTGAATAAGTGTATATCAGCCAACCTCATCAAGTAATAGAATGTCAAAATATATAATTACAACAAATATTTGAAATCATAAGGATGTTATTCGAATTGGTCAAAAAGCAGGCTTACTAAAACTAGTCAAATCCCCCATATATGCATAAAACACTTTCCAAATATAAGAATGTGATCATGAATTGGATGAATCATATATGCCAGCTAATAAGTGATGGAAAGATATCATATCCATGCTTTTGGTTGGAGAAAAATAAGGAGGATGGTGAAGGAAAAAAACAAGGCAGTTACTCCTAGACTAGCTTTTCCTGTTTGCCATAAAACTATTGTAAAGCAAGGCATCTTTCAGAAAAAAGCAGAACTGCACTTTTACTATTTTGAAATAAAAGAAGAATTTCTAAAAATGTTACCAAGATGATCCCAAAGAACTCCATGACCCATTTTTAGCATGTGTTGACTTCTAGGTACAAGTGGAAGCCAACTGGCATAGTGAGGAATTTAGGAATCTAGGAATAAGACAAAAATTATTAATTAATGTCAAATATCGGTAACTAGTTACTATGGGTTGATTATTCGAACACCTCCCGTAATCTTGCATTTCTGACTAAATATAAAAAAACTGTAGGGACTAGCAATAAGGACTAGTCACTTTTTACATATTGCATGTCCATAAAACCAAGGAAAGAGTCAAAAACCCAGTGGGAAAANCTTAAACATGGACAGAAAAAAAAAAAAAAAATTGAAATCCTTTTATAAATCATACTTCACCACATGATCAAAATTCCCTAGAAGTGATTTGAGATTACTGAAGGTATTCTCACAAAAAACCTTGGTGAATATTTTTGCTACTTTCTCTCAAGATGCGCACTATAGTAGAGCAATGGTACCATGATGCACAAGCTCCCTGATATAGTGCATATGGATATCAATGTGCTTGGTTTGTTGTATTTGAACTAGATCAATGGAGATTCGAATGGTGCTTTGATTTTCACAATAGATGACAATGGAAGTCTCTGATTCAAACCCACATTCTCCAAGTATCCCCTGCAACCACAAACATTGAGTAGCTTCATTCACAACTCCTCTATACTCTGTCTCTATAGAGGAGAGTGCTATGGCACTCTGATTCTTACTTAACCAGCTGATTAGACCATCTACAAGCATGAACACATACCCTGAAGTATAATTTTGATCTGTATTGTAACATTCCCAATCACTGTGAGTAAATCCAACTAGCTCTAAGTCACATTTTGCTTTGTAGAAAATTTATGAGTCCTTGTTCCTTGAAAAAAGTTTAGGTTCCTCTTGTATTCACTCCAATGGATCTCATGAGCCTGATCCATGTATCTTGAATCCACACTAAATTCATAATATAATTCAGGTCGACTATGTGTAATATAAATAAAACACCCAATAAAAGGCCTATACAATGTGTTATTTACCAAAGGAGAAGAACCTGCTTCCTCAAGCTTAACTCCTGAAAGGAAAAGAGTATTTCCTAGATTGCAATATTTCATACTAAAATTGGTGAGAATATATAAATAATACTTGGAATGATGAACTTTGATTCCATGTTGGGACTAAGTAATTTAAAGACCCAAGAATTGGCTCAACGATCCCAAATATGTCATGGAAAATGCATGGTTCATTGCATCCTTCAAGGAAATCTCTTTCTTTGAAATTCCTATAATCAATAGCTCATCCACATATAAAATAATAATAATTAATTGACCATTAATTAGTTTCAAATAGACATTGAGTCCATACTTGCATCGAACAAAATTCACTGATAACATAAAACCATCAATATTGGCATACCAAGCCCTAGGAGCTTGCCTAAGCCCAAACAATGATTTCTTTAACCTGCACACTAAATATTGATTAGAAACTAAAAATTCAATTATTTGCATATAAATATATTCATTCAGATCTCTATTTAGAAAAGAACACTTCACATCTATGTGATGTACTTCCCATTGATTTGAAACCACAATGGCTAGAGCTAGCCTTATGGAGTCCATCTTTGCCACTAATGCAAATGTCTCATTCTAATAAATACCATGAACTTGTGATTATCCATTAGCTACCAGTATTTCCATATATTTTAAAGGTAAACCATCAGCAGAAAATTTTGTTTTATAAACCCAGTTACACTTTATTAGCTTTCTCCCTATGGGAAGATCAAATAGTTCCCATGTGTTGTTATTCTAGAGCGAGATGAATTCTTACTTCATGGATTTTTTCCATCATGGATCATATGATTCATCTTCATATTTCTGAGGATCAGATTCAACGATCATATAATACTTCTCAGCAAATAGTGGATCTTTCACACAAAAAGCACTCTCAAATTGAGATCTAGTCCTCTGAGTGTCACTAGGATTCCCAGCTAGTTCCCCAGCTGCATGAATGGTCCTTTATTACCATTTTGGTCTTGTAGGAATGTTAGGATATGTAGTTAAATAATTATTATCATACATATCAGAATCAGCAAACCCATTAGTATCTTCACTTAGAATCAGTGGTTGTGGTGATGAAGAAGACTCTCCAACTTCAACTGTTGCTAAAGGATCTTCTTCAAATTGAACACTTCTTTCAATGAAATATTTGTTAGTTCTCAAGTTGATAAGCTTGTAGCCTCTTGAATATTCAGAATACCCAACAAATAGGCACTCTTGGATTTGGGGTTTCAAATCCTTCCTCTTTTTAGTTGGAATTCTAGCCCAAGCCTTTGAGCCAAAAATCTTGAAATGGGTCACATCTAGCTTGTGCCCACTCCAATATTTGAAAGGAGTGATTCCATAAAGTTTCTTATGTGCAACCCTATTCTGGATATATTATGCACAATTTATAGCTTCATTCCAAAACTTTGGTGGCAAATTTTTGGCCTCCATCATGCAAGCTGCCATCTATTTGAGTCATCTTTTCTTTCTCTCATCAACACCATTTTGTTGTGTTGTGTAAGGAATATAATGTTGCATATAAATACTTTCATCTTCACAATAATGGATGAAATTAGACTTGACATATTCTCCACCATTATCAGATATGAGGATCTTGAGTTTCCTTCCAGACTAGTTCTCAACCAAGGCTTGAAATACCTTGAAGAGGTCAAAAACTTTAGACTTGTGCTTTAGGAAGTAGACCCAACAATATATGGAAAAATAATCTATGAAGGTAAGTGCATATTTGGCTTGAATCATGGACATATGAGGGAATGGACTAGAAATGTCACTATGGATTAACTCAATGGGTGCAAAGGTTATCTCATGGCTAGCTCTCTCATATTTGTGCTCTGGGTGTTTTCCTAGGATGCAACCTTTGTAGACTCCCTTAGAAAACTTGATATTTAGTAACCCTATGACCATATCTTTGTCACTCAAATCATAAAGATACTTATAGTTAAGATGGTTGAATCTCTCATTCCAAATCTTGCTTTCTTCATTAGCATGAGTGAGAATATCATATGGGTTTGAGTAGGGTAGAAAATGGGAAAACTTGTATTCCTTCAAAGTGTGATCCACAACACCTTTTGCTATGACTTTACCATTCGAAATCTCTGATATTTAAACCTTATTGGAGGAGAATATGAATTTATTTAGAGACCTAGTGTGAGTCATCTGATACACTAACAAGCGATTAGAGGAAAGACCTAGAACATACAACACATATTTGAAGGAACCATGGTTAAGACCAATCCTTCCCTTCCCCATACTGTTAGTAAGAGAGTCATCTCCCAAGACAAATTTTGGACCTTTCAAAATGTCAAGAGAGGAGAAAGTCTCCCTTTTCAAAATTATATGTTTGGAAGATCCAGAATCAATGATGAAGCTAGGTGAGCTTGAGGTGCAAGTAACCAAGGCATGTACTCCCTCCTTGTCTTCCTAATTTGATCCTCCTTCATTCTTTCTTGCACAATCAGGAAGGGAGATGTTGTTCTTCTCCAGTTGTTGGGTCAACATGTCAATTTTATTTTTGATATAAGAGCTCTCAGGATGATAGCCCTTACTACAGTATGCACACTTGCTTGTTTCTCCTTTGTTCTTCTTCTTTCAGAAGTTCTTCATGGAGCTTGAGGGATCCTCTTGAGAATTTCACTTGTCTCTCTCTTTCTCAGGTGTCTTTTAGGATTTTTTCTTTCCATTTGAATCCACCCTTGAATATCCAACAACCAAATATTTGTCTTTGGAAGGTTTGATGGTGCCCATCATTACCAATTTTTCTTGCTCTTGGGTGAGGGATTCCATTAACTCAACAAGCTTAGGCATCTTCCAGGATCGTACTGTCAACTTGGTGGCATGGAAGGTCAAAAAAAACACTGAGTAGTTAGGACCAAGCTTAGAGATTTTGCTCAATACTAGTTTCTCATCCTTCTTTTCAATTCCACATTGTTTTAGCTGCAAAACGAGGGCCTTAAACTTGGAAAAGTAGAGTTGAAATGATTCAAAGCTACTGGGATGCAAGGAGATCAATTCATTCTCCAGTTAATTTCGTCTGACCACATATGTATTTCCAAAAATATCTTTAATATTCTCCCAAAACTCATTAGGTGATTTCAATGCATCAATATGAAAGAGGAGGTCTCTTGAAATGCTCAAGCACAAAATACCATAGGCATCATCCCTCCTGTTGTGCCATTTAATTTTCTTTGCGGTTGCATTGGGATCCGCCTCAGTTTCCATGGTAACCCTATAGAGACATTTCTCTCTTAACAATGTCTCCATCTCATATTTCCATTCTAAGAAATTGAATGGAGTCAATATGATCCTTTGAGATTGGTCCATATCTCAACAACTGTGCCCTCCAGTCAGCAGAATGCGGTCCCAGTCAATGATGTATAACCTGAAATAGAAATATGAAAGGAGATAAATTGATATACAAAGGATGTGATACCATGTGGAACTTGAACCCAAGAATTAGAACAATTACACTCACAAAATTGCTAATCAAACATGCAAAATTCACACAAAATAAGACTGAAATTGGAGCATAACACAATCCTGTATTGGATAAGTGTACATCAACCAACCTCATCAAGTAGTAGGCTATCCAAATATATAATTACATGAGACATTAGAAAGCATAAGGATGCTATTTGAATTGGTCAAAAAACAGGCTTACTAAAACTACTCAAATCCCCCATAGGTGCATAAAACACTTTCCAAATATAAGAAGATGCTCATGAATTGGATGAATAAAATATTCCTGTTGATAAGTTATGGAAATAGATCAGATCCATGATTTTGTTTGGAAAAAAAAAAGGAGGATGGTGAAGAAAAAAACAAGTTACTCCTAGACTAGCTTTTCCTTTTTTCCTTAACACTGTTGTAAAGCAAGGAAACTTTCAGAAAATGCAGAACTACGTTTTTACTATTTTGGAATAAAATCAAAGTGGATAAAAATGTTTCCAAGATGATTCAAAAGAACTTGATGACCTAGTTTTATCTTGTGTTTACTTCTAGGTGTAAGTGGAATCCAACTAGCATAGTGAGGAATCTAGGAATCTAAGGGCCACAACACAGTCGCTTTATGTGTTGAAGCTGAGGGCGACAATAATTGGTTATGTACCTCCACTTGTTGTGTATGGGAGTCTCAAGCCTCTCCTAGGTGAGACATACCTGCTTCATTCGGGAGCTCACTTATCCAGCCCTTGTTTGCTTGCATTCGGCTTTAGATTTTATTAGTGATTTCTCTGTGCACGCTAGTTGGCCTAGGGTTTATGTAGATAGAGATTCTTTGCTATTTTTTGAGTCATTGTGGATTTGACTGTGGTTCCTCACCGTTCTCATCGGTTAGTAGGACTTCCACCTTCTACTTATCCTCCTCCTTTAGGAGAGAGAACTAGATAGTCCAAGTGGACTATGTCACACACTGATTCACACACCATGGGAGACCATTGAGAGAACATTCTTGAACCACCTCCTCCCATTCGTATTGACGATGGGGAACTTACTCCTATGTATGATCCTTCACCCGAACTAGTTGAGTTCGGTCCTACGATTTCTCAGATAGGATCCTTGCATGATAGACCTACTCACTCTAAGGCTGATTCCCCATTGACAAGTTACCGGTATGGAATGCCGGAAGATGCCGAGACTCACTTTGAACCTACCAGCACTAGCTACGGTAGTTATGATATGTCTGGCTTTCCTATGCATGATTTGACATTTCATGTCGAATCTGACTTTGAGCCTAGCACTATGCCTGGGGGAAATCCCATGCCTTGCCTTGCAGAGAGGTTTGGGAGTACTAGTCACATTGCACCTTCTGTCCCATTGGTGGAAGCTACATCTTATCTCCCCCCTAGGTCTAGGGTTAGCGATCCGATTAGGATACTAGATCCAAGATAAGTAATGATAAGCGGTAGTACATATCTTATTACTCAGATTCCTTCATCCTCGGTTCTGAGTTCTTCAAATGTACATCCTCCACCTTATTCACATGGTCCTTCGAGCCGATATATGGCTACGAGTCAGGTCTGTACTGCGGTTACTAGGCCGACTGGGTCTCAATTACATATACCACCCACTGCTTCGGGAGGCTATGTTCACACTTCTAGCGGTTAGCTTGCTACTTCCAGGGCATATATACCTACTTCTGGTATGTATGTTCCCCCTTCCGGAGCTTATATTCCTACCTACAGAGTGTCCCATGGGAAATCGCATTCGATGACCTATGGACCTTATTATGGGACATAGTATGGATAGGTTTCTTCACCTTACACAGGTGGCTATCAACAACCTGCTTACTCTCCTAATTACAGCTTCGTAGCTCCTACTAGTCAAGGTCTACCATATTATGGTACTTCCACACCACCCTATACGGGTCAGACAAGAGGAGGACACTATGGCCAGGGCCATGGTGGTGCTCAACCCTATATGAACCAGGGAGTGCTCCATCAACCTCATCATCCTAGGCTCCCTTTCCTCGTGATGCTTAACCTTCCTGACCTATCGAGACTTATGAACGATCTCGTGGCTCATGACCCGACTTGGTTGGCTGTCCCTACCAAGATTTCTTCAGACATACCTAAGTTCGAAGGCAAACCAGGAGAGGATCCGAGTGAACATGTTACTACGTTTCACCTTTGGTTCTCTTTGAATTTGTTACATTAGGATTCAGTCCGTTTGAGACTATTTCAATGCACCCTCACAGGGCCTATTGCGAAATGGTATATAGAGTTACGAAAGGGAGCTTTCGCTTTGTTCGACGATCTTGCAATGACTTTTCTTAATCACTTTTAGCTACTAGTGTGCTATGAAGTCGGTACTGAACTCTTGTCGAAATTTCAGCAAGATAAAGACACCCATATTTCTGATCATATTCAGGAGTGGCATAGATGGAAGAGATTAATTAAATCCTTTATACCGCTAGAGTTCCTTCTCAAATGGTTCCTCAAGTCTTTATTGCCATATATAGTGAAGGATGTTTCCACATCCAGAGTGCAGAATGAGGAACAAGCGATCTTTAGGGTGTAGGAACTAGACTTGATCTATTCTCACTCTTGTTTGTTGTATGAGATTATTCCCAACACTCCCCATTCCAGTTTCGATCCCAAGGTCAAAACTGGACCACATGCCGATGGAATTGTGGGGTGTGCAAGTGCGAAACCTGCAGATTCGGTTGCAAAACAAGTTAGCCAATTGTTGCTCAACCAATCTACTTTGAGACAAGATAAGACTTCATGTCAACCCACCCAAATGGTGAATGTACTTTCTATGTAATCGTCGGACCAGAAGGGTAACCAGCAGCCTGAGCGAAACAGGAGAAAGGGTAAGAATAATAATAGAAAGGGTGGGGATAAGAATGAGAATGCTACCAATAATGACATGAACAGTAAAAATGATGGGGGCACCAAGCCAGCAAAATTTAAGGTTAAATTCCCTTGCAAGCTATGTAAGGATGATCACCTCAATTACTTGTGCCCTCGGATTGAAGAAGCTTCGAGATTCTTAGCACAAGGCCCAGCTGTGCTAACGAACCCTTTACTACATAACGATAATATGAACTCAAAGTCCCATGACCAGTCTAGTGATGATGATCCACCTGAGACTAGTGCTCGTGGGTGCATTAACATGGTCCATGCTACCAAGGTTGTGACTTGTGTGAAATATTATGGTTCATCACAACCTAGCCCAGGAAATGAACTTGATCCACCAGGAACCCCTTTGTGCATTGAGAAACCTGCAGATAAACCTAAGGCTGCACCTCACATTCCTAAGGGAGTCCTTAAGCGTTCAGGGCATAATCCAAATGCCCAAGCCACCCATAATTATTCAGTTGTCGAGGACTTGGGCCACACTCCTTGTGCGATGTCTGCACTCGAAGTGCTTCAGAGTTGTCCTTCTCAAAGGAAGGCTTTGCTTTCTGCTCTTGGTGTGAACGCTGATGATTCTTCCTCAATGATCAAATTTGAAACCGCGAGACATCAACCTCACTTTCCATACTATGTGTCCCTTTTGGTGCATGTAGAATGTCTTGGTATGACCGTCAAATGCACTGTGATTGACAAGGGCGTTGCTGCTTCTGTGAGGTCTTTGTCCTGTTGGAAGGGTCTCGGTTCTCCTGAGCTATCGAAGTCAACGACTATGTTAACTGCTTTTGATGGGAGATCTTTTAGGCCGCACAACATCCTTCCTTCCCTTAAGGTCCATTTGGGGGAGAAGACCATTGCGATAGATGTTGAGGTGGTTGATGCGCCCCTTGACTATAATCTCTTGCTGGGTAGGAATTGGATGTATAGTATGCAAGTTGTTGCCTCTTCCTTGTTCCACGTTGTAAGATTTCCACATAATGGGAAGATTGTAACGATTGATCAGATGGAATTCAAGAATCCTTTTGTTACCACATCTTCAGGAAATTCAATCCCGATCGTTGACCACTCTTAGCCGGCAACTGGGAGTGTGGGTGTAGGCATGTATCCATCCCTTATGGGAAGCTTTAGTTGTCCTGCACCGGTCTTCATGATAGGATCTTGTTTCGATGAGGCTTCGACTTCTACGACCTCAGTGTCTTTTCGCACGACCCATATGGAATATCCTTGGATTCTTCCAATGCCGAGTACTTCGAGTGAGCCTATCTAGAACAACATGCCATTGCCTGCAGCCTTGATTTTTTATCAAGCTAATCTTAAGAGTGTTGCAGTGCCTTGTTCTTCCTCTTCGCGGATGGAGGAGGAATACCCCTATGTGCTGTCGGCATGGGTAGTACAGTCTTCTCATGCCCATGACTACCTTGATATGGTTTTCCCTTTAGATGAAGCGATTATCGAGGCCATGTCGGGTGTTGAGCCACCATGGGAGGAACTTCATCATAGATCATACTTCCTTCCACCGCTTGACCGTTTGGAGCATGAGGATTATAGGGAGATTCTTAGTCAGAGAGTTGGTAGTCCTGTGGTTCCATTAAGCTCTCCTGGTCCGATGGCTGATGGAAACATGGCGAACATATCTTCCACGATTCCTATCAACATCTCTCGCAATCCTGGCACCATTGAGAATGTATATATTGGGGTGGAATGTTCCCATGCTAAGATTCTCAAATATATTGAGCTATTCAAGGAATTCCATGATATTTTCGCCTGGTCTTATGATGAGATGCCAGGTATTGACCCTCGGATTGTCGAACATGAGATTAATACTTACCCCAACGCTAAGCCTGTTCGACAACGTTTACGCACTGTGAATCCTAGGAAAGCACCTGCCATTAACGCAGAGATAGAGAAGCTATTGAAAGCCAGTTTCATCTATCACGTTTCCTTGATAGAGTGGGTTTCAAACCTCGTTCCAGTGGATAAGAAGCAAGGAGTGATCTGAATATGCACTGATTTCCACGATTTGAATCGTTCCTGTCCTAAGGAAAACTTCCCCACACCATTTATAGATCATATTTTGGATGAGTGTGCAGGTAGCGAGGTGTTCTTTTTTATCGATGGCTTTTCTGGGTATAATTAGATCTAGATTAAACCTGAGGACCAACAAAAGACTACATTTATTTTTCCTTGGGGAATGTTTTCATATCAAAAAATTCCTTTTGGCCTTAAAAACATCGGAGCTACATTTCAGCGGGCGATGACCTTAATTTTCCATGATCTCAAGTCTATTATCGAAGTATTTTTGGATGACCTCGCTGCTCATTCTCGTATGAGAATGTGTCATCCCTATCACTTGATATTGGTATTAGAAAGATGCCGGCACTATTCAGCTAGACTAAATCCTGATAAGTGCATCTTTTGCGTGAAATCAGGTCGTTTATTACGATTCATCATTTCGAAAGAGGGTATAAGAGTCGACCCCTTAAAGGTTGAGGAAATACTTCAGTTGTCTCCCCCGAAGAACATTCACCATCTTCAGTGTTTGCAAGGCATGGAAAACTTCTTACGAAGATTTGTTGTCAACTTTGCCAATTTGACTAGAGGCTTCATGCATCTCTTGAAGAAGGATAATCCCTTTGAATGGGATGAGCAAGCCTAGGAGTCCTTCGATGCAATCAAGCGAGCCCTAGCATCGACCCCGGTGATTAGTCCTCTGGATTATAGCTGTGATTTCCTATTATATGTCACCACATCTTTAGAGACGATTGGTATGGTCTTGGTTCAATAGGATGAGGAGCTCCAAGAGCATGTCATATATTATCAGAGCCGAAACTATATTGACCTAGAGATTTGTTATTCTCATGTTGAGAAGCTTGCTTTAGCGACCATACATGCAGTTCAGCATTTGATACATTATATTCTCCTTTGCTAGACCTTGGTTGTGGCCCATGTCAATCCATTTCAGTTCATTCTCACACGAAGGATGATCAGGGGAAATTATAATAAATGGATTGTCATTCTGCAAGAATTCGATCTCGAATTTGTTTCAGCAAAGTCGAAGAAGTCATTAATTTTTGCAGAGCTTATATCGAATTTTTTGAACAAGGCCGATGAGTTGGTTTGTGAAGATACGTTTGTTGACGAACACATCTTCTTAATCTCAATGTCTTACCCATGGTATGGAGATATCATAGTATATCTGCAAACATAGAGGACCCCTACTCACCTCTCCCGAGATGAACGACGACAATTACGTCACGTCTCTAAGAACTACCTTATCATGGACAATACTTTGTACTGCCATGGGGTAGATTCCATTTTACAACATTGTTTAACTCATGAGGAGGCTGAGGTTGTGTTGAATGATTACCAAGGAGGGGCATGTGGTGGTGATTTATCTGGGATTTCTACAGCTCAAAATATTTTGAGAGCAGGTTGTTTCTGGCCGTCAATCTTTAAAGATTGTGTTGATGTGGTCAAGAGGTGCAACCCTTGCTAGGGGTTCACATGTAATATGCACTCGAAACCTGCCCTGTTACATCCCATTATCACTGCCAGTCCCTTCACTAAGTGGGGGCTCAATTTTATGGATTGCAACCCACCTTCAGCTGGGGGGCACCATCATATTATAGTGGCTGTCGATTATTTCACGAAATGGGCTAAGGCAATGCCTACAGTAAAATCTGACGGTGAGACAGCCGCTCACTTCATATTCAACCAAATCATTACTTAGTTCAGGATTCTGAAAGAGCTTGTCATTGACCATGGCTTGCACTTTCAGAACCGTATGATGGAAGAGTTGGAATCCAAGTTAGGGTATAAGCAAGAGCACTCCTCTTCTTACTACCGCCAAGCAAATGGACAGGTTGAAATAGTGAATAAATCACTCAAATCCATCCTCCAATGAACCATCGCACAAAGCAAGATGAATTGGCATATTATGTTATACCCTGCTTTGTGGGCATATCGAACCGCGGTTAACACTGCCACTAGTTTTTCTCCATATCAACTTGTGCATGGAGTGGAGTCGATATTGACGGTTGAATGCGAGATCGCTTCGTTGAAGCTAGCTGTGGAACTCTTACCAGACACTTCACCTTTGGAGGAGCATTTGGTTCACCTTGAGCAACTTGATGAGCAGGGTCGAGATGCCTTGGTGGCTCTAGAGGTTAATAAACGTCGCGTTAAGGTCCTGTATAATAATTTTGTCCGTCCAAGAGTGTTTAGTCAAGGAGACTTGGTCCTTTTGTGGGATCAATCGAAAGATCCCTTGGGGGTAGGGAAATTTAATCCTATGTGGCATGGTCCTTACATGGTCAAGCATGTATTAGAGAAGGGTTTCTATGAGTTAGTCGATTACGAAGGAACAGCTTTGGCGGAGCCTAGAAATGGGCTCTATCTCAAAAAATACTATGCATGTTCTTTAGGTAAGGCTGCTTGTTGTATATTATTGTATAGATTTGCATAGTTAGGTATTTTTCTTATCGTGATCGGGTTTGTGATTAGTTTCCGTTTCTTTTGGCAAATTTCAATGGAATCTTCCACCTACATAGGACTCACGGATGGTGCAAGCTGTCACACTCAACACTCAACCTCTGCTGCTTGGGTGATTTATACTCCTATGGGTCAGGTACTGTCTTCAAGACGTGTATGTCTATGACCATCTTCCAACAATTTTGCTGAATATAGCGTCGTTATTGAGCTTCTACAGGATGCCATTTCGCATGGCGTTCTATCTATTGAGGTACGTCTTGATTAGGAGTTAGTAGTTTCACAGCTAAATGGTTTGTACCATGTTAGAGATCCGATGTTATTGAGAAGGTTCTTACATGTGATACTGTTAGAATGACAATTTGACAATATAACACGTATACACATTCCAAGAAATAATATTCAAGTTGCTAACTCATATGCTAACTACGTGTTAGATTGTCATTTGTCTCATTCATAACAAATTAATCACAAACATTTTTACACATGTAAATAAATAAACCGATCACCATAAAAAAAAATTATATACATCAAAAATGTGGTAATACATAGTGTCATATACAAAAGTAGGGCTTTTAAAGCCACTATCATTTAATACACGGTCGTACAAAACATCTACACTCCCAGGTGTCTAATCCTGTGGAGGAGGAGGGTTGTCATCATGGTACGTCACTATGGCTCTAGCTAGATGTCGTAATAAACACACCCATGCCCGTGGTACACCCACCACCTATCGTTGCATGGCCTTAGGCAAGTCCTAGACTTGCGCCATGTGAACTCTATGAGTCAGTCTCACAAAGTTGGTATGAATGCTTTGGAGCATTCACTCCGCATCCACACATGTGATGTCATCCCCTCTTCCCCTCCGTCTATGACATGGGAATCCCTCTGGTCACCGTGGTCCCACATCTGCACATGAATGGTAGATGTCACTATGTGTTGTCGCACAAAAACATGTCTTTTGTCATTTGTTATAGCATATTTCACCACTCTAGGTGAATCACACTTTGTATGGCCTTCCCCTGTCCCCCTGCAGACTCTTTAGACCCCATGGACCATCTTTTATCCTTTGATGTTTCCTTGATCATCCCTAAAACCATATGAAAAATGATATACATGGCTTTTAAACCGATAATCACGTACATATGCGGGTTTGACCCTTATAACCGCATACATCGGGATGTGTGCATAATCCAAATCCTTTTGGAGTTTTCCTTGACATGGATCCGACTCATTTGACTCCTGGCCTTCCATATGCCTTGAGATTGCTCAGATTCAACCCTTCATTATCCCTTTTGAAGCTATATAAGGAACCCCTTGGTGCATTGAAGGCATATAGAGAGAATTGAGAGCAAAGAAACTATAATCTATTATTTCTGGAACTTATACTTGAGTCTACATCCCTTTGTCCCTTGGAGCACTTTTGTGTTCTTACCAAGCTTTCCTTTTGCTTGTGAGCTTGCTATCGAGAGATGGAGGATTGAAGTGGTGGAGGCCCAAGTGGGGGATTCAGTTTCTCTGGTTCGCAGACATGCCGTCAGAGGTTGTATCTATCTTGTAATCTCTGATTTATATTAATATAAATATCTTTTCCTATCCAATGATGTGTATTTTATTGAATATTTTATCCATGGGAATATGTCAAATGCTTTTACATTATTGATTATATATGCTAGAATAGATCTAACACCATGATATATAGTATGCTTATATTGTTTACTTGTTGTTGAGGAAGTATAATATCAATTCAAGCTGAATATTGGAAAGCTCAACGGGGATCTACTTCAACCGTCCAAAATAAGGTACGAGGTCTGATCCTTTAGTGTTAGACATTTTATTTCTATTGCATATTGGGAAATATTGATTTATGGAGTCAAGCTGTCTATTGTGGTACCCCAAGCCATACAAATTTCTCTCTGTAACAGAATTGGCGACTCTGCTGGGGACTTCCTAGTAGTTGTCCTTTGGGGGTGATTTTCTCGGCATTCAATATATTTGAATTGCTCTTTCTCTCTTGTTTCTGTGTCAGGTCTGGGGGCATGTATGCCTGGTAGAGTCTGATTGGAGTGAAGCTTGTCTCAGCCTGCCTGTTTGCCTTGATTTTATGCACTTTTTCTTCATGTACGCGGGTTTTTGATTTACAGTCACGTATACACGTGATTTCCTTTGTTATTTCCTCTGTTATTTCAGGTTTGTGATTAGTTTCTGTTTCTTTTGGAAGATGTCAATGGAATATTCCACCTACATAGGATTTGTGGATGGTGCAATCCATCACACTCAACACTCAGGCTCTTCTGCTTGGGTGATTTATACTCCTATGGGTCAAGTACTGTCTTCAGGAGGTGTATGTCTACGGCAATCTTCCAACAATGTTGCTAAATATAGCGTCGTTATTGATCTTCTATGGGATGCCATTTTGCATGGCGTTCTATCTCTTGAGGTACGTCTTGATTTGGAGTTAGTAGTGTCACAGCTCAATGGTTTGTACCATATTAGAGATCCGATGTTATTGAGAAGGTTCTTACATGTGAGATTGTTAGAACGACAATTTGACAATATAACATATATACACATTCCAAGAAATAATAATCAAGTTGCTGACTCATATGCTAACTACGTGTTAGATTGGCATTTGTCTCATTCATAATAAATTAATCACAAACATTTTTACACATGTAAATAAATAAACCGATCACCATAAAACATTTTTATATAAATAAAAAATGTGGTAATACATAGTGTCATATACAAAAGTGGGGCTTTTAAAGCCACCATCATATAATACACGGTCGTACGAAACATCTACACTCTGAGGTGTCTAATCCTATGGAGGAGGAGGGTTGTGATCATGGTACATCACTACGGCTCTAGCTAGACACCGAAATAAATGCACCCATGCGTGTGGTACACCCACCACCTGTCGCTGCATGGCCTCAGGCAAGTCCTCGACTTGCACCATGGGAACTCTACGAGTTAATCTCACAAAGTTGGTATGAATTCTCTAGAGCATTCGCTCCACATCCACACCTGCGATGTCATCCCCTCTTCCCCTCCGTCTATGATGTGGGAATCCCTCTAGTCTCCGTGGTCCCACATATACACATGAATGGTAGATATCACTATCTGTTGTCATGCAAAAATATGTCTTTTTGATTCCACATAATCAATAAAATACAAAAAAAATTAAATAACTCAAAAAATTTAAAAAGAGTGAGAGTCGAGATTCGGTACCTATCTCTCCGTATGCCGATCCTGGTGGCAATGGCATGTCCGGATCCCCCCAGAAATCTATCCCTCCATAGGGGTAGTCATCTATGGCAAAAATCTGTCGTTGCCACCATGGAAAGAAGTCAGCTAGATATGGGTTGGCCACCCTACCACCCCCTAGTCTACGCATAGCATCTGCCCAATGCCATTGGGCCAGATCTCGAACCCTGTGGAGAAAAACGTCCACTCTAGGGCTCAATCCTGGAACACGCTCAAAGAAAAACGTGCTCAAAATGCTGTTGAACCTGAAGTTTCGTATCCTTCCTACCTTACACTCACTGAGCTGGTGTTTCATGTTGCTTAGTAGTGTAGTACTCCAGTCATATATGGTCGGTATCATACACTCCACCGCATAGAACATCAGCGGCCGCGAGGCCTGATGGAGTGATGCTAAACCTGCTATCCTGCCCAGCATCGGTAGTATGGCCTTTAGGCCCAGCACCTGTATAGCATTGGTGGGGACTTGACTCCCCACCTTCTTTGTATCTGGGTAGCAGTACATAGCTATGCACTCATCAATAGTTAGGCCACTGCCTGGCCCACCTCGGGAATGAAGGTTCACCACCTACCCTCGTCTAGATAGACCTGTGATAAAGTATATGTCTTCCACCTCTATAGTGAGAGACATCGCATCAATACGGAAGGACTCTGAGTCTAGATCCCAATAGTCTACCAGCATCTGTAGCAGTCTTGGTTTGGCCCTCAAACCACCAAGACACCAAAAATTGTAGAGTCGACATGCAAGAAGAGCCTATTCAGCCATTACGTCGGCCCTTACTGCTTCCTCTACTTCACCATGATCACGCTCTCTCCACTCTAGCACCATCCTGCAAGAGAAATTGCCAAATTGCCCATTATATTCTTGTAAATTCACTTCCGTAGCCTCATACGCGACTATTTTTCAAACAGCCGCGTATGTACGCGGTTTCTAGCCCCTTTTCCACGTATAGCCATCCCTATATGCGGAAAAAGCTTCAATATCCGCATGGGCCGTAGTGCTCATGTAGATATGGCCTTAAAAACTTCATTTGGCCATGAAAATCAACAAAAATTATATCAAAATGCAAGAGGAGATCATGAGTAAATACCTGGAAGAAACGGTTGTGAATTCCGCCGGCTAGATCTCCTGGAATTTGCAGTTGAAAATCAGAGCTCCAATGGGTAAAAGTTTCAAATGATTTATATTTTTTACTATTTATAGAAAAAATTTCAAATATTTGAAAAATTTTACCCCCTTTCCTATAGTTTTGACAGTTTCTAACCATTTTGAACCGTTTCTGACATAATTTGTGATGTAGAAGACCTTTTTCAGTGTCGTTTCAGCCATTGGATTGACCCGTTTGTACTGATCTCAGGTATCATGACTAAACTGGCATACAGGTTAGGTTCACCACTGTTTGCATTTTGCATGACCTTATGACCATATCACCATGACCTTAAGTACAAACCCACTATGTCATGTCGCAGAACCTTATTGATGCTTTAGAAGTGGCATGATGTGAGTGGTAGAGCTTCACCTTACATGGGTACCCTATTTAGCGCATTATTTGCATGTGGTGCCCATGCTAATGTTTTCTCCTTTAGGGTGTGGGAGTCCCTTGTATAGTACTGCCATGACATTTTGCAAGAGCCTCATGCTCCTCTTGATCTTATGCTGGCCTATTCCCCTCCGGACTCCCTTATGTCAAGTTGTGAATGCATTATCATGAGCTTTGCTTGCCTTATTGAGCTTTATGCCAGCTCTCTTGACATTGTGTTTCAGCCATATAGCTCAAGCTTGTCTCATGTCTAGCCATGCAGAGCCAATTTTTATATCCTTCGCAGCTTGATTTCCCTTTTTACCGGGAGGGGATTTTCCCCCGAGTGTCGATATCCTACACATGTATCGTTGCATTAAGCATAGGTATGTTCCACTGCTTGGAACTAGTTTTTTTCCCTTATGACACTCATCTCCTCCTAGTTTGTAACTATAAATCTAGTTTATTCTTTTTTCAAGATTTTCAAATAATTGAAAATGTCCAAAAAAAAAAAAAAACCAAAAACCCGGACAAGGAAAGATGTTATCTTTGGCAGCTTTCAAGTCGTGTCGCCTTCGAACAGAGCACTGTATATCACATCCATTGGTTGGGTTATAGTTTTACTTTAGGAGCTGTATTCGTTTATCTAAGTTTATCTCCACCAACTGGTTAAGCTTCCAGTCCCTATGGAGCCTCTATTGATGCCTCCTGTGTCACAGAGATGTCTCGATTTCTATATCGAATCTATGCTTCCTTCATTCAGTCACCATATGCCGTTATTCTCTTGTTCGAAGGAAGTTGAAACCTATGTCGGCCATTCCTCAGTTATCTTGACTTTGCATGTCGGCCATTCATAGTACAGTTACTAGTTTGTGCACCTTATGATCGAGTCCTTCCACATTATACAGCTTTGCTGAGTACCTCATGTTGGATGATGGGGGATGCCTTAATTCCCTCCTTTCATCGGATTTCATCCCATCGACTTCAGATCATTTATTCTGGGATTGGAATCTAGAGTCCTTTTGAGTGCCTTGAGACTTGCAGTCATCAGTGGCAGGTTCTCTCACCATCGATAGTTTCTTGGGAATACATCAATGTCCCCTGATCGATGGATCCTCTCAAGTGTTTGACCTCAACCCATTTATTCACACTTGTTAGTTTGCACTCTAGTACCTTGATTCCCATTTTCATTATTGGTGGGTGATCTCACATCTGTTAACGGTATACTTCAATGACCGGTAATCATACGATGGACTACTATGTTCGACCTCGAAACATATACTCGCATAGTAGGACATGTACTCGTAACGGTTTGTTTAGAAGACTTTCCAGATTGGTGGAATCTCTTATATGCTACCTCCTTGATCGTGCCAGCGTTCATGAGATTTCAGCTCTCGTGACTTGATTCCAGTGTATGTCAGACATTTCCAACCACTATGGAGATCTTGATCTATTATATATCTTCAGCAATTTTGGAGATGATGGTCCTTTTGTATATCTTCATCATGGAGATTCTGATCTATGTATATTGTACGTGGCGATGACCACATATGTGATATCATGTATTATGCCTATTCATGGCCAGTGTACTCTTATGTATTCGGGACTGCTATATGTACTTGCAGTTGTATGCAGAGTTGTATGATTGTACTCTGCTGATTGGGTGGCTAGTATTCCATTTGGGATTCTTCATCACTCCATTTTTGGGATGGAATTATAATGTATTTCGGCCATCGTATGACCCCTCTGACCTCACACATTACGGGGCATCTTTTATAGTGGATTTCACCACTCTAGGTGAATCACACTTTGTATGGCCTTCCCCTGTCCTGTTGCAGACTCTTTAGACCCCATGGACCATATTTTGTCCTTTGATGTTTCCTTGATCATCCCTAAAACCATATGAAAAATGATATACGCATATTTTAAACTGATAATCGCGTACATACGCGGGTTTGACCCTTATAACCGCGTGCATCAGGATGTTTGCATAATCCAAATCCTTTTGGATTTTTCCTTGACATGGATCCGACTCATTTGACTCCTGGCCTTCCATATTCCTTGGGATCTCTCGGATTCGACCCTTCATTATCCCTTTTGAAGCTATATAAGGAACCCCTTGGTACATTGAAGGCATATAAAGAGAATTGAGAGCAAAGAAACTATAGTCCATTGTTACCGGAATTTATACTTGAGTCTGCATACCTTTGTCCCTTGGTGCACTTTTGTGTTCTTTCCAAGCTTGCCTTTTGCTTGTGAGCTTGCCATCGAGAGATGGAGGATTGAAGTGGTGGAGGCCCAAGTTGGGGATTCAGTTTCTCCGATTCGTAGACGTGCCGTTAGAGGTTGTATCTATCTTGTAATCTCTGATTTATATTAATAGAAATATCTTTTCCTGTCCAATGATGTGTATTTGATTAAATATTTTATCCATGGGAATATTTCAAATGCTTTTACATTATTGATTATATATGCTAGAATAGATCTAACACCATGATATATAGTATGCTTGTATTGTTTACTTGTTGTTGAGGAAGTATTATATCAATTCAAGCTAAAGATTGGAAAGCTCAACGGGGATCTACTTCAACCGTCCGGAATAAGGTACGAGGTATGATCCTTTAGTGTTAGACATTTTATTTCTATTGCATATTGGAAAAGATTGATTTCTCGAGTCAAGCTGTCTGTTGTGGTACCCCAAACCATAGGAATTTCTCTCCGTAACAATGGGTAATTGCTAAAATCATGTTTCTATAGTTAGGTGAGGGATTACAGTCCCTTGGCAGAAAACCAAGGTGCTCGACAAAGTCATAAGGTTGGAGTCTTTACTAAATTGACAATGGTGCAACAGTGAAAAACAACCAACGTACAACACAAATTCTCCCGTAACACTCGACAATACATGAACTTGAAATAATACAAAATGTTTTCAATGATATTGGTTATTCATTCATTCATTTAACCCCTTTCACTAACAGTGGGAGATTCACCTAAAAAATAAATGTAAACAATGCAATATAACTTACAAACATTCAACATACACATTCAAGCACCACAAGATATAACTTGGAAACCCATCCGGGTAAAAACCACAAAGGTACTCTTCATCTGTCATGAGAAATATATGCACCTTTTAGTCTGAAACTTGACTACAGACTTTGAGATATGTATTTTTGGCTCACATAATTTTTCTCAGTCTCATACTCTCGTGTTTTATTATTCTCTTCTTCTAAGTACTCCTACTAATATGCAAACTTCTTGGATTGCCTCTTAAAACTACTATCTTCCCACTTAGTTGCAAAATGACTCCTTACAAAACTACTAGTCAGCAACCCTTCTACAAAATGGGTGTCGTGGCTCAACAACCTTCTACAACACTACTTTTTATATTTTTTATCATTTAAGAAATATGATCTTAGGATCTTATCTGAGAGAATAACATGCACAGCAATAATCACAAGAGACAATAGACACAAAATATTTCCTTGGGGAAACCATAAAGGAGAAAACCCTGCAACTTCCTTAGAGATAGAATGAGCACCAATAGTAGCAATAAAACCCAAATATAGAAAATATGATCTCCAACAAGTGTTCTCTCTCTCTCACTTGAGAGAGCTTCTCCTCTCTCACTCATGTGGCCCAACGATTGAGTGTGTGTGTGATAAATAGAGAGGCTCACTCTCTATTTATATTATTTTATTCACTTAATGTCCACTCCAACAAGTCATCCTCACTTAACAATTACTTACCAGGGCTGAATTCTCTAGGAGAGTCTAATAACCCTAGTGCCCCACAACTGTGGGGAATTTTCCCTCCAATCAACAAGAAGGGTTAACCTAAACTCAATTGTGGGGACTATTTCCCCTACTTACAATGGAGGGTCAACCTCAATGAATTTACATGACTTGTTTACATTATTAAATCTCCCGATTGAAACATCATGGCATGAAATGACTCAATTAAATTATAGATACTTCCTGAAATAAACATCAAGGTATAATACATAAGATATACAAGTGAATACATTCCAAAGTTACAAATACATCAACACATCCTCTTAACTAGGAAGGTATTCTCTCAACACAATTTATCGGCACAAGTATTCTTCTCTGTATCATCAGGATCATCATCAAGTCATATTCATCTTCAATTCATCTTCATAATCTTCATTATATTCATCGTCAAGTCATCGTCATCAAGTCTGGATCATCACTGGATCTGGATCATCATCAAGTCTGGATCATCATTGCTGGATCGTCATTGGGTCATCACCACTGGTGCTATCTCAATTCTACTTGTTACAGGAATTTCTACAGAGCCAACCCTTTTTCATTCTTGTTTTAGGCCTAGCCTTCATGTAGGTCATCATATTCAACACTTATATATAACAATGGAATGAACAATGTCAGAAAGGTTTGCCTAGCACTTGCATCTGACCATGGGAGGAACACATCGAAAAACCACATCAGAAATGCACACCCAACACTCACATCTGACCATGGGAGGAACACATCCAAAATCCATGTAAGAAAGGCCCAGTACTCACATCTGGCTTCATCTTCTCATAAAGGCTCTGCACTTACATCTGACCTCATCATATCAGAAAGGATCTACACTTACATCCGACCTCATCATGTCAAAAAGGCTATGCACTTACATATGACATCATCATGTCAGAAAGGCTCTGCACTTGCATCTGAACTCATAATGTGAGAAATGATCTGCACTTACATCTGACCTCATCATGTCAGAAAGGCGCTGCACTTACATATGATCATGTGGGAACACATTCCACAATCACATTAGAATGGCTATGCACTGATAATGTGGGAATACATCCCACAATCACATAAGAATGGATTTGCACTGATCATGTGGGAACACATCCCACAATCACATCAGAATATCTCTGCACTGATCATGTGGTAACACAACCCACAATCACATTAGAGCATCTTTGCACTTACATCTAATCATGTGAAGATTAGGCTTGCACTATGTCAGAGAGAGCAACAAACACATCAATTCCCTTTAGAGGGAACCTCGATCTGGAGAACACCAAGCTTCTCCCTGATGTAATCAAAATTTAATCTGGCCATTTCTAGCATAGAATCACATCAGGGCCGATTACTTCCAACGATAACCTGCAAGCTTTACCAGGACCTATTACATCTGAGGACAACCTATAGGACCATTTACATCTGAACCACCTACGAGCTTCACCAAGATTTTATGCTCATACAACCTGTCTCACTGGCTATGCTAGAACTCCCTCTTTTGAGAGATCTCGATCTGGATCACTACTCCTCTCTGCATCATAAAAAAATGCAAGTCAGATCAACCAAATCAAATATTAGTTTTCAAAAGAAACATACTACCTCCCAAATAGCAAGCGGCAACATCTTTTTCCTTGGTTGTACTCAGCACCATGCAAAACTCCATCCTTCCAAACCAAGAGATCACACCTAATCCCATACTGGAGCAACACCCCAAAGTGCTCTTCCTATCAATGGCACTACCTATCCAATATGAATCCACATAACCCTCCAGATTAATCTTCAAATTCATATCATACTTGAGCCCATACTCAACTGTACCCTTTAGGTACCTCACTACATGCTTTGCAACCATCAGGTGAGCATGTCTCAATGTGTTCACAAGAAAGAAAATATTTGGTCTCGTATTCATTAGGTACATCAAGGAACAAATCATATGATGATACATCATGACATCAATCGACTCTGATGAAGAA
Organism: Pseudotsuga menziesii; assembly: GCA_001517045.1. Taxonomy (NCBI): domain Eukaryota; kingdom Viridiplantae; phylum Streptophyta; class Pinopsida; order Pinales; family Pinaceae; genus Pseudotsuga; species Pseudotsuga menziesii. Next base: position 108,402 of record LPNX010523263.1, on the reverse strand, counting down.
ACACTAAATAGATTTAGGTTTGATGCCATAAGTGTGGTCATGGCCTTACAGTCCATCATCCTGAACCTCTTCAGGATCTCTACTGCATACTTCCCTTGTACCAGGGAGATTCTACCACACCTCCATTCCTATAAAGTAGTGCATCATATCCAAGTCCTTCAACTCGAACTTGAAATAAAGTCTCCATCATGCAACTTTAATGAGCATCACAAAGTTCCTCTTTTCTTTCAGGAACAAGTCATCGACATATAATAGGATCATCACTGGTCTTCCTCCTCCAACCTTGAAGCAAAGGTTGGAATCCACTTTACTCATAGTAAAGCCTAGATCCATCAGTAATCTGTCCATCCTATTGTACCATGTCGAATCTCAGAATCTTCTACAGTCATTCCCTCTGAAGCGAAGCATCATTATCCCTTTGTCTTTCATTCTCTATGCATTGAAACATTCTCTATGTATCCATTTAGGGTCACTGGATACCAACATACTTTATCTTGAACCTTTTCAAAAGTTCTTCTTGTACCCATCTTTGAGCTTGTCATCCTCTATAGCCTTTCATCTTCAACTTGTAGCAAAGGTTAAGATCTTCATCACTCTAGGTGATCTTCAAGCTCCTCATGTATGTGTTATCCCATGGGTTTCTTCTGAGCTCGTACAAGGCCTTATTTCATTTGCGCAGATGATTATTCCTGTCATTTGTATTTTTAGTGGCTGCAAATGTCTCTTTGTAGTCTATTCCTTCTTTCCCTGAGAAACCTCATGCTACAAATCTTTCCTTGTATCCCATGATGTTTCCATCTACTACATGAGGGAACTATGAACTTCCCTTCAGGTCTTGATATTGCATCCTAGACATTGTTCTTCTTGAACTTGTCTTCCCATTCTTCTTGGCTACTTCTTCATAGCTGGAAGGTTCTGCATCAATGATGTTGCTACATTCATCATATTATTCTTCATTCTTAGATTATTTCTTGAACTGTCATCACTTATTCTTCGGAACAAGTCTCGGCCTTATTTTCTTGTATGTGATTGTACGCAATTTTTCCTACAAGTCAAATGCATTAGTTGTATGGTTAGAAACATTTCATAAGATATATTCATAACGAAAAATTCTTTTGCATAAACATATAACCATGCAACTATTTTAGCCAATACAACATTCATCCATATCTCATGGAAACTTTCTGTATTCCTTCCATATCTACCAGGACAACATTGAGATTGTGCACTAATCCAATATGTTAGCAAAGAGGTTTCATTCTAGATAAGTAGCAATGGAGAGTTGTATAGAACCCATGAGCTACTTACCCATCACATGCATATTAGTAGTATAGCTTCATTAATGCAAACATTCTATCATGCATAATACATCAACTAAATAAAACAAATGCATAACAAAACAATATCATGAAATCACAATAGAATACTTATATTTATTTGTTTCATGTGTAGACTCCTTCTTTCAGCTTCATCATCTTCTTCATTCATAGCAACATCATTTCTTATCCAAATTCTCAAGATGGATAAGAGGCTCTTCAATAATTGAGTTTTTCATATTCCTCATTGCTTGAGGGATCTTCTTTGAATCATGAGTGCTTGATCTTCAGTTTCTCCCTTCTTCTCTTCTCTTATTATGGGTTGAGCTTCATCTTTTGTGTGCTCTTCCCAAAGTCTGTTGAAATTAATCCCTTCCTTCTAGAACACATACCTCAAATGAATGAATCCCATGATCCTGGGAGGCCATTCAAGGTGGTTATCACCACTTTTGCATTCTCCACTTCTTCTTCTACCACTTCAAGTTGTTCTTTGATTTGAGAGACCCTTGCAAAGTATGACTGTACAGTCTTTGCATTTTGGATCTTCACATTCTTCAACTGGTTTCTTAAAGTCATATTCTGATTTATGTTCTTCCCTTCAAATAGATTGGTCAACGAATCAAACATCTCTTTAGGTGTTTTTAGGGAAGACACTTGTGGTATAAGGTGATCCTCTATTGAATCAGAAATGATCTTTTTGGCCTCGACCAAGTTCTTCTTGTGTAAGGCTTTAGCCTCATCTCCCTTTGGAACTCAAACCTTTCCGCTTATGTAGGTGTCCAATTAATTTTCTTCAAGAACAAGTGAGATCCAATACTTCCATGCTTGGAAGTTGTTAGTTTCACCAAGATTTTCATCAAGCTGGTGTGATTAGAAATTTTGAAATAAGAACCTCAAATGTAAATAGCAAAAGATTAGATCTTACCAATTTGAGGTGTCCGTCCCGGTTCCGGAGCTGGCTGATCTAAGGTTTGTCAGAGAAACCCTAAATTTAAAAACATGGAATCTTTCAAATCTGATTGGATAGAAATATAGACCTCTTCAAGGCGAACTGTCCAATGTACTCGTTTTCTAAAAACAATGGAGGGAAGCTCCCAGAACACGAAACACTAGTTTTCCAATTTCTTCTGCAGAAAATACTGATATTGTTTCTGTGGTATATAAAAAATTATTTCTCCTCTGTGTCTAAAATATAGTAATTAGGTAAAATCATATGTCCACTTTCAAAAACCAATAGTTTGACCAGAATTGGTTTCACCAATTGGGACTTATGATTGTTTTCCAAAGGTGACGTGTTTCAGAACTTTTTAGCATAATAAAGTTGTATGGACTTACATGTATCATATTTTCATCATCATGGTATGAAAATTTTACCAATGCAAGTACATTCCATGCCCTATCTGGAACATTTTACAAAATTTCATTTGGACCTTTGTATCCCAAGATATAGCAATTCTCCCTATGTGTCCTGTTTAGGGATCAATCTTGGAAGGGGCTGGAACCCTAATTTGGAGGAATCATATCTCCCAGAATATAGTGAATCTAAGGATGAAATTTTTATATAGGGTACATAAGGATTTTATCTTCAACCTATGAAAATTTTGGCCCTTGATACTTCTTCAACCTTGAGATATAGCGAATGTACCAAAACTTATCAGTTTTAGTATTTTAGTTTTTTTTAGGACCAAGGTGAAACTAGGGTTTGAATTTCCTAGAGTTTCACCCAACCAAAAATCTTGACTCAGGTCTCTAAACTTCAATTTTTATGAGGAGAGTAATCCTATGCTAAGCTCACTTAAAAATTCCTCTTCTATGAAAATCCCTAATTTTTTGCAGCAAAAACTGAAAAGGCCCAGAATAAAATTCTGCTTCAATTGAAAGATGCGCCCTTAAATGGAGAGTTAGAATAGCCTCCTTTAGTTGATGGATTGTGGAGAGAGGCCCAAAACGTAAGCATCCCTAGATTCTACAGCTGCACAATGTCTTCTTCTCAGGTTAGCTCTAATACCATGTTAGATTTTTTATCATTTAAGAAATATGATCTTAGGATCTTATTTGAGAGAATAACATGCACAACAATAATCACAAGAGACAAGAGACACAAAGAGTTTCCTCAGGGAAACCATAAAGGAGAAAAAACCACAAATTCCTCAGAGATAGAATGAGCACCAATAGCAGCAGTAAAACCCAAATATAGAAAAGATGATCTCCAACAGTTGTTCTCTCTCTCTCAATTGAGAGAGCTTCTCCTCTCTCACTCATGCACCCCAGTGAGTGTGTGTGTGTGTGATAAATAGAGAGGCTCACTCTCTATTTATATTATTTCATTCACTTAATGTGCATTCCAACAATTCGGCCTCAATTAACAATTATTACCAGAGCTGAATTCTCTAGGAGATTCTAATAACCCTAGTTCCCCATAACTGTGGGGACTGTTCCCTCCCATCAACAAGGAGGGTTAACCTTGACTCAATTGTGGGGACTACTGCCCCGACTTACAATGGAGTGTTAACCTCAATGAATTTACATGACTTGTTTACATTATTGAATATCCTGATAGGAACATCGGTGCATGACATGACTCAATTACATTATAGATACTTCTCGTAATAAACATCATGGTACAATACATAAGATATACAAGTGAATAAATTTTGAAGTTGCAAATACATCAACACTACTATCTAATTTCTTAAAAATTTTCCAACCCTTATACCAAATGGGCTACTCTTATTTATAGCTTCTACAACACCACGCAGGTTTGACCACATTCAGTTAATTTATTACAGGCCATAATCAGCCATAGAAAATGGTTACAAGTTGTCAAAGGTATGACTGACGCAAGGCGTTACTAGCCTAACTTACATATATTCCTTCATATGTATGACTTCCACTGGCTTAGGCCAACTTACACTGACTCTAGTACCCACGATCTTCCTGACATGTCGCTTTCTATATATT